>JBBPCS010000122.1:132366-194334 GCA_037974645.1 Hollardia meadi
GACCCCCGGCCCGAGACCAACCACCCCCAAGAGCAAGCCGAGTCCAGAGGCCCGAGACCCCGCGCGCCCGAGACCCGAGCGGTCCGACGCTCCCTCTGGGATTAAAATGTATATTTTAAATGTATTAACTAAAATACCGATAATATGATTAGATCATACAAATGATTAAATTAAAAAATGCCCAACTTCCGGTTTAGGTCTTCGGACCTTTTTCATTAACAATGTTACTCCTTTTCCTCTGTAAATATACTTTTTTAAATTATTATTTCGCAAGAGGGCGGAACATGTTGAATTTGTGAATGTATCCGGCTATTGTTGTTTTTTAGTTTTGTTTTTTTTAATTGCTATTATGAATCGACACACGGAAGTCTGCGCTCGTGAATTAGTCACATGACTAGTGCCAAAGCAGTAAATATCAAGGCGAGCTAGCAATTAGGCACAAGCTATCTGGCTACTCCCTGTATCCGCAGAATAGAAAATGTTTTATCATCCGTCATTTTCTTTAGCCAGTTAACAGCCCAGCGTCTGTTGGATAAGCGATGAACCGACTATTTCGCTTTGTGTTTTAAGGGAGGCTCGTTCACCCACTCAAATCTGTGGTGACTTAGCTAGCTTGACGTGTTAGCTTAACGCCAGCAAGCCGAGTTAGCTTCCGAAGGAGGCTTCGTTGCCTGTGACTATGCAAGGGGAAACCACGGCTATATCAATCACGGAAAACGAAGGCAAGCTGGATGTATTTCCCCAGAACAGGACCCCAGGTTCGGGGAGAGCAAGTGCTAAAAACTGGCAGTATAGGTGAATGGTTGATTTTCCTGCTAACGTTCATATATTTAAGCTAGTTTACTGTCTTAAGGCGTGTTTTGTTTAAAGAGTCACCAGCAGCACAGTTGTGATATCCATTATATTCTGTTTTTGTGATGATTGACCACTTTGCTCTTAAGTTTCTGGCCAAATCTGCTTATTAAATAGACAGGTGACGTTTGAATCACATTGCCCTATAAGCAAGTCTGTCATTAAGCAAAGCTCTAAGATTGATTTGTGCATGCACCTTTGCGTGTTTATGTGTGTGTAGTCATTCCAAGTATTTTAACAAGTGATTCTTTGTCTCCTTTTGCTTGATAACATCTCATGCCAGTGACCACATGGAGAATATTGATGGCTACTTGATGAAATACACCAACCTTGTAACTGGGTGGCAATACAGGTGCGTTTTTATAACCGTTTGATATAAAGCAAAACCTAAAATATACTATGTCCCAATCAAGGGTAAGAATAAAGAACTCCACCATTAGCCTCATTCAGATAAGTTCATTATTGTAATCCAGTCTGATCCAATTCAAGTAATGCCATGGTGGTTTGTAGTGGAGAAGGACATTGGCATGGTGTTTGTGTTTTTCAGGTTTTTTGTCTTAAACAATGAGGCAGGCCTGCTGGAGTACTTTGTCAATGAGCAGTCACGGCCCCAGAAGCCCCGTGGGATGCTCCCACTGGCAGGGGCCGTTATCTCCCCAAGCGATGAGGACTCACACACCTTCACTGTCAACGCCATCAGCGGGGAACAGTATAAGCTCAGGGGTGGGTCGCCTAATACACACACACACACATCTTGACATTTATGTATAGCAGTTGTGCGTTTACAGTAAAATAATTTAGGTTCTTCTGGTTACCCTTTGGACCACAATGCATCATGTCAGCTTGTTGTTTGTATGCTCCTCTCTGAGCTTTCACTCCTGGGAACAGATTTTTCACCTTATTGTTGCCTCTCAGCTGCATTTTTACCTCCAGCCTACTGTCATCACCATCCATCACGTTCATTCAATATTGATCTGGATGTTTTCCATTATACACTGCCGGTGATGCAGAAGCGTACAGGAATCAATGCTGAGTAAGATTATTCTAGAGTAACCGTAACAAGGTTTTGCTCACTCGTTTGTCTTTTGTGTCTTTCAGCCACTGGTGCCAAAGAGAGGCAGCACTGGGTGAGCAGGCTGCAGATCTGCACACAGCACCACACAGAGGCCATGGGGAAGGTAAGGTGGTGTGTGCGTATGAGTGCATATTGATGGAGGTACACTGATGTTTTTGTTTGCAAAGATTACTACACCTCACTCGTTCATTTATGCGAACATCCAAAGATCTGCTGCACTGCATGTATGATCACCCTACGTCCAAATCAGACATAAATGTGACTCTGCCACAGATTGGCTGTGAGCCAGACAGCCTTCAGCCTCCTGTTTTTCTTTCTCATATGCCGAAGGAGCAATCGAACAAAGCCAGCAGCAGTGCGAAAATCTGTAAAGCTGTGAAATATTAATGTTTATGTAAAAATGTGTGTGTAAGCACTGTAGTCACTATTATTGATCTGGATATTGATCTACAGACTACTTTTCTGCCCGCAATCTATTTTAACAGTGCTGAGATACATGAGAACTACAAATGCAGAACTCTCGAAGGCTTGCTTTTCAGCAGTGGTTGGAAATAATTGAGGGTTTTTTTTTTCATAAAGTTGTAGATTTTATTTGAAAATGATAGACAGTTCTTATTGCAGATGTATGCAGTTTAACTGTACCTGTAAAATGCTTAATTGCAGATTATGCCTTTTAAAATTATAATGAAATTGACCTTAACTGCCCGTAAAAATATTTTAACTGCATGTCTTTAGGGCTGTAAGTAACTTTTTTCGTTATCAAATTATGTGCTGATTTTCACGGTTAATCCATTTCATTGTTTAGTCTATATAATGTAAAAAAATGTGAAAAATGCTCATCACAATTTCCCAGATCCCAAAGTGACGTCCAAAACCCCAAAGACTCTTCATTTACTATCATAAAAGAAAAACAAATTCTTACATTTAAGAAGCTGGAACCAAAAAATCAACAAGACCAACATTGACATCTCATTCACGTTAAACACACTTAAACATGATTAGTGTAGGTATCTTATAAGGGACATTAGTGCACCTTTAAACCTGAGAATTGTGTGCCTTGAGAAAAAATGTTGGTAATTGCAAAGTCCTGCAAGAGGCCTGCATACAGGTAGGTGAATTCTTCCAGCTGAAGGCTTTTCTTCAGGGTTCCTTCCTCTGGCTCGCCATCCGTTTATTGCTCCAGCAATAAAACCTGACCTGTTCAGGTAAACAGGCAAAAATAAATCATGGGTATCAAACATTTCAAGAATTGTCCATGTCTCCTTGCCATCCCAACTTCCACAGGAATTACCAAGCTTAACATGGCTCACCATTGTTCAGCAGCATGTCACTCGCAGTCCACCACATCAGCACATCATGATTTGTAGCAGCACACACTGTTGAATAGTTGGATGCTGGTTAGAGCTCACCATTGTGAAATGAATTCAGCCGCATAGCTTGTTGTTTGGTTTGGAGTGAGATTCACTCACCAATTCCTTGGATGCATCTGATTAGATCCAGTTCCTGGTTTCCAGTCCATATGGTTTAAGAAATGGTTCAGTGAAAAGTTTGCATCCTTCTCCCATAGGTGGCTCAGCATGGAATGAATGAAACTGTGTATTGGGCTGCACAAAGGAAAGGGGCGGGACCAAAGTCTGCCGAATACTGCTTCCTATTGGCTCAGGTGTTTTGAGGGCCAGTTTAGCTGTCCAATAGGGTTGACACCACCCCATGGATTTAGGGAGAGGGGGACAACCAAAAACTAACCCAGGGTGACCCATTTTACCTGGGTTACACAGGGCTCAGCTGTCAATCATGATGTTTCACCCTGTTTTTATAGCATTAAATAACTAAAACAAAACTGAACAGAAAAATTAAGACTTGAACATACATCAGCGCGATAAGAACTACCTAAACTGACAGAAACCATCTTTGGGAAAAATTCATTTGAGGTGTACTTTGAGTTTTTAGTTTGGCCCACCGTGTGCTATCTGAAATCATTGAGCCTATACTGCAGCCCTCCACTAGGGGGCGATCAAGATATTTTGGCTTCACTTTTGGGGAACTCTCATGTCCATCTTTATATACAGTCAATGGTTCTTTTTCGATCAACTAATTGTTACAGCTCTATTTGTCTTCAAATATTTCTCTCTGAAATTGACCATAGACGTGAACTTGTGAGTTATATTCTAACAACAGCTAAAATTTTGCATTACACAGAATAATCCCCCACCCAAGTCCCGGAGCTACTCTATGGCATCTCAAGGCAGTGGCAGCTCCCCCATGTCCCTGCGCCGGCCCAGCCAAAACCCCCCCACCTTATTTGGCTGGTCGCAGGTCCACAAGGGCTCATCACTCTACTCCAGCAAGAGGTCCCTGCTGCCAGACCACCTGCTGGATGCCAGAGAGGTACAGCAAGCCAAAGACACACTGCTAGTATTGACAGGAACATGTATTTTGCTCAGAATCTATTAACTTATTAACATATCATTGACATGTCAGGACAAGCAATTGACTGTGGTGCTCAGGGCTAGTAAGTAGAATTTGTTTTATGAAAAAACAAAAAACTTTTAATTTTTATTCTCAGTGAAAACATATCATCCATTACAACTCCACAAAATGACATAACATACGAGCCAACAAGGCAATTACTTTCCATTTGAATTCTCTCCAAATGTTAGCCACCATGTGTGCTCCAGAGCATATTTCCTTCCAGTCTTCCGTTGATATTTCTTGTTGCATCTCGGCCTCCCATTTTTCTTTAATATGCATTTAGTTATTTGGGTTCATAAGTAAAAATTCCTTGTATAAGCTAGAGATTACCTTTCCTCCATCTTTCCCTCATTGTAAATTTATTAAGCATTTCTCCACTCCTGTAGGATTTACTATTTTGTTCCAGTACCTGGAAAAAGTCTGTTTTAGGGAGGAGAAATTCATTTCTTAATTGTTCAAATGGCTTCAGAGTGCCCCTTTCACACAATTGGTGTACATAGAGTCCATGTTCTGACCATCTTTTGAATCCTGTATCTAATTGAGAGGGTATGAAATTTCTAAATGAATTGTTTTTAAAATAATAGTTGAAAAATGCTGGTCTCAGAGGTCTTGATCCACACTGTTTTCAGTGAACATGAAAAATTGCATTGATCTGATAAAATGATGCTAGATTGTAATCCTTAACTGCTACTGCAACCAACCCTGTCAGCATACATGCACACAAACACACAGAAGAAACAAGAACTAACTATAAGCAGTTAAGATAATTGGTAGTTATTGTAGCTGACAAATTCTACAAAAGTAACATAAAATGAGCCATAAATATTTAAGTTAGTCATTTAACTTGTGGGAAAAAAATGACGAGCAGGAAAAAAAATAAGGCTGACACTTCCCCCGCTACACTGTGTTTCATTAATCTTTAAACTTGAGGACAGTGTTGATCCCTTAAAGGGCTTCTAAGAAGTACAAGCAACATTGTGTTCCTACAAGACATGCAGTGGTAAATGTAAAATATTTAAGACGTTGTTTCCAGTCAGGCTTTTATTGATTTAGATGTCTTTAGTTGTGATCTCTGATCTTCACTTTGGCCCATTTTGGTGATGCATATTGTCCACAAGATGGTGCTGTGGTCTTTCTCTTAACATCAGTAGAGTACAACAGCACAGCTCAGCACAGTTTGGCTCAATCATGCATTTTGTTGCCTGCAAATTTTTTAGCTCTTTAAGGAAGTTTTATTTAATTTAATTAAATTGTAAGATACAATATGGTCTTAGTTTACAATTTGAGAAATGCTGATGCAAAAACTCGTGTAAAGTTTTGTTTTTGTGTTGCTGCCCTATCTGTTAAATTTTGCTGTTACACTTCCCCAATATTAGAAGCTTTTAGTCAGATGGAAACAGAGAAGGAAAAGGGTTACCAGTAGACAGGCTTGTTTTAAATGTGGTAATTTTATTGCAAAATAAAAAGGAAGCCAAGTTAAAAGATCTCAGTTTGAACAAAATCCCCAACAGCACCTGCACAGATAGTTAATTACTGTCCAAAGAGACGTGGCAACCATGACACAATTGTTTTTGCACCAAATAATCAAACCATCCTCATGACCCCCTCTCCAGATGATGAGCCAGGCCCAGGGTCAGCACAGAGACCTGATCCAGAACATCGAGGGCCTGCCTGCAGCCCCTGGCCTCTCCCCTCTAGACCAGGATCTGCTGATGCTCAAGGCCACTTCCATGGCCACAATGAACTGCCTCAACGAGTGCCTGCACATCCTGCACCTGCAGCAGGTGGCCAGGCAGAGAGGCTCTCTGGGAGGTCAGTGAAGTGTGTTGTGTGTCTGAATATGTCGAATGTTATTTCTAGGTTTGTTTGTATACTTGCAGGTTATGCTAACATTGTATAAGTAAATGTATGTCTGGCTACTTGCAGTCCTTACAACAAATCATTGTCTTGCACATGTAGGCCTGCACCCAGTGTAACAGTTTGCGTGGGCCGGACAGTGGAATTATTTTGCATTATTGATAGGGAACCGTACCTTTTCTTACCACCCGTCTCATAGGTAATCAGATCTCGGATGGTTAAAATATCCATCTGCAACAGTTTGAGGACAGAATTTAGCTCTAAATCAGCTTCATTTGAAAATAGTGCAGGGCTGTTTTTTAAGAGAAATGTCTAACTCGCTGATATCTTGACCCTTTCTGTTCAGGGATGTTTTGAAATAGGAAAATGTCAGGCTAATGTCCCACAGCAGATCTCATTACTCAATGTATATTTCATCAGGCCAGACTAATTGCAGCAGCCAATCAGATTAGGTTGTCTGACGATGCAGAAGGTGAATTTGAATGAGCTCTGCCCACCTCTAAACATACATAAAAAAATGCCCACGCCATACCGAGAGGGTTTAACCAATCAGAGGAGGGGGATGCTTCCTGTCAGCGGGGCCAAAGTATCCTGATACTCTACTCGTTGGAGGAGTTATGTTACACTTTTTTGGTCTAGGGCAGCTGGTTAAGGAATAGCCATCTGTCCAGTCAGCAGCCAGGCAGTTGTGAGTTTTTGTGTGGCGAATGGTGGGCCGAGTGTAGAGTGACGTGTGTGCAGCCTTGAGTGTCAGGGAGTCTTTGGAGGGAGGGGGGGACGGTACTTGAGCACCTTGAAACCTGCTGCTGTGCGCTCTCCGTCCATGGCAGGACCCACCATCGAATGGTTGGAGCCCAAGCTGCCAGACATCCTGAAGAACGGCAGCAGCTCCCTGGGCAGCTTCACAACAGGGGAGGGACCGCTGGAGGGGAGCCGCCTGGAACTCAGCAGCCCCGAGTCCTGCAGCTTCTCTGGGGTAAGACCAAAGCAATGACACCTACTCTCCCAGGAGAAGCAGCTAAGATCTATTCTGGAAACAGTTGTGCTATCAAGTTGTTTTCCTTTAATGCCATAAACCATTCAGTTTATATTTTTTACTTTTTCAAAAACTTATTTAAGCTGTTTTAACCTTTGCGGAGTCATTAAAGCAGGTTGTTCACTAAATCACATCCCCCTTCCTTCCCTCTCTCAGGAACAGGAAGACATCAACGTGGAGGATGAGATGGAGGACTGCTTCACAGACAAGGAGGAGGACCTGGGTGCTGTGGAGGAGGAGCGCAGCGTCATCTTACACCTTCTGTCCCAGCTGAAGCTCGGCATGGACCTCACGCGGGTAGGTTGAGTTCCATGTACTGCCAAGCTTCTTTCTTTCTTTCTCTTTCTGTCTTTTCCTTTTCTTCTTTCTGTCTTTTTTCTCTTACTTTTCCTTTCTCTCTCAGTCTTCATCCCTGATTCAAAAGATAAATAGGTCATATTTACAAATTCTAATCTCCAGAAAGAGAGGTTTAGAAACACTTGTACAGGAAAACATACCAATCATGGTCCGACTTTTACGTAAGGCTGGATACAGGCAGCGGTGGTGTCCCTTGCTAGGCGTAGAGGTTACTTGTCGCTTTTGATAACTGGAATAAAATTGAATTGAAACAGTTTTATTGCCAAGTAGGTTTTCACATACAAGGAATTTGCTGTGGTGTATTAGTGCATATATAGATTAAGACAGCATGAATACAAAAGAACATAAATAGAAATTATCAACATAAAAAATAAGTAAATGTTTAAAATTCTAAATAGTAGAAACAATATGTACAATATCTTATTTACATGTATGTGCAAAATATAGGCAACAGTGCAAGATAAAGTCCGGAGGATGGAGGGATAATAGTTCAGTGTCAGTGGGGGTCTCTGGCCTCGTTTATGTTCTTATGGTGTGAGGTTTTGGTCCTGATGGACCACAGCCTCCTGCCAGTGGCCAATGTAGTATTTTTACAACTAATACTGTACATAGCATAGCATTTAGAGTACAACCGCAACAGGTGGGTGAAACTATGAATGGAATCCCAGGTTTCGGTAACAATCCAGTCAGCAGCTGTAATGTCTTACAGGTTGAAGTACACACTTCTTGCTTTCTGATTACTTCTCCTGGACACACACACACACACACACACAAACACTTAAAAACACCAAGAGTCAAGTCCTAAATAGACATTCTATCTTACAGTGTCAGTTTGTTCTAGTATTTGGATATCCTCCTCTTGGGTTTCTGATTTATCTGTTATCTGATGGATCCACTGGCTTACCTCAGGTGGAGATCTAGTACACGCTGTGATCATGTCCAGTGTACGTCACATGTTCACTTGCTCAATTTACTTGTGTTAAATAATGTGAAAATGCACCTATAACATAAATAAATATTGACCATATTATTTGGCCTCTCCTTCCAGGTGGTCCTCCCCACCTTCATCCTAGAGAAGCGCTCTCTGCTGGAGATGTACGCCGACTTCATGTCACACCCGGACCTCTTTGTGGCCATCACCGACGGCAGCAGCCCGGAGGACCGCATGGTCCGGTTTGTGGAGTACTACCTCACCTCCTTCCACGAGGGCCGCAAGGGCGCCATTGCCAAAAAGCCCTACAACCCCATCATCGGAGAGACCTTCCACTGCTCCTGGAAGGTACCCAGAAGGCCAGAGGCCTCCACGGAGCCCTCACAAGGAAGCCCCGACCTGGCCGCCTCCCAGGACCCCTACCAAGTGCGCTTTGTGGCAGAGCAGGTGTCCCACCATCCCCCTGTGTCTGGCTTCTATGCTGAGTGCGAGGAGAGGCGGATGTGTGTAAACACGCATGTGTGGACCAAGAGCAAGTTCATGGGAATGTCGATCGGCGTATCCATGATCGGAGAAGGTAAGCCGGCATGGTTTTTGTACTTACTGTATGTTGTGTAATCAAGACATTTTGGCCTAATGGAATGATCACACCAGTGACTAATGTTCCTCTCTTCATCTGTCCATCATTCCAGGTTGTCTGTATTTGCTGGAGCATGATGAAGAGTACACTTTCACGCTGCCTTGTGCATATGCACGCTCCATCCTCACTGTCCCCTGGGTGGAACTGGGTGGCAAGGTCAACATTGGCTGTGCCAAGTCGGGCTACTCGGCAGTCATCACTTTCCAGACTAAACCATTTTACGGCGGCAAATTACACAAGTGAGTCCCTCCCAGATGTTAATGTTTATGCTCTGTTCTGCATCCTTCACCTCTTCACTAACCTCTACTACTCTGACTGTAGAGTTAATTTATAATTTAGAGTGTAAGTGGTTTAGTACTTGAAACAATCAGACCTATGACCTTTGAGATTATACACAAAGCTTCTTAAAACAACATATAAACTATGGAGCCAAATCTGGGCCAAAAGGTTTATTGGTATGTAAAAAAAATTAATTGAAAAACTAAAAATTGAAACTACGTTTGAGTTTTCTGCTCTTAAAATCTGCAAGTGAAAAAAATATATATATATAGAAAATGAATAATTTATTCAAAAGAATTTGAGAATTAAATCCAAAATATATTTAAAAATTCAAATTATTAAACCTTCTGGCCCAGATTTGGCTCCATAATAAACAGTATTAAGTGTCCTTAAATAAATTAATTGTTATTCCTAAATGTAGGGTAACAGCGGAGGTGAAGCACAACGGCACCAATGCGGTGGTGTGTCGCGTGCAAGGCGAGTGGAACGGTGTTTTGGAATTCAGCTACACCAGCGGAGAGACGAGGGTGGTCGACGTCACCAAGTTGCCTGTCACGAGGAAGAGCGTTCGGCCGATTGAGAAGCAAGGCCCGACTGAATCCAGGTCAGAGTAGGCAGGGTTTATTTTGTAAAATAAAGTCTTTTTTCTCCAAGAAAGACGGAAATTAGTCTTCCACTTGTTCTGTACTAATAGTCGAGCTGTTCTGCCTGTTGAGCCAAGTCTCAATGGTTTTTGAAGACCATAGTCCAAGGTAGGTAGTGTAAAGTGTAGTAGGTAGTTTATTATTATTATTATTATTATCATTATGGAAGGTATACTAGGAAGGTAGCTGGGCACGAGCACTCACCACAGTCTCCTCCAGGTCCTCTTGCGCCTGCTCCCTCTGGTCATTCAGGAGTCTGCACAAAAAACATTACAACAACGTTAACAACACGTATAACATGTTGGATCAATAACAGTGCAGTTAAACATTCACTTGCAAGAGTTTGTGTAGCATCCTTGTCCTGCTCTTCAGCCTTCAGCTTGTCGTAGTCCGACATGAGTCTCTCCCGCTCCAGTAACAGATCCTGGTTAAGACTGAGAGGAAGACAAGTGGAAACAAATGAATCAAACAATTAAATAATAATGTATGTTAATAATTGTTTAATAAATATCACAATCATTAAATGATTGTTATACAACAATACAAAAAAGAAATCCTCACTCTGCGAGCTCGTCCATCATCCTCTGCTTGTCCTCGATCTCGTCTCGAGCCGCTATTGTTTTCTACCCACTACACTACCTAACTAACACTAGTGTACATAACACTACACTAGTGTTAGTTAGGTAGTGTAGTGTTAGGTACACTACACTACCAACGTAACACTACCTACCTAACACCAACTACCTACAACACTCACCCTAATCCTCTATATCATCTCACTGCATTTCAGGCGTCTGTGGCAGCATGTGACAGAATCTTTACGGGAGAAGGATATCGAAAAAGCCACGGAGCACAAGAGGCTTCTCGAGGAGAGGCAGAGGACAGAGGAGAGGCACCGCGCCGAGACTGAAACTGCTTGGAGGACCAGATACTTTGAGAGAGAGGTGAGCGTGTCGAACACAATGGACTGCTCCTTTCTCGTCAGGGAAGAGAGCATTTTTAGAATTTATTACAGATGTCATGCAAAGAAAATTATCAAATTTATCAGGCTCAGGTACATTTGTAACAGAAGAAAAAAAAAACGCTTTTAAATCACGCTGAGCATTAGGTTCAGTATTCTCACCTTGCACCAAGATATTTTTAATTGTAATTGATAGATTTGTGTCTTAATTGCCAAATAGTTTGTTTCTTTTTCCTATATTCGGTTTTGAACAACATTTTTTTTTTTTAAATCCCCACGAATGGGCAGACAATTATTACAATTACTGACAATTATGTTATGCTAACATGTTGCAAAAAGTTCTCTTCACATAAATAATATTTTGACACTAGTTTCTTTTTCTCCTCCAGGGTGAAGGCTGGATCTATCACAAACCACTTTGGAAAAACTCTGCATTCAATTCCTAGCTTCTTCAGTCTGTATCTTGGATGTTGATATTGTAGATTCAGTAATGTGTGTGAGTGCCTGTGTGAGAACACACACACACACACACACACACACACGTGGTTGACTGTTATGAAATGAGGGCATGGCCTGCACTGACGTACAGATGAGTGCAACATGGGGAGACGGACTGAGAGACGGCATTGAATCTCGCTCATGACGTTCATGAAGCCTCAAAGTGCAAGCTTTTGTACTGCTGATCTTTTTTTTTTTTAATGATCCATTGTCAATGAAAGCATTCTTGTACAGGTAATGGTACTATATTTACACAGCCTTAAGATAGTCTGATGAATGATTTTCTAAGTTGGGGTCGTTGTTTTTTTGTTTTTTTTAAACTGTACTATCACACTATGGTCAAGTGACTTTTGAGGAGTTTCTTCCAAAAATAAGATATCCAACATGGCAAAAACCTAAATAATTGGAATACTGCCTGATACATGTAATGCTGTTAAATTGGATTAAATTATTAAATTACTGTACATGATCTTCATATATGTTAAAGCTCCTGCAAATTTAACTTCAAATCAATTTATTTTTTCTATAGCATTAAACATTTTATGCCTAAATTAGAAACGACCAAACCAAGAAAACATTTTGGTGCAAGATTTTGAGAGATTAAGAGTCTTAAACTTCATCGCAATCATGCCTGTGGTTACATCAGATTTAATTGAGACTATAACTAAACAACATACCGACTGTCATCACGTACTTACTCACATTTTGCTTGATCTTGATTGGTCCACGAAGGAATGTGACAAATGATGTCGCCTCTGCTTTTAACCCTGCAGTAGAGCATAAAGACAAAAACTGCTATTCTGATTTCAAGGAGTAGCTAATTATCTACGGGCAATACTTTGATTACATTCACATGGTACAAATGAATGGATATCTTTTTACGAATTTGTGTGTAGAAAGCATCTGAATGTTTGAGGAGTTGCATAAAAAAAAGCAGCTGTGAAAACAAAACATGTTTGAATTTATAGTGTTAAAAATACAAGACAAAACAGGACAATACCATTCTAATATCTATGAAGCTTAGCTTAGCATAAAGATGGGAAATGGGGGAAACTGCTGGCCTAACTCTGTCCAAGACCTGAAGCTCACTATACTTCCCGCCACCTGCCTGACTGTAGCTGTCAATCATGACGTTTCACCCGCTTTTTATAGCATCAAACAACTAATTCAAACAAAACTTAACAGAAAAATTTGATCTGTGGTCGGTACCTGTACTGTACTGTAGCCATAGTAACCTATTTCTCATGACGTGTAACCAATCAGATATAGCTGTCGGCCAGATATTGAGTGAGAATACAGAGTGGTGATCATAGATGTATGAAAAGAGCATATATTACAATATTAAAATGAATAATAAATAAATTAAATTATAATACTTATAATACATCTATGGTGGTGATAACAGACAGCCCAAAGTAGCACATTTTACATTTCTTAATCAAGACGTTTTGGCTTCACTTTTGGGGAGCTCTCGCATCGTCCATGTTTATTTACAGCCAATGCTCCAAACACACTTGAACCCAAAAGTCCCATCATGCAACACTGGAACGTTTTCTCACACATATTCCTCATTTTTAATGCACTTTTTATTGTAAATTGATCAGTCTCTTAAGTCAAACAGGAGATCAGGGTTGTTGTTTCAGACTTGATGAAGCTCTTCCTGTTGTCAAGGGCTCAGTAGTAAGCTACGCCTTGTGTAAAATGACATGAAAGGAATGACCCTTTAATCGTGTCGTGATCGTATTGCCTTATTTTGGTTGATATCAGGTAAGTTGTGTGCATTTAGATATACTTAATTTATCTCTAAATTCTCACTTACAGTATTTAATTGTTGTTTGATGCTATACTAATATTGGTGTATTGTTGGTGACTAAGTCACACTGCTTGAGAATGGCATGTCGTAGACTAGCTGACAAATAACCAAATTATTTAAAATTTTAAATGGCTACAATTGGTTGAGTCAGATATGATGAATCTAAAGATTGCCACCCCTCCAGTTGTGTCTCTCTTTTTTTTTTTTTAGTTCTTTGGTTTTGCAGTGGATATTAAAATTCCTACATGCATGATAACAAAGTCTCTGTTCACATTGATTGCAGACAGTACACTACTCCTCTGTTTGCATTACTTAAATTTACAAGTGTCTGTTGTAAAAGCTTTTAACCAAATTTGCTTGTTTTGTAATGCAAATAAATATTTGCTTTGAATGTGTGTTTATCCCCCACCTTGCGCTTTAATTGCGCCTATTTTTAGTGCCACTATTTGTATAGACGTTAGCATTTCTCTCTCCATCAGTGTATCTGCTGTTTTTTCTGTTTCCAATCCTCTATACTGTAATGTACATGTGACAAAAACCTGATTTAGTTTTCCCCCCTAAAATAAATTTTAGCCTCACATTCTCAAATCATCCTAATATCACATAGGGCACAGTTTGTGTTTTCTGTAAAAAAAAAAAAGGAGGAAATCCACCCTGCCATTGATAAGCTACTCCCTCCATGTCTTGGTGCCTTATGTAAACTCTTTCTGTGCGTGTCTTCCAGCTAAGCAGCACAGCATTTTCATCAGTTACTTACCTGACTGATGCAATGGCGTATGTTTTATTTGTGTGTGCTTTAAGGAAGTCAACTAATCACTTTTCATTCTGGGTTTTGGTGTTTTCTTGGTTTTGAATTCTACTGGTTGTCTTGCTGACCTATGAAATGCACTGACATTGAAGGAAACCTGATGTGAAAAAATGTGTGATAATAAATAAATTGCGTATCACTTGTTTACTGTGTTATAAGTTTTGTTCTCTTATCAAGTTAAAGGTGATTGATTAGCTAATGATTAGTTTCAACTATTAATCCAACAATTGTTTTATAAATTGGTTGATTAGTCATATATATTATCTATTAAGAAAATTAATTAGGGTTAATATAAACATGAATTTACTCAACATAGTCTGAATGTAAAATACTTAAATTAATACTTTGTTCTGATTATTTGAAATATCCCCAAAAGTGAAGCCAAAACATCTTGATCGCCCCCTGGTGGCTGGCTACAGTATAGGTCATAAATCAGGGTTGAATGTCACTATACCATGTGGTGCTGTCAACTAGGGCACTGTTTATGTATATGGACAGGTGGGAAGTAACACATACTTCGTTACTGTAGGCTACTTAAGTAGATTTTTCAAGTATCTGTAAAATTCAGGTATCTGCATTTGATTTTCATTTATCATTGCGCGCGTTCCCGACATAAAGACCAAGTTCAAATTTAATGGATGGGCCAATAACACATAGAAAAGACGATCCCTTGGTGTGCATATCACGCACAATATAATATATTATATTAATATGGCGTGAAGTTCAGTTAGCTTTGCACAAAAACAGCTGTTTTACTTGAGTTAAGAAGTTGAGTCTTTGTACCTGATGTCTAATGGTCTTGTAGATGGTGTTGGTGAAGTTGGAGGTCGCTGCCAACAGGCAAGTCAGTAGATGACACTGCAGTGCAGGCGATAGCTCCCATGCCAACAAGTTGGTGTAAGATGCTGAAGGATGATGGGAAACACCATTGCCCCTTCTCCTCGCTCATATGTGGTCATATTCCAATCTGAAACATAAGAGGAAGTTAAGATGCTATTGCTCAATTTAGTTCAATATAGTTAATGTATTTACCTAATTTTATCCTATCACAGAGATAAATCTGTAGTGGCTGAATAACAGACATCTACACCATCCTGCTGCTCAGTCTGTCCCATTTACCTGTGGAAGCTGCAACAGCACCAATCAGCACGGGAGGAATTCCAAGAAATATGACGACACCTGCTGCTACGAATCATTCTGGCTGTAGATGTGGAGCAGGAGGAGGGAGTCCTTTGATGCCAGATTTCCAACACTCTGGGAAAACACAAGAAGCCATACTATGCTATATTTAATTTTAGTTCTGCATCAAATAAGCATTACACTTCTATAACTTTGTCTCATAACTGGAACTAGAATTACTGCCTGTCATGAATCCTACTGGTCCGGACACGCCTTAAAATAAGATTTAAGATGAGCAAAGAGAAACTTTTCTCTCTTCAGCAGATGAGATTTTTTCTGATCAGTTTGTCTAGTCTACCTCAAACAGTGGTCAATGGGAATGGGACTCCCTAAAAATGTATTTCACCTCATGCAAGGTCTTGTCAACTTGCATTAGGTTGTCTTATTGACATAAGGGTTCATTTTCATAATCCCTTTTTGGGTAAACTAGCAAAAACATAACCTATATATAAATTGCTAATCTCAGGTGCGTTATGGTGCTTAATTCTGATTTGTAATATTCTTGTGTACTTTTGTGTAAATAATGATTTATTATTTACTTATTGTTCATTCTTCTACTGTAGTGTATATGTCTCACTGGGATAATCTCAAAGCTTGGCACATGCTGGTTGATTGTCATATTTCTTACATGAGTGAACATGAAAAACTTTCAGGTATCAGTCACATCAACTGCTTATCTTGACACAACATTTGCTGTTTTTTATGTTGAAACTTTTAACTTCTTTATGATTCAATTTTAAATTGTATGCCGTGCTTACGGTCTGATTAGGTTTAGGCACAAACATTTGCTTGGTTATGGTTAGGAAATAGTTATGTTTTGCCTTAAAATACCTGGATTTGTTGCCACAAACATGTCTGGAAAATATCAAAAAGGTGGCTAAAATTAGCCGGTTTGTAGGTTCGTTGAATTGGTCGCACCATCGCTAACCCCTCCACTTTCCAACAAGGTATGTAATATTAAAAGTTTTAACACATGTATTTCAGAAATGTTAATTTGATATGCATAAAATGTACAAAAACATATCTGAGGTCTGCAGAAACGTACAGTGCAAACATTCTATTGTGGCGACTGGGCTGGTTCTTCACACTACTGACAAGAACCATATTGAAAATAATCAGAACATTGTTTATTTTGACTATAACTGACTAGAAGTTGCTGCTTTCTCCGCAGTGATAAATGGACAGGAAGCTGAACAACATTGTAAACAATATCCATTTATTAAGATATTCCAGAAATATTCTGATATACTGTAGATTATTCCAACTTTGCACAAAGAAGACAGAATTTGACACAGACACGTTACATTTAAATGGAACCCTCCAACTAAAAACTTATTTACTTCTTTAAAACTTGAAAATGATGCAAGAGTATAGTGTGTTTTATGGCTTTGTGATAGATCTGTTTTGTAGTTTGAAAAATTAAACCATGGATTTAGAGGACAGGACAAAAATGCATGACAGAAACATTAACTCACTCCATCTCTTCTGCTGTAAACAGTCTGAAATTAGCAAGAAGCTGGAGAGTAAGATATGTTTTTATGCAGAATACAATTTAAATATTTCCTCTCTATTCCCACTGCATAAATAAACACTCCATGTCCCCCAAATGATTACACAATTTTCACAAATAGTCAAAAGAAAGCATGTCATTCAAACACAGCACTGACAAACAGTAAAGAGAAGCAGCTGCTAACACTCACAGTGCATTGGTGTGGATTATGGCACATATCAATCCTGTATTATTTGATTGGTAAAATGATAAATGAAAGCAGGGTAAAATTATAATGTTTTACATACAAAAAAATAAATCCTAACATATATCGTTCTGTTTGAGGTGATTGGGTATCTTTTGTCACAACTTTCCCACAGCTGAGCTCCTATATGATCTCCTTAAAAGTGAATGTTTTGGAGGTATGAGGTGTTCAACAGAATAAACTCATAATATTTCTCTGTTAAGGCATGGAATGAGCAATGAGGTAACAGCCATCTACTGCATCGCTGCATCACAGATGTGAGCATCCTGCAACATCTGGACAAGTGTCTGAAATAGGCTTTTCAGAATAGATATTTCTCTCTTGCTCCTGTCCCATATTATCACATAAAATGTTTAATATACATATGCTGTGTTGTATAATTACTGTTAATCATCTCCTATGTTTAATAAAAAGGTGCTTATTTCACTCATAGCTTCAGAATGGCTTTTAATACACCGTTTATATAAGTTCCGTCCTCCTTTACATCTCTGATATACATCTTTTACTTTTATTTAAACTGCATTTAAATGTAGCTTTAATTAGATAAATATCAATCCTTTAACCTCTTCTGATCTTTAATATCCGAGTATTCACCTTCATTATTAGTATTTGTATAACATATAATATAATTCAAAAATAAATCTTTGATTTCGGAGTAAAATAGACCAACATGATGTCATGTTTTTGGAGATGAGCAATAAGGTAGATTGCTGCTAAAGTATACATTCAGGTAATGATTTTCAGGTTGATATTCACCACAAGAGAGAAAGAGGAAGGATTGCTTTGTACATTTAGGAGAGAACATTTAAGTCAAAACTAAACAACTGCACTGAGGAGAGAGCAGGTTAGTTTCAAACAGAAAAGACAGAATAGAAGTCGGTGGGTTGTAGATACCCTTAAAGAGGCAGGGTTAGTGTGGAAAACAGAAAACCCCACACTTCTCCTGTCTGAACATTCACGTCTTTTCAAACTGTGTACTTTTAGATCGTTTGTCAATGTAAATGTACACATTTTTTTTCTGTTTTTGCTCCTAAATGTTTAGAAATGTGTGCAGCACAGCCTCCGTTAATCGTACCCTGCACGTATCTGTATGGCATTTGGCTTGGGCTAAAAATAAAATACAATCCTTTCACACGTGGGACTCGTCCAGGTCCAGGTCGACGGGAGAGAGCGGCAGGGGTGACCGGCGGGGC
The DNA here is from genome assembly GCA_037974645.1 of Hollardia meadi. Classification (NCBI taxonomy): domain Eukaryota; kingdom Metazoa; phylum Chordata; class Actinopteri; order Tetraodontiformes; family Triacanthodidae; genus Hollardia; species Hollardia meadi. Next base: position 150,716 of record JBBPCS010000122.1, read on the forward strand.
GACCGGCGAGGCGAGGGAGGAGACAGCAGCGGGGTGAGGAGGGGGTTCTCCGTGCCATCGTCCTCGCTGAGCTGCAGCAGGGTGTTGCTGCGAGGCAGGAGGGCCGTCGTGTCCTCATCCCCAGGACTCTCTCTGATCCTGGGTGGCCCCGGTGGTGGAGGAGGAAGGAGAGGGGCTGGTGGCAGAGGCGGCGGCGGTGGGGGGCCCGGGGCTGGGGCCGTGCCCAGCACCGGGAGTGGTGGAGGGAGAGGAGAGGAGGTGCGGGATAAGGGGAGAGGGGAGCAGGTCCGGGAGAGGGGCAGCGGGGAGCAGGTTCGGGATGGGGGTGTTGGGGTGGAAGGGCGGGATATGGAGGGAGGAGGGGAGAGGCTGCTGCGGAGGCCCCACTGCTCCCTCTTCTCCTTGCTGCTTATGGCTGGAGGGACCTGTGTGAGAATAAGGGCCAGTTCACACACAGAAAAATCTAATAAACTGGTTTACTTCCTGGTTATGTGGCCCACTGAACATGCAGAGTAGTGTTTGTTCCTCTGGCCCCGCCTGAGAGTTCCTGCTCGGACCATGGTGATGACGTCAAATTTTTAAATTGCTTTACTCGGCTTGAGGAAATTTTTACAAACTCCATGGATCAAAAATTAATCAAAGAAAGAGTCTATAGAAATAATTGGAAAATGCTTTTTCTGGCTGCAGGGATTTTTTTTGCTGCAATACCGCAAATACATTTTTGTTACATTTTGCTGTTATTTTATTTTAAAATGGTCCTGAAGAACATTTTTGTTTCACACTTTCGATCCAAAAGCCTGTCAATCAAAACAAACAGGACAGAGCCAGTCATGTGATTGGTTGTTAATTCATTTATGTAAGTGGCTCTAGTTTTTTTTTTTAAATATTGACCACTTTGGGTCTCCATATAAAAAGAAGACACATATGCAAATATATTAAACAGTGACCTACCCACCCGTGCTGCAATCTCTGCTGCCTACCTGTGTGTTAGCAGGGCCGTGCAGGTCTGCAGTGACCGTGGCTGACGAGGATGAGGGCACCTCCAGTGTCGGGGACTTTGAGAGAGCAGGACTGGCCTTCATGCCCTCAGCTGGAGGCTCCACGGCGCCGGGGGTGGACGGCTGCTGGCCTTGATTCTCAGTAAAGGTGACTGATCTCTTTTGGTCTCCGTGCGCTGTGGGAACACATGCATGCGCACATGGTCAAAAGAGAGATGACAGCGCCAGCTAAGGACTCGCTAACACATCAGCACCACCAAAGAGAGTGGAGGCAGGGACGGGGAAAGGAGAGGGTAGGCAGGGACTGGGAGGGGATGCAAGACAGACATGCAGAACGCCCTATTGGGTGAGGTTGCAGATAACAGGGTGGAGAGGAAGGGTTAAGGGTTGTGTCTCACCTTCACAGTCCAATAAAGTTTCTTTATTTTGAAACAAACAGCATGAGACAGAACAGAGTGAGAAGAGTCAGTTTGGTGACAGGTGGTACAACAAACAGCATTGGAACAACAGAGGTTGTGAATGGGGAGGAGGGGTCAGTTCAAGTCAGCACACACACATAATATATGAATTGTGTTTTAACAGTATTCAACAGATTTGGCTTGTTGTGTGCTTGATCTGAAGTGCAGGGTGAGTCTGGCCTTTTTTATTTTAGTGAAATCGCCTTTTTATTTTTATTTTAAGACAGACAAACGTGTGCTTTCATCGTCACATTTCCACAAAGACACACTCACTTTCACTCACAAACACACACACAGTCACACAGGTGAAGGCACGTGTGCCGTTACCCAGTGGTTTGTTCTTGGGCTGGATGCTCCTGCGGGTCGTCGAAAGCCGCGCTCCAGATCGACCACGTGGTTCGTTCTTTGGGATGGACAGCAGGGGGCGTCGCAGCTGTGGGAACGTCACAGTTAAGAGTGAGTAAAGTATCAGCTAAAACGACAAAATTGATGTCCTTACCTGTCTGAGGCCTCGCTTTCTTCCTAACGGTGGCTGGATCAGAAGGTTCTGCTGGCCCGGTTCACTCTGCACACTGGCAACCCTGGTACAACCAATCAGATGGACACACACACGCAAAAACACACAGAAATACATCACCGTGAAGGGACCCGAAAAGGCCGCTGCATCCCCAGCTGTGCTCGCTTACTGAACACATTTTTGTCCATAGTAAGATTTTGCTGCTATTCTACCCATTCACTCAGTACACGACAAACACAGTATTTACAAGACACCCAATCACGGTGCAGAAAACAGTGCTGCTGTGATTCATACACTGAAAAACACAACAGGGGATAGTAGGGACTGGAGTAGCAATGCTATGCTGCATCTTTTAAGTGTGACACCTTCAAATTATTGTCATCCAATCATGAAATGCGGCTAGAACAGATTTGAAGTTCTCAAAGGCAAAATTGGACAAAACTGGACAAAAAACAAACAAAAATGAAGTGTCCTTTTTGTGTTATGGTTGCCACCCCAGTTCCCCCTTTCCCCAACAGATTGGTATCCAGAGTAGGACGCCCAATTTGATCAGCGGGAAGCCTGATAGACACATAAACAGTATGACAACACTATGGCACCAATGGGAGAGAGGCTGATTTTGTTGATGGCACATCAACTGGAAATACCCACAGCTAACACAGGAGAAACAGAGGCAGAGCTCCCTGGCCCAGGGGGCCCTGTTTTTGTTTTTTTTAAAGGTTGGGGAAGGGGGCCTTGTTAGGATAGCACAGCAGATGAGCTGAGAAGATGAGGGTCAGTGTGGAGCTCAAAAGGAGGTTGGGGGTGGTGGTGGTAGGGGACAGAGACAAGGCACACTGCACCCACACAGAAAGAGATAGAGACAGGTAAGTAGGGGGGGGGGGGAGGTGGCAGGCCCAGGCGATTTGACTGGATGTGGATGAGTGATCAACGGTGAGGCGGCCAATAAGAGGAGGCCGTCCTGAGGCCATGCCCCTCCCACTGGCGGACAGATGCAAGAACGCACCGATGGGACACACACAGAGACAGGGCCACTGTACCTAGAGAGGTTACCCTCCTGCAGAAGGCCCTGGGACTCATCTAGCACATTGGGTTCACTGTAAAAAGGGGGGCGAAGGGGGAGAACGGGAGTTTAGGGAGTGTAGACGAGATCCATCAAGTCCCTGAGACCCGAGAGCGGGGCGGGAAGCCGGGGCTCTGGCCAAAACTTCATTCTTACCAAGATACAGAGTCTTAGCTACTTCAATGTTGCTTTGAGACTGTTGGATAAAATCATTGGAAATAAACAGAGATATACAGAAAAAAATGACTGTGGTTGTGGGATATGACTGGTTTCAAAATGTTAAATCTACATAATTACATAATCGAGCCAAGAGTTGAATCATATATGAACATTTCTTGAAGGCATCGCTGCTCTGGAAACAGAAACAGTGTCATTGGTGGAGTTGGACCTCAGTGGTGTACATACCCAAAACTCTTCCCGTCTACAAAAGAAACTACACTTGAAGAAAAGTTAAACGTCTCGTGTGTGTTTTAAGTGTGTATTTGTGTGCATGCGTGTGTGTGTGTTGGGAGTGTTACCTGTGGCTGGGCAGCATGGTGGTGCGGGGGGCCTCGGGCTGCGAGGCCGCTGAGCCGGTGGCGTGGCTGGAGAAACGGCGCTGTGCTATCACCCTCGGCAAGAAGGCCTCGTGCTCGCTCACCACGCTGGGGATACTCATGGAGTCATCTGTGGGGGGAGATAAAGACGGAGTTCAATTCAAGTTTCTACATGTTAAGCGTGAAATAAGATGGAAAGTAAAATAGGAATGTTTCTGACTCTCTTCATCATCCTCATCGGTGCGGCTGAGCGTGTCTTGGGAGGGTTGGCGTGACGGCTGGCTGTCCTGCTCCCAAACTGTGCCCGTGCCCGTGTTGGAGCGTGACATCGTGGCCAAACTGAGGCGATAGGCTGACGTAGAGGTGCCCACCGTGCTGATGGACGTCTTGCCCTGGTAAGCTGTCGGGTTTGGGCAGGTGGAACAGAAACACACGGGCTTAAATAGTCAAGTAAAAATTCAGAACAAGAAAAAAGATTTCAACGTCAAAAATTTAAGAAACGTCCTACCGGAGCCGCTGTGCACGGCCTCCTTCAGGATCTTGAGTTCATTGTTGAACTCTGCAAACAGGGAGCTCTTGCAAAGAGGACGCGGGATGAAGCGTCGCTCCAGCTGGTCAGCGATGTGGTGACGTGCTGTTATCTCCTCCTGGGAGTCAGCAGGCTGGGTCAACAACTACAGAAACATAAACGTATATGAACCAGAAAGGGCGGCAAAGACACAAAAAATAGTGCACACAAAATAAAGAGATTCACTGCTTGTTTACCTTGCACTGTATGAAGGGTCGCAGCAGGACAAAGATAGGGATACGGGTCCGGACAATGAAGTCAATGAAGTCCCAGAAGGCCAAGCCGCCCACTTTTCTCAGAGCCATCTCTTTCACCTGCAGGCTTAGCCGGTACCACTGGTTCCCCAACGAGCGCTCAAAGCAAACCAGCACCACCTTCAGAGCTACGAGAAGGAAGAGGATGAGAAGTGGTAGGAGAACGAGAAAAAACCCCACCATCGCTTCTCATTCATACCCAGATACGCAGCCTGGCTGGTGGACTCGGCTAACCCCTCCCTGCGCAGATCCTTCCCCGTGTCGCCCGGGGTGGAGCAGTGAGCCGGGGAAGCGTCCAGCATGAAGTTCTTGGTGCGGGAGGTGGAGATGATCCGGGGAGGCAGGAGGATGTTGATGACCGTCTGGAGGAGCAGGAAGATCTCGGGCTGCTCCAAGTGGGGACTGTCTGCAAAAGGATATTAAAAGACAAAGAAGCTAGCAAGCAAATGGTTCTGCATAATTTAACTACTGCAGATCTGATTATTAACCAAGTGGTCAGCAACGACCCTTTAGGACTGTTTCCTCAAACGTGAAAACTAGAATTGTGAAGATCAACCATTCAAAATGCAGGCAATGCTGTTGTATGTATAGCACATTATTAGCACGACTGCAAACTGTTCTATCAATTTTGTTTGAAAACATAACCTAAAACGGCACTTTAAAGACTACATAAGAGCCTCAAACAACAAAATAAGAAAAAAGTCAAAAATGTCTTGCTTGCTTGTCTTGTTACCTTTGCTTCCAGAGCCCACAGTGAGCACAAAGGGAATGAGCAGGTTGAGCAGCATCCCCTCTCGCCTCTCCTGATTGGTGAAAGGTGAGATCACATGGCTGAGAGGAAAGTCCTCCTTCAAGGCCTAGGATGAATAAAAATGAATTTAATAAAAATTTTGAAAATGTACATAATCAGTGTTGCCGACTGAGGAGTCGGACGAGGAGAGGCCTACCTGGATCTGCAGGGCGACCAGTCGGACCACTGCTGTGCTGAAGGGCAGCGGAGGCGAGAGGTAGGGGCTCAGGTGGAGAAGAGGAAGCCCATCGGCCACGCTGGAGGGACCGACCACACCCATCACCTGACAACACACACACACACACACACACACATAAACAATCGAAGAACAGTAATTATACATGAGGATCTGTGCCATATCGTGTGCGTTTCCGTACCAGGTTGACACAAACGTTGATCAGCGAGCGGAGGTGAGGGAGGAAAGAGATGATTGGCTGTCGCTGCAGGGTCAGGCAGATCCCCTCGATCAGGCTGCTGGCCGCCTCCCACTCCACCTGTCTCCTGGAGAACACACACCAGTGCACCCAAATAAAAGCACATTGTCATAAATTCAATAAACGGACTGTTTCTATCTAATCGGCTGCTTTTCAAGTGAATGTGGCATAAGATCAATATTAAATGGATCAAATCTAAAAAAAGAGGACCACCAAACGTCATATACTGAGAGTGACGATACAACCATCACCTTTATGACTGTAATAAAGGGGTGTTGGCACAGCAAATACAGCACACAGAAAAGCTCACAGACATAGCCAGCTTAACACTGCAGCAACACATCCTGGCGTTCCCTCACAGCCAGGCAGTCTTATGTCACGGAAGAGGACGCAGGTTTAAGCTTCAGATTGAGTTTATTTGTTTAAATGTAAATTAAATGTTAGTTGTTTCGATTAAATTGAAGCCTTCATCTTTTTATGCAATTTTATGTAATACTCTTCGAGCTGTGATTTATGCATGAAATGTACTAGATTACTAAATAAAGTTTATGACTATTACTGGAACTTTTTAAATTGGTATTGGTGAGGACACTGACTTATTATAGGGATCAGGTGGTAATCAGTGACCACTCCACAGTAAAGACATTTTCTTAGTCACTATTGCTATAAATTGCACCATTGTCATTTTAAAGAGGACTTTAAAAAACTTTTTTTGCTTTAACTTATCATTTTGAAGTAAATATATATTGCACAGTGTAATGGCTGAAGAAAAATGACACCAACTGCATTTAGATTGGAACAAAGAAGAAAGAACGTGAAGTTTTTGTGACCACGGCGTCAACAATAAAACCACTTGGAAACACTAGTCTATTTCCACTTTGAGTTTTCTTTAAAGTGAAGGCAATTCTTTTAAAAGCATTAAAAGAACGTTAGTAGGAAGTATGAACATTAACATTAATCTGGTTACTTCATGCATTCAGACGACACCAGCCAAATCTGTGACTGTGGTGTTTGTCTGAAATTTAGATCAACATCATCTTTCATGACACAAGACTGGACGCTGGCTTAGCGGAAACACTGTCGGTGATCCATCGTTAGTACACACACCCTCACATCGCATTTAAACTCCAAGTACTCGCACAAAAACACACCACAGCAGCACTTACGGTACATCACCCACGAAGGCAGCGCTACAGAGGACAGTGCCAAGAAGCCGTCTATCTACTGTACACACCACGGCACCGGCACAGCACGATACACTCACAGGGAGACAGAAAGAAGTGATTGTATTCAACAGACCTGGTGCATAATGCCTGTGGGCGAGCGCACCTGAGCGTAGGCATCTTGTGGATCTTGTTAAACATGCGGTCCAGCCTCTTCAGGATGAGGATGAGGGCGGGGCGGACGGCCTCGGACGACCAGTCGGTGATGGGCAGCATCTCCATGATGTAGCGCCGCAGGCCTCGGCTCTCCATGGTCAGGGTGTCGTAGGGCGCCAGCTTCAGCAGGGCGTGGGCGATCTCCGCCAGCCTGTGGCATGTCAGATATGTCCAAAGACGGAGGAAGTAAGGTACCTTCCATCTATATTATTTTACCTATTCGATCTAGACATTTAGATACAATAAAATGCTTTAAAAGGCTAAAGGCTACCTATAGCACCATCCACAAATTTGTTGACATGTTATCTACTCTTGTTTTAGGTGCTCCATCCCATCTTCAGACTGTGAATGAGCTGGTATTTGATCAGAGGTGAAAACACTTTAATCACCTCATGTGGGACTTGATGTCAAGCAGCTCCAGGGCTGTGACCCGTGGCTCACCGGCGACGTTCTGCAGGATCTTGAGTCGCGGTCCGCAGTGTTTGTAAAACTCGGTGCAGATGTTTAGCAGGGACTCGCGCGGCCGGCGGAACTCCTCCCTGGCGATGCGCTCGTCCAGCTCCTCCCTCGGCATGCCCTGGCCCTCCTCCAGCAGGTGGAGGTTGTCCCTGGACACAGACACCATACAAACAGGACCTCAGTCTTTGCCTGTCAGATTTCAGACCTGCATTCTAGCCTACAATTGATCATGATCCTGACCTGGTGTTGATCCCTCCTGACATGGCGTGGTTAGCTGTAGTGCCTCCCTTATGTCCCTGATCACAGCGGGACATCTGGGGGGCTGTCATGGGCCTGTGGAGGATAAAATGATGAGGACTATATGCTGCTGATCTCTTCTGTATGTACAAAAAATGAGATGCTGCATGATCCAGACCTTGTAAGGGTCTCTGAGCTGTAGAGGAGGGCCTGCAGGGATGTGGCCAGAGCAGCGATGGCTGCGATTTCATCCCTGGCAGCCGAGGCACACTCCATTGTAACCGTGTTGCTCTTCAGCTTCTGGAGGTGGCAGGGGACCAAGGCCTCCAGCACCATCAGCATCTGGAGACTGGAGAGACACGTGTTAGGGGACAGAAAACCGTAGGAAAAAAAAGATAAAAGAAGAGGGGAATGATCTGTACCTCCTGAAGGATTCAGGTGCGTAGGCGACCACAGTGACGCACAGCTTGATGGCCTCACTGATTGAAAAGGCCAAGTCCTCATTACCGTAACAAAAATCTGCAAAGAAACAAGCACATACAGGGCACTGACAAAACAGTATTCTTTAGGGCTTTGCATTAAATGGTTTCTGGGCCTTTCTATTGCTACTACAAGCAATAAAAAGCCACAATACGTGTGTGAAAGTGACAGTTTACCCAGAGAGCGTAGAGGTTTCTCAGCCTTAACCAGCTCCAGAGCATCCAGGGCGTCCAGGGTCTCACCCTCCAGCGAGACCAGCAGGTCAAACAGACACTGAGCTGACACTCCTTTAGACAGACCAGTACTGGTGCTGGTCTGAGATGGGAGATGAAGACAGAGTTTCAGAAATATAAAAACGAAAAGGTAGGTATGCATTAAGGAAGCACAATGTTTGAGTATGCGTGTGCTCAGTAGTCTCACTGTGAACTCCAGCAGCGGAGCCACGCTGGCGAACAGCTGCATGATGAAAGGTTTTCGGTGGAGGATGTAGAACTGCCGGCAGCAGAACTCGATGCCCTGCCTCAGTAAAGGGTCGCTCTCATAGTCAGCATAGACCTGATGTAACAGAGAGGACACATTCATATCCTGTGTCTCCCTTTCTTTTGTGTTTTTTTGTGTGTCGTTTTGTTTGTTTTTGTTATTAATTATTGTTATTCAATTACAAAAAATGTGTCAGTAACTCTTGATATATCATGACATTTAATCACGACTTCCCACCTCAGACGGTGTTTGTGTTTCTTTTAACTTCTGATCCACTGCGTTTCTCACCTGCAGCATGGTTGGCAGGATCCACTGGTAACCGCTCAGGGAGAAGAGGTGGTTGAAGTGGACGGCGGTGTTGATGGCGGTGGCCGTGTACTGCCTGAGGAGGGAGCTGTCCTCCGGGTGCAGCAGCAGTGCCCCGTTGAAGACGTTGAGGAACAGCATCATCTCGTCGCCCCACGGGTACTCGCTGGGCATGCCCAGAAACATCTCCTCCAGCAGCTTGATCCACAGCACCTTGTGGAGGGTGTCCAAACCAAACAGCTCCTTACCTGGGAGGGGAGGAGGTCCTGGTAAAATATATAAACTAGAATGATTTTTACTCGATGACACAGTTGGGAGTCGATTTTACCTTGCTGCTCGTTGAACAGCGAGAACTCTGCATCGATGGCAGTTCGTGGGAAGGACGGCAGGCGAAGGAGGTCTTCCTGCAGCAGGGAGACGTGGGATTGCTTGTGCACAGCTGGCATGTGTTGAGTGAGGGAGATGAGGAAGAGGACCCGGCCAACTTCCTCTAGTTTACGGGAAAACACCTCGAAGAAGAGCAGAGAAGGGAACAGAATCAGGAAAAAGTGCACAATCTGGCCATATTTTCACCAAATTACCAGTTTATTTTTTATTTCTTTAGGGTCTTAATTTATGTCAGATTTGAAATCTTTCTTACCTGTTTCTGGATAAGTTCCTGTCCTTTCTCAGGCAGCATGTGGACCAGGTTGAGCTGGGGAGAGACTGATCTCCGGAAGGGGTAGATGTCTCTGACATATGTCTGGAGGAGGTAAAATGCAACATTAGTACTGGAGGGGAAATGTTAAAAATATTGCCTCAATATTATCAATTTTTCATGATATAAGAAAAACCGGCATGTTTAGTGCCATGACAACACATTTTGTTGGATAATTCATTGGTTTTTTAGGCTGTAGTTGTTTTTTCTCAACCAATAAAAGGTAATTAAATCCTTCAGATGGTGAAAACAAAGTTTGCAGTGTGGCAGCTGAAAATAAAACCTTTGCGTCTACCTTGCTATAATGGATGAGGTTCCATCGTTTGTCCATGAGGAAGTAGTGTGCTGATCTCGCCTCGGGAATGTTGAAGAATTCCAGACACTCCTGGATAGGGGAGAGAAAAGATCATAAAATATCTCCGATATTCCATCTTCCATGTATTGTTCATGAATATTTCCATTTTATTCTACTTTATATTATCTATATATATATTTATATTATTTATCTATATTTAACTGACAATACTTCTGTTTTAATTCAGTAAGACTTTGAATCCAGGACTTTTCTTTGTTGCACTGTGAGAAAATCCTTCACCACCTTGAGCAAGGCTTCAAACTGAGTGTCTTCATGGACTGGAAGCTGTGTCGGGATGTCACACTCGTTCTGCCCGTGCACCACCAGCGTTTTGGTTCCTGCGTCAACAATGCACAAAAAAATATTTAAATGTTATTGGCCTGACGTCATCCTGATTAATTTAAATGTAGCATTCTTTATTCCATGAATACGAATGAGATTTGGAGTCTCTGTATGATGTTAAATCAATAAAAACCGATGATATTATCAAGCAGCATCAGGGAGCTCACCTGGCATGGACGCAGTGACCAGCAGTTTGACCTCACACTGCTCCTTCTTCATGGTCTGCTTGAGGTCCTTGAAGAAGAGCCCCTCCACGTAGCTGACCACCTCCCACAGGAAGGTCAACGTGGCCGAGATGGCGTCCATTCCCCACTCACATGGGGTCCGCACAAAATACATGATCAGTCCCACCTATGAGGGGGAGATTCGATTGAGAGAACTGATGCTTAACTGTGTTTAAGGTGTGCTGAAGATGAACAACAAATTAAAACTGTTTCTTCACCAGGTAGTTGAAGAGGATATGAGAGGTCTGAGCCGGCAGATCTCCGATGTTGAGCAGGAGCTTCCTCAGCATGTACATCAGCTCATCCTGGCATAACAAACACACGTCAAGTTGTACATTTCACATTTAAAGCCTTATGCTTGTGCACTCTGACGGTGCGTTTGTTTCTTCAGATCTTCACCTACCTGTCGGTTGCTCACTGTTAGTTTTTCCAGGAAGTGGCGGAGAACCAGGGCCGGATCTTCAATCAGGCAGTTCCAGAGGATTTGTTGGGCCACAGCACTTACTGAAGAAACATTGATGGAATAGTATATTAAAAAAACAAGACCTAATGTAAAAATCTATCAATATGTATGTTTGGTCTGATACTGTGCTGATAAAATATTCAATTGAGGGCGATTCATCGGTTTTATTTCAACATTGAACCTACCAGCTACACCATCCTCTCGAACCTCCCCGTCCTCCATGAGGTGCACTATCGGTAGCACTGCAGCACAGATGCATGCTGGGAAGACAGCTTGGGGCGGCTGTAACATGTGGTGAGTAGGCGTGTGCTCTGTTGTGTTCTCTTCATCTGGCAAAAAAAAAAAAAAAAATTAAAAAGAAAGTTTTATTTCAAAAACTAACATACAATCAAATTGTGATAAAGGTTCTCGTCATCTCAGATTCTTCATTTTCCTACCTTCGGCGCTGGCCAGTGAGCGGACAGACCACACGGAGCCCCGACGGAAAGAATAGTTCCTGTGGGAGTTACTGGAGGCGCAGGAGGGGCTGACAGACAGACGGCGTGATGCCAGGTTCACCACTTCTTCTGCTGGCGGGATCAATGTCCGACACGACCAGCAAAGATACAGGAAAAACAACATGCCATCAGGGCACAGAGCTTACCAATTCCCACCAATCGCCTTTATTTATTTAAAATATTCAGTATAACATATGCTTGTGTGGCTGGCAGCCCCACCTTCTTCCTCCTGCTCAGGCGGGGGGCTGCACGTGGGCTCGTAGCAGGCCTCCTGAGCCACGGGGATGGCCGTGATGATGCTGGCCTCGCGGCCCAGACGCCGCTTCTCTTCCTCCTGCTGCAGGTTCTTCAGGATGTGCTCGGCCCGCTGGTGGGAGCGCGACACCGCCCGTGCTGAGAAGGATTTCTGGGAAGGGTGAGCATGGAGGGTGGACAGACATATAGAGGATTCAGAGTAAGGGAATGCACAAATTCATACAAAATAAACAGTTTGAATCTTTCAGGAACACGTGTGCACAGCTAGTCTAGGCTTACATCTGAGGAGCATTTTGTAATGAAAAATGACCGGACACATTAATACAGTAACTCTCCTCCAGCACATTGATCTCATGCTCTAATGGGTCTCCCAAGCATCAAGAAGTACACTGCTGAAGAATTGAATAGGAAAGATTTCAATTGTGACAAGCTGTGACAAAAATAAATGTGTTCAGACTGGATTTCGGAGAATTTACTGTATCTTGTGTACAGTAAATGCCTCACAGCATTCGCACAAGTGCTCATACACATACATACATCCAAACAGGCTGAACACATGATATGAAAAACGTACACAGCAAAGTCATTCTCATCCGATGACCATGCATAAACAGCACAACACACACAAAATGTCTGAATGTCCGATACATGCTGTTAGATGCAACTCTCGGAATGAAAACCTACAGCTACCAATGGGCTAAAAAAACAAACAAACAATTGATGGAGAAGATTTTCCCGCCTGTCTTTAATGATCTGAGGAAACAAGATGCATCAGCACAAACATCTGGACAGAAATACCAACTTACTATGGTATGGACTGATTGAATTAATGTGGCGTACTAAAAACAAAGACAGTCGATAGATAAATTACAGGACAGGTGCTCGCAGGTCGTCATCAAAATCTAGTACACATATTTTGATAATCATGCTTTTAAACAAAAAAAGACAAGAAAGTAAAAGGAAACACCAAGAAATCTGATTCAGCACTTTAATTATTAAATACCTGGGAGGGGAGGGATTATATATATATTATTATATATGGATTATAAATAATTATAATTACATTATATGTGTTTTTCTTAAATGAACAGATTTCTTGGTGCAGTTGTCCACATAACACTATAACAATCTGAAGTATATCGTGTCTGCGCTTGGTATGTTGTAGGATATGATCTAAAATTTGTTTCAAAAAAGATTTTTTCTTCTCGACTTGTTTGTGTTGAGAAAGAAAGTATTAAATGAAGAAAAAGAAAAGATTGTGAATGTATGTGACATTTTAATACTACTGCCACTAAAAGTCTGAGAGATATTCTTTGAAGTGTTGGTTGCAGAGGTTATATGAGTAAATACATGCGCATTAGGCAGCTCATGTGAACAGGGGCTCAGACTTACAGACTGGTCTTCGTTGATTGGGTCCTGGACGCTGCCTGTGTTCTGGGGCACCCAGGGGGGGTCGAATATGGGGACACAGGGCATGCCCAGTATGGGAGATGGCAGAGTGAAGTTGATGCTGGGTGGAGGGATCTGAAAGAGAAGACAAATATACAACAAAAGGGGTCAAAGTTATTCAACTTCCAACCAACCTTTGGAGGGACAAAGTAGAAGCAGAACTTTCCAATATTATTCTGTACCTTAAAGATCTGCTGGGCTCCCTCCTCCATGCGAGGCCACACCTGGTAGCGGAAACGCCACAGCGTGTAAAACTTCAGGATGGAGTTGATGCGCTGGCAGGCTTCCTGGTGATGCAACTCGGCCATCATCATTTCGGTCACTGCGTCGGGGACCTTTACCGCACACAGGAGGAACATGGCGGCTGGAGGGGATTGAGGGAGCGTGGTTGGGGGAAGGAGGGATGAGGAGAGACAGAAATAAAAAAGGGAGTAAAGAGAGAAAGAGGAAGAGATGGAAAGGGCAGGAAAGAGCAAAGGGGATGAAGAGGACAAAAAATAGAAAGGGGAGAAAGAAATTGAAGAAAATGGCAACGGTTAGAATACAAAGCATCTGAATATCAAGGATAAATAAAGTACGCCGTGTACCCTTTCATAATCTGACATCGAAGGGCAAAACAACCTACAGAGGACATCCACAGATCACTGAAGCACAGCCTGATGGCCGACTCACCGGCAGCAGCTGCCATATGTTCGTCCACACTGAGGAGGAGCTCCCAGGCTGCAGGCTGGACGTCTCCATACATGTCGTCGGTGAGGATGGGAGCTGCCTTGATCAGCAGCGAGAGAGGAGCTGGTGACAAGCTCATCACCTGAAAGAAATGATGATACAGCAATGTGTTATAAGAGCAAGTAGGTAAAGGTAAGCATCAAAGTGCTCCACTTTATATCACAGACCACAACACCAAGATCACCAAAGGTTTTAGTCTAAATCCGCATTTGTAAACACATTTTTCTCAAGCATCATCAAATAGAAGGATGGCAGGAAGTGATGCATTTAAAAGCTCCTGCAGCATCCACAGGAACTGTGACGTCAGCATCAGCACCATTGCAAGAAACACCACACATTTTAGCTGTGTTTGCTATGAAGGAACAAAACCCCGTCTGTGCTTTAAAACTGGTGATCCAGCTGCAGACAAGGTAAAATGCAACGTAACTGCACTTACAAATTAGCGCCTACAGACTCTGTATCTGCAAGAGCAAATCAATAATGAACTCTTCAAACTACCTCACCTGGTTGCGGATGTACTTGAGCATGCCGGTATCCTTCTTCCCTTCTGTGTTGGAGTCCGTGGGTCTTCTCTTCATGGACGGGGTCCTCAGGCAAGACTTGTCTGAACACTGACAGCACAGAGACTTCCATAAACCACCACAACAATGGCCCCCCAAAAAAAAGCTTAAAAAGAGCAAAGATAGATAGTGAGACCCACCTCTTTACTCTTCTTGGGACGTGCCCCGATTGTACCACAGGAGGCGCTGTCCTCTCTCAGGCTGTCCACCGTCTCACCATACACGAGCTTGATAGCGCGGACCAGACGGGCGCAGGAGCGGCTGTGGTGCTGGTAGCAGCGCGGGTGGCAGAAGTCTATGTGGGTACAGATGAAACTCTGCTGGTTGCACAGCAGGATCATAATCTGTGGCGAGGGAGAGGAGAGAGGAGGGGGGGTCAAGAAGGATGTATGCACAGATGCACTTCAACATATATTAAAGGACGTACGTGGAGCCAGGACATGTTGCGGTGGTAGTTGTCCTCTGCTCCTCCTGAACTCTGGCCCTCGGGTTCTATGCTTGGTTCACTGGTGCTAAATGGACTCCCTGCAAGAAGAAACATGTTTAACATGAGCTATTTTATCTCTATTACAGAGGGAAATGATGTGAAATCTAATTTTAGTTGGACTTCCTATTAAAAAGGTGCATGCTCTGATGTCCACCTTTCCCCATAAAATTATTTTTCTTTGCCATTTAAAAAGATTACACACACGTTAGATGCAGCATTTCCCTTCCTTACATTGTCTCCCTTTACAACACATCATTTTAGCTCTATTTTCAATAAGATAACAGCTCCTTCTTTCTATTCTGTGCTATAAAGGATGAATTTTCAGAAAATTTTATTTGCAAATGGGTGCAAAAAAAACAAACAATTTAATGGCAGCAGCCTTGTCTCAAACTGTAAAAGTTTCATATAATTTATTTATATTACAAACATAATATGCTTTCTTTTTTTTTTTACATTATAAGATAATTTCTAGGAAATTACAGGTGGCAATAGCTAATAAAACTCAAGAAAAATGTCTTGCCTATGTCGGTAACGGTGTCCCTGCTTTGGGTTTGTGATAGCAGTCCTTCTTCATTCTCGGACTCGGAGTCCTGCCGGGACAGTTTGGTGCTCTTGAGGCTCCCGGCCCGGCGTATGGAGGATAGGGAGCCCCCTTTCTTGACACGGAAACTGCGAGCACCTTTGATCTGAAGCAGTCGGGAGCCTCCGATACGAATCTTACGGATGGGTGCTGGAGAAGATGGAAGCGGGGAGACATCATCTGCATTATTTATAAAAATAAGCACACAGGGCAACGATAAACCGATCAGCTTCGTCTGACACGACACCTGATCTCACCTTGAGCTTCCTGCGTCTTCTTGTCATCACAGGTGGTGTCAGACTTCAGCGTATGGCTGCTGCTGTTGAGCGAATCGTGCCCGTCTTCATCATCGAGGATGCCCGCAAAGCTGATCTTCCTCTCATAGCGATGACGGCCGAGCTCCGGGTCCAGACGCAGACGGCAGCTGTCCAGATCCTACAGGCCACACGTGCGCAGGTATTTATTCTAAAGGATCTAGTATTGCATGTTTCTGATTTATTTTTTCTGTTCATATTTTATTTTCACGTAGTATTGCAATATTGAAAGTGATTATAGACCCAATGAATGCATATTTTTTGATGTGACTGACCACGAGGGGTTCAGTGCGTGGGCGAGGTAAGCAGGGAAAGGTCTCTCGCAGGAAAGTGGTGATTTCCAACAATAGCTGGCAGGCGGCCATCTTTAGAGCGAAGGGGCAGCCACATTTCGTAGGATTGACTGTGTCTTTAGGGTGGATTAAAAATAAAGCAGGGTGGTTAAAACATTGAAATGTTTAAAAAAATTTATGTTGTCAATACAAAAGATATAAAGCAAAGATGTATTAGTCAAACAGAAGTTAAGTCTTGACCTTAAAAACAGTATAAAAAAAAAATTAAAAAAAGTCAAGGTAGCTTATCCACGACTTTCAACTGTATGTTGTGGTCCTGTGTGCTCGTCCCATATTTATTTACATAATGACAACTGAGCTAACAGTCTACTGAGGAAGACCAAGAGATGTGGTTGAAAGCACCAGAAAAAAGACCAAAGATGGCCATCAACCACTCTCCTGACTTACTGTCATCCAGATAGTCCTCTTCCTCGTCCTCTTTTCTCATTCTCCGTTTGGTCTCTTCATCAAAAATGTAACCCAGGATGTTTGCAGGGCTCTCGCTGTCAGAGTGACAGAGTTCACTGAGCCTTGTGCCGATCGCCTGAGTGGATAAAAACACATGGGTTTTTTTGTCTGAATGAAGCCATATTATAAACTGATAGATAATTAATCGGTTGCTTTTGATCAATCTTTAACTCACGTCTCCCCACTGGCAGAAATGTTTGGCGGCGTTCCACTGGAGTTTCTGGTTTCTTTTGTTGCCCACAATAGGGGATCGGCCCCTGGACAGGCCTCTCTTGGTGATATTTACGTGGTGGCCCTTCATCCACTCCGGCCAGTTGCCACGGTTACAGCGGTGGACAAAACGGGCGCATTCGAGGAAGAGAGAGGCCCGAGCCACGACCGGCGCTTCCTGGAAGAACCAGAAAGACGATGAAGACTTGGAATCTTTTGGAGGATGTAAAATCAGGTGACCCGCTTAGTGGATTGGATTCTAAAAACGTACCAGGTCCAGAGCGGCAGCGAGGATGGATGCGTCAGGTATGGTTCCCGGCTCGCAGCAGTTCAGGAGGAACTGGAAACGTTTCATTCCCTGACGAATGGCTCCCAAATTCACCACATTCTTGTTCTTCATGGCCTCCTGGCTGGCTGCTAGACGCTCTTGAAAACCGTGGGGTCCTGAATGAAAGTATGAACACAAGAGAGAAGAAGAAGAACGAAGAAGAAGAGTATAACGGAGCGAGTGAAGGGACTTTTTAAAACAAGCATATTTGGGTGTTTGCAAGGTAAAAAACTGCACTGAAGATTACATGTAGACATTGCATGAAGCAACATCACCATCCAGGACATTTGACAAAAAGCACTGAAGAGCCACCAACAAATGAAGCTGAGTGAGAGATGGACACAGCCATCGGCAGTGGTTAAACTTGGATTTTCAATATACTGTGACCTCAAGACACCCACACACACACACACACACAAAAAAAAATCATGTGGAGAGTAGTGGAAAAAAAAAAATCCAGGCATTTTCAGGTCTCAAAAACATCTATTTTTAAAAATGGGATTTGATAAATCACACTGAAATGACAAGTGTAACCACAGCCGTACAGAAGAAAGTTGTATGTAGACCGTTCTGTTTTGTCACAGGCATTGGAAAATACCACCAGACATCACCACAGAAGAGATGGAGAGAGAGCACCGACAGCGTCATGCTTGAGGTCGCACAGCTCTACAGTAGAAAGATGGTTTCGTAGGTATGAGTTATTCCCACACACCTCCTTTTCTCTCTTTCCAAATGGAAGAAAGAGGAAGGGGCTCGTCGTTGAAGAGAACAGGACGTGCATAGTTGGAAAGAAGGGAATGTAGAGTTGGTGATACAACACACAGTTGCAGAGGAGGAAGAGTGTTCTACGTTGCTGCTTTTTGGAACAGATGTGGGAAAAAAACAACAACTCAAGGCCATTTGTGACCTGAGCCTCGTCCTAATTAAGAAGTGGAACTGTCAGCACATCTGAGTGTCTGGCCCTGTGATCTGCTTTAACTGGCTATGAAATGTAGCATGTAACAATAAACACACGTGTTGACAAGTGATGGCACAATTTATGTTTAATTGCACAAGTCAGTGAAAAACACTGCACTCATGGCACTTTGAGTTTGAACATGCAGGGGTGGACTAACTCAGAGCAGGTCCTGGAGGAAACTAGCTGGGTTATAATTTTGTTTTTATTTACTTTCAGTTATTTCCTGTTTTTGACTTTATATTTAACTTTATATTTTTTCTTCATTGTTTGCATTGTACAGCACAATCATAAAATTTAATTACTTAAGAAGACTTAGCACAAATGTGTTTTTTTCAAAACTAAGACATTAAGTGGTAAAAGTGTTCTAGTTTTGTGCTGTAAGGAAATTTAAATTTGGTTTTAAATGCACAGGATTTTTTTTTTATTGTAATGACATAAATGTCTGACAATGATTTATTATTAACAGCAGCCACTGATTAAATTACAAGTTAAAGCCAGATTTGATTCTCTTGATTCATTTAAAGTTAAGACGTCTTTAGGTAATATGACTGAAAGCGAGTGGAATTAGCACAAAGTTTGCTAGCATTAGCTGACATTAGCCAGCCACTGGACCAAGTGCAGCTGCAGCATGAAAACCACTAAAAGTTTTTAACTAAAGAGGGTGTGTTTAACTGCTTATGAATTCAACTTTTTATTTTATGTTATTTCCTCTGTTAAATATCATATAGTGCAACTTTAAAGTGCCACAAATGCATTGTTTTATATTAACTTTTTGGAAGCTATTTTGCATTCAGCAAAGAAATTGTGCCAACCATTCTAAAAAAAAACAAAGTGAATTTTCACAAACTAGACACTGATGCGTTGAAAATAATACATTCAAGCTAACAGAGTGTAGCAGGCGGCTATCCGGCGGAGCTGATATGGAGAATGGCGGACGGAAGACTTGGCAGAAGAGACCAGACCAGGACTTGCGAGGCAAGACAAGACACGACACCACACGGACAAACAGAGGGAGGGACAGGAAGAGAGAGAGAAATAGACAAGGGACGATGGGGCGTGGGTGGGTGAGGGGCACCCCGGGGTGGGGGAGGTCTACCATCTTTCTCTTCTGTGTGGTGAAGCTTGGATGGATTCCTCCTGCCAGACCTCCATTTACCGAGCCGCTTGAAGAAATTCTCCTCCTCGTCCCTGGTGTACTCCGCTCCCACAGCGACCCCTTCTGACAGCTTCACCGCACTGGTGAACTTCACCTAAGACGCATGAGCACACACACAAAATACAGCCATGCTCAGACAACTTAAATGACAACTTGGACCAAAATATAAACAAAATCTCACATTTTCTTGCAGACAGTTCTGACCAAGCACCCAAAATAAGATCTGTGTACTTTTAAAATCATTTGTTTCTTTCATTTTTTATGTATTTTAGCAACTGTTCAGTTTTTTTTTTTATTTCCAGGCTCAAAAGTAGTCAAATTTAAATATACTTGATCAGAAAAACACTGGAATCCGCCTTAAAAATACCCATGATGGATATGTTTTTAATTTCATAAACTAAACTCTACCCAGGTTGATGCCCCCCTCCAATTAATAGCTATACAACCCTGGCTATGAGTGTTTATCTATTGTCTTGCTATTGTAGCATAATACAAAGAGTGGACAGTGTTAGCTTTAAATCATTTATCACCCCCTGACCTTTGAACTCTGACGTATGAAGGAGAGTCGATCCACTGAGCTGATATCCAGCAGGTCCTCGACGCCGTCAGTAAGTCCAGAAAGAGACGAACGCTTCAGCCAGTTTCCTGCAGGCACGTGAATAATAATAATTTTAAAAAATGACATGAACAACCAACACTATAGAACAAAGGAAGGCACAAATGTACTGTAGGCATTGGGTTATGAAGACAAGTGGACATGCACACACACACACAAGGGTTGGGTAGAGGAAGCATTCCATTATCGTTATTGTACAGTAGGTTTTTAAAACTAAAAGATTCACAGACTGAGGTTCATTCAAAAGTGATACAAAAAATGTACAAACCCAACTTTTGTCACTTTTTTTTAAGAAGACTTAAACATGAGACCCTTGTCGACTGGTATTTGCAACACTTTCAGAGTACGTTTTCACAGAAGCTGATACCAGATGGATGGAGTATAAAGGAAGTACTGTCTAACCATTAACGTTATTTACAAAAAAAACAAACATTACCACTGCAAACTTACATAATACCCATTTGGATAATTGTAAGAGAATGCATGCATATACAGCTTTCTTGTTCTTTTGAACTACTTTAAAGAATAAACTTCATTTTGATTCAGTTCAGAGTTCTTAAAGATTAAATGTGTTTTGATGTGTCTGTCTATGTCAAAACTCAATATTTATAAGAAAACCAATGTAATAAATTAACTTTCACATTTTAAATAAATTAAATAAAAGTAGCTAACTGACTACACAAAACTGCACAAATGAACTGCAATGCCAAAATATTGGTTCAACAAATGTTTCCATTACTGATAGTAAGTAAATGTTTAGCTTTAGCTATGTCTAGCATAGCTATCACACCAGTTAGCTTTTTTTTCTTTAGCTTAGCTGTGTATGACTGTAAATATATTTGCCTTTGTGTGGCAGTATATGCCAGAGAAAAGTCCAGCCTTCTGCAGCATGCTCCATCCACCTGATACAATCTGCAAATACAATTTGACCCAGGTCTGGAAGATCGTGCACGTTGGGAGAGATGACCAACACAAACAGACATGACATGAAGTACGGTATGAAGATGGTTCCACATCCACATACGTAAGACAGAGAGAGTGAGCGGTAGGCGAACAGTCCCACGGCATGCTACGGCACAAAAAGGAACACAAAACAGACCAAAGAGATGAAGTGACTTGGCCTCTCGGCAGGCAGTGTTCCAATGTTAGACATACAAAACACATCATGTTAGAGTGCATTTCAAGGTGACAGCTGGGACGGCAAATGCAATGAGTTATGGTCATGGAAATTAGAGGTCGACCGATCAATCGGTCGGCCGATTAATGGCTTTTTGAGATAATCGGCATCGGCCGATGCCTGCGCTCACGAGGCCGATAAACAAAAAAATTTTTTTTAAAATTTAAAATAATAAGTGCAGAGTGCAGATCTACAGAGAGCAAACAGACAATGCACTTTTTTATGTTCAAATACTTTTCTGTGTTCAAGTGAATACCTTAGTGTTAAATAAATGTTAATTTAAGTTCAGCAATTTTGT
Source organism: Hollardia meadi (assembly GCA_037974645.1). Lineage (NCBI taxonomy): Eukaryota > Metazoa > Chordata > Actinopteri > Tetraodontiformes > Triacanthodidae > Hollardia > Hollardia meadi. Next base: position 172,170 of record JBBPCS010000122.1, read on the forward strand.
GTCTTGTTTGTTATTATTATTAAATTGTTGTATTTTATCTGATGAAAAAACCCCAAACATGATATCGGCATTATGTATCGGCCATCGGCCGCCCTGCTGTACAAGAATTCAGATATCATTGACCAGGCTTGTTCACACTGGTTAGTTGAGAAAAACACTAATTTAATGTGTGGCTTATGTAGCATTAGGGTGAAAACTGACATATCGCGGTTTATTTTGTTTTTACACTATGAAATTAGCTCCAACTGACATTTTGCAGAATTTAATTTAGCTAAATTTGAAACCTGATGACGCGATCTTGGTCTTTTCTGAAAAGCGACACCAAATTTAGATATAGATGCACAAGCATTGCAAAATTGAACTTTTTATCAATGTTGTTACAGACAGGTTGAGTGAGGATTCAGACCTGTGTCTAATTAAACGTAGGCTTGTTGCTCTCACCTATTGGCAGCTTCAGTTTCTTGCGAAGTGAGATGCGACGGGATCTGGAACGGGAGCGCCGGTCGGTGGTGGTGCCGGAGTGCGCAGTGGTGCACTCTGAGGTGTCTTGCTCCGACTGGCTGCTGGTGTCACTGGCGGCACTCTGCGACTTGAACATCTTCCTCCAGAAATCCTTCCTGCCCAGCAGAGCGCCCGGGATCTGCTCATCACTGAGGATGCAGAGAGGGAGTGAAGTGAGGTTGGATTTGAATGTTTACGTTTCATCTTGTCTTGTAAATTAGCACTTCTTTATTGAAGCGGCGGAGGGAGCAACAGGAAGAGTTTTAAAAGTTTTCCTATTCTGGGAAGAGTAATGGCAGCTGGCCTCGACATACAGTAGATGGTGCTAGATGAGATGAACACTCACTGTTCGGGGGTCTGGGGGGGTCTACTGGAGATGTAGCTGCGACACTCATCTGCAGCACTGGACACCTGACCCTTCTCCCCGGACACACCCGGCTCTGACCTGCGCACACACACACACAGCCCAACACACAGACAGAGCGCTCAGGCCACCTGATTCAGACACTATGTGATGCAGTAAAGCCTACCCATGTGATTCTCCCATTGAAGCTTTAAATATGTGTATATATAAATATATATAAATATGTCAAATAAATTATTTTCTGTTTTATATTGACCTATGAATTAAACATCCTAATCTATAAGTAGAAGATTTTATACATCCCTGTTGGGAAAATCATCCATTGCTTTGACTTTTTTTTTTTTTTTTCATAGACTTTTTATATAAATTTCTAGTTTTTGCATGTTTACAATATTACATATTTTTTTGCAGTAAAAGTTAAAAAAGGAAAAAATGTCAAAATAAACAAAGTTATTATATCTAATTTCTATTTATTTATTTCTGTTTCTACAGTGGCCGCTAAGAACACAAGAAACCTGAAAGGCCCTCTCTGGAGCCGGTGTTTGGCTGCCCAGCATGTTACACAAACATCAAATCAGTCACTCAAGCGAGAAAAACAGATGCAGACAGGACAGAAAAAAACAAAACAAAAATAAAAAACAGCCAGCAGTGATGAGAAGCGGAGCCCTGATTTGACAGAAAATGTGAAAGTAAGAACTCTGTGATTGGATGAGAAACATCTGGTTACCAGTTGATATGGGGAGGGTTTTATGGGCCATTTCAACAATGATGAACCATTGCTCTGAATGTGTTACTTAGGCCTTGACAATGCTGCTCAGTCTTGCGTTAAATTTTTCCAAGTGGCCTTGTTGACAACTCAATGACGACAAACAAGGTCCATTATGACTGTTTACATTATGAATTTTTGATCCATCCAAAAAGCAATTTAAAAATCTCTGATGTCATCATAATGTAAAGTCTATGGACCGAGTGAGAACTCAGAGGTGAGGCCAACAGCGCCATCTGTTTCTACTTTACAACATTTTACTAGTTGTGATTGGACATGACATCATTGAGACCAGTACCTCCTCGGTCCGGGCTGTTTGGTCTCTTCCTTCTCTTCAGGTTTCTTGGTGGTGGCGACTTTCTCTGCGCTGTCCAGGAGCGCGCTCAGTGCCACCCTGCGGAACACATTGCCATGCGCCTCCTTGATGAACTGCACCAGCTGGCGGATGTCGCAGTACAGACCCTGGGAGAGGAAGAGGGTGGCAAACAAGTGAGAGCGAGGGATGTGTGAGCCGAATGGTGTGTGAACTAGAGGGTGTCAGAGGGGGGAAAAAAAGGCACAAAGAAAATTGACTGCCAGTGCCAGGAGCTCGAATCAGGCCGATATTACTTTACATTTAGCATCAAATGGTGTGTATGTTTGCAATCATGCATATATGCATAAATGGGTCATGTTTCTGAGGATGCATGTGGCACCAGCTCCAGCTTTTGAGTAGGTGGCCTGTGATTCTGTGCCATCATAAAGCCTGTCTTCAAAAGTGTGTCATCTTCCGCCAACGTACACAAGTTCTGCCAGCCTTGAGGCTTTCTGAGCACCACGAGTGGTCATGGTACCTCAGAGCTCTTAGAGCAGTGATCCACATGGATTTACCAGGAATAAATGCGCCATTTCATAAGTTATATTAAAAAAATGTAATTTGCAGAATAGCGGGTATTTTTTAGACTAATTCATACACAGTATATATGTACATACTGTATGCTGTATATAGTTTATGGGCATACGTTTGAAAGAAAGACTAATATTTTCAAATTTGATGATGAAAATTCAATTAAATAATGCTGGTGTGGCATTCAAAATAATTATTCAGAGAAAAACATTAAGATATTGCATATTTATGTATTATAAACAAAGCTTTTGATTCTAATGCAGGTCATTTTTGCAGGTTCCAATGACCCATGCAATTCTCTACTGCTGTTTTATTTGCTTTATTAAGTTTGGGGCAATCATTTCTCGTTTTTTTTTTTTGTTTATTCTCCTCTTCATTATGTTTCAAACATTCTAATCTATTTTATGGCCTCCATGTTTTAAGGATGCTGGACAAATGAGCATGCCTCATGCAAAGAGTTAGATTTTTAATGAGGCACTCTGCAGCCATCATGTGAGACACGAAAAAGGAAGTTATTATTACTCTGTGAAAGATAAGACTTATCAACTTCAAAGGTTCCTGGAGAACTGACATACACTGCATGTTACACACAAGCAGATGGCCCTAACATCAGTTGGAGGACAAATATACACAATAGTGTCTGGGCAAGGTCCCTTATTATAAGGATCAGTTGATTCCATTTTTAATTAATTTCCAATAAAATAAAAAGATATTTTGAAAAATATCTTCTTTTTTTTTTAGCAAAGAAGTTATTCAGAGTGAGATTAGTACTTCATGTCCAATCCATCATGTATGACAAGGCATTAACTCAGGCGACATGAGTGATTGTTCATTAGGCTTCATAGAAAATGTGTCATTAAAAATTCAACAACCACGTCCTGCTTAAAGATATACGACTGTCTGAATCTAATGTGGGTTTAACTTATGTGAAGCACAGAGAGAGAGACTGGGAGGGAAAATAAAAAATAAACCCAGACAGAGAGAAGGCCGATGGACAGATGATTTCACACACCACTCACCAGGTTCTCGGGGCTGTGCAGCTCGTGTGTGGTGGAGGCGCAGCGGGTGATGAGGGACTTGAACATGCATCCCACCACCACCGCCTCCATATTCTGCGCCACGGACTTGTTGTCCCCCGTGGTGAAGTTGTTCCCAAAGCCCGCCTTGTCTGGAAGCAACAGGGAGGCAGGAGAGACCACGGATCACACAGGGGGTGGTTTAGTCAGCGGGGGGAGAACATTATTGACAGCTGACCAGCTTGAATATAAAACATTGAGCCCGTACAACAGGGAGGGAAGTGGGGGCAAAGGAAAAGGGTCCATAAAGCATATGGGGGAGAAGCAAACTGAAAAGGATTCTGGGAAGGGAATAAGGAATACATGCAAGTGACTAAGGCCTGCTATAAAAGAGTAAGGGGCTTATTCTCTTGGTCCAGTTGATGAAAAGTTATATAAATACTAGATTTAATCATACAAGTCTAAATTTTGGAGTTGCAGGCGAGTTTTGTCACTTTGAGGGGTGCAGCAATGGAAGCGGTGCCTAGGGAAGGGTCTGATCGGGTGAGTATATTCATCTCTATATTGCGAATATTATTGACTGTTATTGATTATGTGTATCTACCGATGTTTCTTTTTTTCGCCCTCCTGGACCTCTCACCTGCACTGCCGTACTCTGCAAGAGAAAAGAGGCGGGGCACAAGTTGATTGACATCAGGCCAGCACAGACATGTACGCGGTGTCAGAAAGGACGTGGCACCCCACCTCCGGAAGGAGGTGAACCTCAAGAAGCACACACACACACAAAAACAGCACACACGCAAAACACTAAACCAGGTGCCCTGTTCACTTTCAGAATTAAAGCACTCATCGGTTCAGTAACTTGCCATTTGCAAAGTATTGTAGTTAATGTGTACAACATCAAATTTCAGTGCAAAACTGAATTGGCATGTACAATGTGTCTCAATGCTCAGCCATAAAGCCGCTGATTGAGCAGAGATGTAATGGGCAAAGCTTTGGATTGGCAAGTGTACAGAATGGATGAGCGAGTAAGGAAGGCAGGATTCAGCTCATTGAAGTGGATGGAGAAAAAGAGGGGAGATGGAGGCAGGAGGAGGACGACAAAAAGGGACGCAGACAAGCGAGGACAAGTGGAAGGAGGAAGGGATAAAACAGATATATTAACAGAGATAGCGCTGGAATGCAAAGTCGAAGTGCGGGGTGAGACAGTGGTGGTGCAATTCAGCTTTGTCAAGAATGCTGGAATGTGATTAATTGTTAAGAAATTAAAACCTTTCATTTTGTATGACTAATGTAGCACCCACATTTGAGTGCGATATAGATTTGGATAGTGAGTTATAGATATAATTGTACACTAGTGCTGAAACAATTAATTGACAACTATTTTGAAAATGGATTAATTGTTTAAGTCAAGAAAAACTGCAAGATTTGCTGATTTTCTCTGTTTCTTATCGTTGTAAATGGAATACCTTTGGATTTTGTACTCAGCCAAAACAAGAAATTTAATGAGATATCACATTTGCGTTCTAAGAAACAGCAGTTTGACTCTAAGCATAGCAATGTCACTTGGTTGGTCCGTCCACCACGGTCCGAGATGACATCCCTGGACTTTACCTCTAGTGAGGAAATGATGGCCATGAGATTGACATTTTTTTTCTCAACATCTATTGGATGGATTGCCTTGAAATTTGATGCACAAGATGCATTTTCAAAAACTTTCAAAAACAAAAAAAAAAAGTATCTTTTCCATAGTTTTGGAGGAATTTGTTATGACTGCAGAAATGCAATAATTCGCAAATGTTAGCATATGATTAACTAAACTCAGAAGATGAGCACGCCAACATTATACCTCAAAGCACTGCTGTATCTAAATACAGCCTCACAAAGATGCTAGCATGGTTGTAGACTTCTGATGTTTTGTAGACCAAACAATTAATCACTTAATTCAAAAAATAATTGTCAGATTAATTGATAATTTAAAAAAAAAATCATTAGTTGCAGTCCTACTGTATTCCCCTTTTATAGCATCAGTCCTAACCAATGCCAGTCAAATCTAATGCTGGTCAAACCCTGATGCACCCTATTTATGTGATTTGCCATCAGCGCATATGAATATTTTTTGTGCGTCATTATATACATCTGGTCCCACTCACACGCACACTACATACTTACTGTCGGTAATGGGCTCCATGCAGAAGCCCAGCAGTGCATGCAGGAAGTCCACAATGTTATTGAGAGAGTCTTTGTTGACGTACTCTCGCATTGTCTGTCGAAACTGCACCTTGTCCAGCTTGTAAAGGTTGGTCAGGCAATTCTGGGCCTGAGAAGAGGATATATTGGGAAAAGAAAGTCACTGCATTATGAAATATTTACATGAAGCTATATTATGGAAGTTGGCTTGCATTGTTTCAGAAATAAATCAAGTGGATTTCATTGCGGGATGTACAATTTTTTTATTACTTAGCTTTCCAGATTGCATTTTATTCGCCAAAACAGCGTAATCTAATATTTATAAACGTTGACCAGCATTAAAATAGAAATGCGGCTGCTTCTCACTGAAGTCTCTCAGGATTCATTTCGGTTCCATGAATCTTTTATCGCACCAAAGGACCAATACAGTTAATAATTAATAGAAAATGAATAAATGTCAGGCAACACAAACTGCGCTGCTTCATGCTACCTGCACACACGCACAGAGGAGGTCGGCTAAGGTAGAGAAAACAAGAGACTCACCTGCATCCTGAGGCGATCTCCAGACAGTCCGCGGTGTCCCTCGCCACAGCCATAGGCACAGCCCAGCGACTTGACTATCTTTATCAGCATTGTCAGAGCCAGGCGGTGGGTGCTGAACCCAGAGCCTTCTTCCTGTTCACGGCGAAGGACACAAACATGAAAACACGGACGTTTTATGGCGATGTATTCAGATAAGTTTAAAATCTCATGACCCACTTACGAACATAAAGTCAGAGCACACCTTTTTATCATTATCCTTGTTATTCTTCACATCGTCCTTGCTCCCCTGTTCACTCCCGCCACCGCTTCCCCCTCCTCCGCCGCCCCCTCCATCTCCCCCTCCACCTGCTCCTGCCCCCGGGACCGCCCCGCCTCCCTGGGCTCCTCCACCAAGTCCCTGACCGGCCGGGTCTTTGGCCCTCGCCTCCTGGTTCTCCTTGTTGTCGGGCTTAGACAGCTTCTTGCCCATGCCGGGCACCACGCCCAGCTGCAGCAGGCAGTCGATGATGTTTAGGGCCACGTCACAGATCCTGGAGCTGATGTCGTGGCTGAGGACGGCGTAGAGAGCCCGCAAGACAGCCTGAAATACAAGTGGGAGGGGAAAAAAGGTGAGAAATTGTTTAGATTAATCACAAGTTCCTCGAAGCATTGTCTTGAAATTGTTTTGTCCGGCCAACTGTTCAAAGCCTAGATTTATTAAATTCACTATAATATAATGAGACAAAGAGTAAAAGCACTACCAGAAAGAAAACTGTTGACAAAGCATCAAATTCAGTTTGGATTCCCTCTGGTGTTGTTCCTGTTTAAGTAGAGCAGCAGAAGGCCAGTAACGACTATAAACTGTATTTGCCCACAGGGATCGTTCACTGTAGGTTTCACTGAATGACCGAACACTTACAGTGAGGTCCAGCATGCCGTTCTTCAGCACAAAGTTATTGGTCCCCTCGATGTTCTCCCCTTCCTCCAGAAAGGAGTAGTTGATGCAGGAGTCGGTGAAGCTGCGCGGCAGGTTGGCGCAGGCCAGTGGCTCCACGGGGATCTCGGGGACGGTGACGGGGTTACACAGTTTCTTCATGTGCTCGGTGAAGAAGTCGGCATAGCCAACGTTGAAGGACGCCACTGTGGTGTTGAACGCCGCCATAGTAATGGTGGAGATCTGGGATCGGACTGTGAGTGGCAGAGGGAGGCAGTGAAGGAAAATTATGATGGTTTTAACAACTAAATTTAAGCTTTAAAGGCCCAATTTATGGCTTAATTTAATTGCCTTGTGCCTTAATCTTGCTACTAAAAGGAAACTTGAGGTATAAAATTAGTTAATATAAAGGGGTGTGTATAATTTAAAGGATGGTTAAGAAACTCTAAGGCTTATGTTTTAGAAAAAAATAACAAGAAACTACACTTGTGGCTGGTCTCGTATTTCTAAATGATATTACAATTAAAAGCTATAAAGGATAATCACACAAATGTATTTTTTTAAAAGTTCTGTAAATTTATTCTTTCCAATGTGTGGTATATTCTCTCTTTACAGCTCGCATGTGATGCAGCGTGGAGCAGAGGGTAAAGCCAACACTGTTTATTTGTATGTAAATTAGCATTGTCACAAAATATTCCTGTTATATAATCCTGTCCTACTTCTGCTCTGCTCGGCCTCAGAGGAGCTGAAAGCGGCTGGCGTGTGTTGTAGCTGCTGGGTTGTGATATGATTGTCGTTTTCCTTTGTGTAATTTCATTAAAAGTGTATGTTTGATTTTATTTTTGCACTCTGCCAGCCTCTCTTGGAGCTGCACAGAGCATTTTATTTTATCTTGGTATTTCACCTTCATCACTGATCTATGCTGACTTTACTTTGTTTCTTTTATAAAATGGCTGTTGTCATTGGAAGACCACGTGTCAAAGAAATAATTATCAAGCATTTCATTAATTAACAACCAATTGTACCATAAAAATAATCATTTGCAAATTTGTTTACAAATTAATTTATTAATGTATAAATAAATAGTCTAGATTACAAATGATTTTATTATTTCATTATTTATTTAGGAAATCATTTCAACAATGTACAAATTAAAACAGTTAATAATGACATAATTTAAACATATTTTAATGAATTCATTAATATTGAATTTAATAATGGAATTTAAAAATCCATTTGAAAGTGCAGTTGACAAAGAGAAATAAATAACTGCATTCACAAATTGAATTAAGAATCCGGATTTCAATCAGGCATTTAAAGGGCAATTTCCTTCCCATTTGCGTTTCCCTGCTGCATTTCCTTTTCCTATTAGCTATTCTAATATAATAATAATAATAATTCTAATAGATTTTGCAGCTTTTGTATATTTTGGCCTTGTTCCAACATTAAATTTGCTCGTTTCTATTCTCTGGGCATGGTCTTAAGATCGAGTCAGCTGACATGTTCTGCACCACCGCTCCTTACCCTCTTTGACGGTGTTATCGCTGTGGCTGTTGGAGTGGTCGGGCATGTCTCTGAGCAGAGAGTGGTGGGAGTGAGAGTGTTTGGCGCTCAGGCTGTCGGCGTCCGCAGCTGTGTCGGTGCTGCCCCTCCGTGTGAATTTGCCTGGAAAGTGATGCAACGGATAGGTACATCAGGTTAAATCAAACACACTCGTGCACAAATCCAAACAAAAAAAAAATTAACTTCCAGCTAAGCCAAATTCAAAGCCAATTAGATAAAAAATTTAACATATACTGTTAAAACTTCAACTGCAGAATAAAACAGCAGATTAAATATCTTATATTTAGTCTCCCTTCATGCATGTTTCCTCACATCTATTGGGCATTTTTTGAAGAAAATTTCTTCCTGTGAATGTAGCTAATTTGAAGCAGCAGCTAAGCTAAGTGGATATATAAAAGTATAGTGAAAGGGGGCAGTGGGTTCATGGAATGGAGGCAGTAACGCTGGATAATAATGATATAAAATGTCTTTGTGCCTTGAGCGAATTTTAATCACACTTCTCAGTGAGAGCTAATAAAAAATACCAATGTTAATGAACTGACCTAATTTACTAGCTGACAGCCACATCCAGACAGAAACCTCTGACTCACAAAATAGGAGATTAGGGGAGATGAAGCAAGACTGCAAACTGGTGACATGCAATCTATTTTCGTTATGAACAGCACTCTTGCCTACCCATGATGGTGGCCTGCCAGCCCCCGCGGTCCAAGGCCCGCCGGTCGTCGCCCAGGCCGGAGAAGCTCCCGAAGGAGAAGGTGCTGCGGGTAGGCGAGACGTCCAGGTGGTCCTCGTGGAGCAGGAAAGGGACCCCCATGCGGCGTTGACGCTTCTTCCCCGTGTGATGGAAGGGGATGGAGCCCTTCCTCTCACGGTCCTCACGCCGGTTCTTAAACTGTAACATAAAGTAAACATACTCTAATCACATTATGACAGTTCATGGTCAATGACAACAATGTTTTCCTTTTCCTGATCCAATAGATATTTCTTATCTGATAAATAAAATTAGCATGTTTGCATCTGGGTGTCTGGCTCTGACCTTCTTGAATATGTTCATGCCCAGGTCAGAGGCGAGGTCAGGGACTGCCTGTCGACGGAGGTTGGTCAGAGAAACCTTCGCGAACGTCTCTGTGCTCAGAGATTTTCCCTCTTCGTTGCATTTCAGACTCATATCCTGCAAAACAGATAATACAGATGACATAAGAGTCAGCGCTGTACAGACATCCGAGCACGATTCCTCCTCTGTCCACCTGCCATTACCTGAGTCTTGTGTGTGTTGACCAGAGAAGGCGTGGCAGCCACCATGGAGCTGCTGCGTGGGCGCGGCAGCGGCGTCACCAATGGTTCCGGGACACGTTCAGGTCTCTCCTCCAGGATCTGCCTCAAACGCTGCAGGTAGTACATCAAGGCCCAGTGCACGCCTTCCTCTGTCCAGTGTGGCTGCAGCAGGCAGCGCAGCACCGCCACGTCAAAGTAGGTGGCGTAGCGTGCTCGCTGGGCCAGGGAGGTTGGCAGACCAGCAGGGGCTGATGTCCTTGAAGAAGAGGGACATGGATGGATGTTTGTTTCCCCTTACCACCTGAACTTGAGGGTTCAAAACCAACATTCTTTCTACTAGATCAGTAAGTAACAAGACCTGCCTACAATACAACCAGGTGTTTACTCTGCCTTTACCACAGCACTGAGACCAGAGTTTCTAGGGTTTCTTTGGGCCAATAATAATACCATTTGGAAAAGGTAGAGGGAAAAGTTGTCTATTACCACTTCAAATTAGGGCTAATGAAAAATGCCAAGATGAAAAATAAATATGAGTGTGTTGCATGCAATTTGAGCCTTTTCAGTCGTGTCACATAACCAACTACACACTCAACAATTACACTAAGTCACAGCCTTTCCTGTGATATTAGCTTGTCATCAACTCCTGACACACTGCTTCATTAATAATGCATCAAAGGAGGATGGTAAACAAGGGCAGAGCCCCCCTCCAGCATCATTGGGAGAGCAGCGGGGAGAGAGGGAGCCCAAGCCGACGTGAGTCCACTATAAATAAGCTGGAATGAAGGTCAGCAGTTGGCGAGCTGCAGAGCGTATAGAGCGTATAGAGCGCGCCCCCGACACACTATTGAGAGGCATATTGATATCATGAGAATGAGAGATTTAATCTTGGCCGTTGTAATAAATGGAGCAGGAAGAGATGGTTGATATCTACATGAATCATTCTGAGAGCGGACAGCAGAGGGAGGCTGTATCATGTTCCACCGTCTCGCCAACACACACATGCACACACTCTGCCCTGCTGCTGTTGTATATGGTTGCCACGGAGACCGAGTGACGACAGCCAGCCCTCTGACTCCGTGCGGTAGGAGCGATGCAGCAGCCTGCGGTTGCTAAGGAAACTGCCTCAGCATCAGCAGCGCTCAAAATGCGGCGGCGCCACAGGATGAGTAAGCTGCATTAATCACAGAGACTGATGGCGGAAATGATTTTATCTCCGCAGCGCGGTGCCAAGGTGCGAGTACAAGAGGATCAGATAGAAATATACAACCTCCCACGTGGCCTCTGATTGATGGAGAAACAGAAAAGATGCGGATTCAGGGGATATCTTTGATTGGATCCTCGGATTCAGCAACTTGAAAAGCGTGAAAAAAATTCTTTGATGTTTGCCCTCGCTGCACGTATCACTCACATTCCCTTCTAACCTTGCTCGAATCCTAACTTCAAATGCCCACCGCCAACAATTAAGGAAAGTAATTAATCTGTTGTTGTTGAATGTGCGCTGTGAAACAATAGGGATAAATCTCTCCCTTCCTGCATTACCACGTGACTGCTCAAAACTCCTTTGGTGCTCGAGTGTATGAGAATATAACTAGCTCGGGGGAGGGGGATTTGCGCTTATTTTAATTCGAAGTCGGTTGCTGGCTGTCAGAGGGCGAGCATTGGAGTGACTCGTGTGGTTGTCGAGTTGAGATGAGCAATGGATGGCTTATCTACCTCTCTGCCCCCTTCTCCCACATCATCCTCGCTCTCTCTGCCCACTGGTTGGCTGATTAAGGATGATGACAGACCAGGCATGAAACGCCTGCATAGGATAGGCAGAATGCAAATGTATTGACGTGGTTATGGGGGCTCATATTCATGCATTTTCACCGAATTCAAACCAGGAATCATGTCACATTGGATGCAGCTTATATGCCTGAAAAATACGTCATTTGTTTTTTGCATGACTTTGAATAACCCAAACTTTTATGAGCAAAACTATCCTCTCAATATTGTGAGTTTGCTGCCAATCAAGCTGGTCAAACCTGCCAATATGAGAAATGCCAGGCTTGCCATGGGCCGACCAAATCATGCCAGACCAGGGACACTGCCAGCATTAGACATGTAGCACATTACTTCAGCGTAATTACCCTGGTGTTGTGGGCACATGTCAGATGGGTCTAATGCTCAAGCAAGACAAGGCACTGTATGCGTGTGTGTGTGCTGACTGAGGAGGCAGCACTGCTTCGAGCAACACATTACACAGGGGAAGGAGGAGCTATTCATATTCGCTAGCTCTCACATTCGCTGGTGGAGCGAGCTGTGCTGTGCTGTGCAGTGTGTTCAACAGACGCCGCTGCAGGGATAAATGTTTAGCCATCAACAAGATGATGGCACCGGCCCGGTGTCAGCATGGGTCACTTGTAAATCACTTCTGCACTGCTTCAGCCCACTACTGGCTTCTTGGCGACATGTGTGAAAGGCAGTGGAATCATAGCATTATGAAGCAGGTTAATATATGGTTATGTTGCATGAGATGTCTCATATCTGTGCAAAAAAAAAAAAGATGATGTCATGCCAATATGGTACATTAACAACATTGTTGGTGCAGTGTTTTTACAGCAAAGATGATTGCTTAGCTGAAGTTCTGCTTCAGCTCTACTACATTACTCGGTTTTCTGTATTCATAGAGGGGTTTTTCTGAACTTAAGGCTGAGATAGTTGATGCCCTATTTTACATAAATTGTAAAGAGACACTTGTGAATTTGGGCTGTATGAATAAACCTGACCTGAGTTATTGGGTTTGTTTCGAATCCCTACAGTACAGAAGTTTCCAAAATCCAAAAAGGTAAGTAATTTTAAATGTCCCTTTAAATGTACCATAGATATGAGCACATGCTTAGATAAAAAGAGAATGGTTATGACACTTCTACCTCCTCCTGCTGAACAGCAAGCATGAATGGGCATGACGCTTGAACAGAATTCCCAAATCAAAAATCAATGATGCACACATGACCGAATGCTTCCCATCTCACCGCTGCTGGAGGTTAAATTGATTAATGGTGCTCACTTTTTCTTGGAAGGGCCTTTGTCTGGTGGGGGTTGTTGGGAAGGGCCACCTTTCTCGACCGAGTTACCACGACGACAGCTCTGCTCTCCAGCCGTGGGGGAGGAGGAGTCTGATTGGGCAGCTTCACAAACCACCTGGAAGCCCTGTGGGTGGGAGAGAGAGATGGACAGATATTGGAGATAAACAGGCACAAAGCGAGGCAGACACTTCCTGATAATTAAAGGCTCTGAGGTTGGAGTGAGGTTTAAGTCACGACCCTGGCTAACCACGCTAATGCTCCCACACGGCTGGCGCTAATGAATATGAGCAGCCAGACTCATGGTGGATGAAAAGGGGGGGAGGGGGAGAAGCGTCTTGCCTGAACACTTTCAATCAACATCTGACAAGATCTGGGCTAAAAACGTTCACTCACCATGGGACCCGGGTTGCCAGATCCACAGGGGCTGCACTGGTTGTTGACTGGGGAGTTCCTCTTCGCTGTTGAGACAGGCATAGCAGATTACATGTCTTAATTATGAGCAAACAAAAATAGATTCCCCACCCCCACCACCTGTCACAATGTTTCTGACGGGTTTGATGAGTGCAGTAAAGGCAGGGATGTCAGGCTGGCGGTGCTCCCACATCGGCTGCCATATTACCAGACCGCTGGCCAATCGGAAGGTCAGATCCGACTCCTAAAAAAAAAGAAGAAATAAACAGATTTAAATTATTATTGATGAAAAAAAAGCAGTTATGCACATTTAACATTTAATCACCATCCAATCAAAACAAGAAGCAACTTGTAAGATGTACAAAACACAAAAAAAGATATCATGTTGGATTCTTTCAAAACTGTTCTGCTGTTATGACATGATCACTTACAAGACAGAGTAATTTATTGTTCAGTTGGGAAACACAGTGCAATCCCAAGAGTATTGTAACATGACCCTTGTATCTGTTTGTACACACAGATCAATAGCCATAGGGCAGCCCTGAGAATGTGTGTTGGAGGGTTTGATAATGAGATATTAATACTTTTAGAATGAAACTGTTGCAAAATATCTTTCAAAAATTACACAATTTCCATAATAACATCATTCTTTGTATGACAAAAACACTAAAACTGCACAGGAAGAATGAATAGTTATAAAAGCTTTTTGTAAAACATTTGTATCACCAGGTTCAGACCTTTATCCGATGAATAAGCGGCGCAAACAGGAACACAAACAGCTCCACCGTGGCCATACTCTTGTGGAACAGCTTGGTACGAGTGTGCTCGTCCTCCTCCAGCAGGGAACCGCTATGCTGGGGCCCTGACCCTCCGAGCGCTGAGCCGGAGCAGGAGCCGGGAGCCCCCGGGGACGATCCCTGGTTTCCCACAGGCTGGAGGAAGGCGCTGCTGCTGCTGCCCGCGGACCAGCCGTGGCCCAGGCTGGGCTCGTGGTTGCACTCCTGGGCAGCCTCCAGCAGCATCCAGTGCAGCGTGTGGAGCAGCTTGGTCTCGGCCACGCCCAGCTTGTCTTGGTGGCCTGTCGGAGGTCAGGGGTTAATGTTGAGCGCTGCTTAGCGAGGTGATGAATGACGCTCTTGTGCGAGATGGGTTCTAGTGTATCATGGTACATTATAACTTAAGTTGTAGTGATTCTTCACTTCAGTTAATACATTACAAGGCTTCTATGAAGGTTATTAAAGGTCAACCATATCTTAGACCTAAGAAAACATCAAATCCAACTGAGTAATGCCATTTTTTACAATGTGAAGACCCTGGATTTTCACCATAAATCAAGAGCAATATATAAAAATCTTAATCCACAGTGAAATAATCATCTGTTGCAGCCCTTTTGTCGATAAAACTAGACCAAGACGCATTTTTTCTTATTACATTTCAGCTGTCCTGGGACTTAAAGAGCACCGGCTTTGTGTTTTGTTGAACGAGGATAACCTGTCAGCTCAATGCCTAAAGCTGCTGGTGAAGTGTTTGCTTCGTGTCCTCACCCAGCTTGTTCCTGTTTGACAGCAGGATGGAGGTGCAGTGGAGAACATGAGGCAGGGCTGCCTGGACGAGCTCCCAGCGGGAGATGCTCTGGATGGCCTCTGACAGGGCCGGCGACAGCCCGTGGAGCTTATTCTCCACCAGCACCCGCTCAAAGGACTGGGGAGGCAGCCAGGGAGAAAAAGAAAAGAGACATCAGCCAGGAACTAGAGCCTCTTTCTTTGACTATCTAAATGTCCCACATTGCCTCAAGCAAAGCAATGCCTGTGGGAGGGACAGTGGCAGCTCTGTTTGGATCTGGAAAAAAAACCCCGTCATTATGGATATGAGTTCCCAAAGGTCTGCCTCCTGGGTTATAGGAGGAAGCAAGGGGGAAAACTAATTTGCTAAATGTCCACTCACTAGATTTGCAGGTGCATTATGGTTAAAAAACAGATTACTGGCAAGGGAGCGATTATTTTCCCTCATCACGCACACAGCACTATGAAATAACTTACCACACAAGATGCTTCATACTGTTTTCCCAACTTTGGACGCAGAAACGCGCTGAAAAATATAAGAAAACATGCGTGGATGAGGTAAACAAATGTAGTACAGTCTTAAACCCTCAATGTCAAATTACAGACAAAATATCCCATACATGACATCTTGCACAAACATGCAGCTGCAGTTTACACCACCTCTTTAGCCCACTTCCTGCCTTAATTCGCTTTACAGGTGTGACATCATGCAATCTGCATGCATTCACGGCTGACATCTCGCAGGGAACATGCCGCACACCTTCCTCCATTTAAAACATTCAATGAAACCAACACGCTCGGTTACCAGCTCAGTTAGAATGAGGTAACACATGTATGTTGAAGCCTATTTTCATGTGTCAGTCAGCTTTGGCTGCTGTCAGATCCTCGATCCTCCTTCATCATTCGGCAATGACAAACACCTGTTATCAATTGCGACTGATGCACACACCGACCTGGTTTGCCTCCATAGGAAGGTCTGGATGGGGAACGGTATTCCTTTCCCGCACTCCGGCTCGTTGTCGTCCAGGCTCTTCCTCTTCACCATTTTGGCCGGGGCTGCCTGACCGCCCGTGTGCGGGCCGCCGGGACGCGCGGCGGCTGCTGGCTCTGCCCAGGTGACCAGCGAGCTCCGCTCACGACATGATTGGGTTCGTCCTGCGTAAAATGGCTGCAAGTGTCGGTCGGTCGGCGGCAATCGAGCGAGAGAGGGAGGGAGAGAGAGAGAGCAGGGGGTGGGTGGGTGAGTTGGGGAGAAGGAAAGGGAGACAGTGCTCTGATTTGAGCACCTCCCTTACCGGACAGCGACAGTTGATCAGCGTGCAAGCGGCGGAGCTTAAAGACGCAGTGTGCATCTGGGCCAGATGTTTTCCGTGTCCAACCCTCTGCGTTGTGTGCGTCCTTTTCAGGAAACGGCACACAAACGTCGCGTCTGACTACAACACAAACTGCAGAAAAGACGCGTTTAATTGCGTCCGGATGGTGCACACACACGAGGGATAATCCGCCATTTGAATATCAACAGGTTGTTTAGGCCAATAACACAGGTGGACAAGGTAGTTGGACACTTGCAGTGAAGGAAGAAGCATTCTGTTGATTTACTGAAGTGAACGTGTTGCACAAATAAAAGTGCTGCATTCAAAATTAAAAGGCAAAACTACATTGTCAAATAAAGCAAGATCTATTTTTATGTCCACAATTACCAGATATTTGAGATATACTTTATTTATAAATGTCTTTGAGTAAAAAGCATTTAATCAAAAATAAACAAACAGTGGGGTGGAATTAGTTAATTCCATGATTAATTTCCATAAAGCATCCTACAATTCCCACGATGCAGCTGGATTGCGTCTGAGACCCTATGGCCTCTTAAATGCCCACATCTTTCAAACTCCAGTTTGTGACAAGCTTTAAATCTAAATCCTCAACCCGAAAACCCACATGAGCCAGATGACATCACGATGACATCGGCAGGGTCATTTAGACAAAGAAAACGAACTGCGCTGAATCGGTTGAATGACCCTTTAAGTTACTTTCCACTAATGCTGCTGTAGACCGCCACCACTGTAAATAAGTATTGCAATTCTACATGCAAAAAATAAGAAATATTTAATAAGCAATACTCAGTTTAAGTCCCTGTAGCCATATTTAAGGAAAAGTTTCACATTTTGGAAAATACACTTAACTGAGATTTAGTTATAAATGAGATTATAGGAATATTACAGGCAGCATTGTGTCTCTATGATCCTCTCGCACGTTGCTGCTTGTAACTTTGAGCCTGAAGGTGACACCACTCTATAGAGTATATGCTACAATATAATATAGAATTGAGTAGTTATAATATAAAGTGACATGTTTTTCACAATAAAAGTATTAGGGTAAATGTAAACAGACATGCCCTGAGACATATTTTTTTTAATCACAGATTTCCCAATTTAAGCACCAACATGTGTGTTTTGTGTTTTTCTATATAGTGGATAAAATGAGAATACATACGAGAGAGAACCGGTTTTCATTTTCTTTATTTCTGCCACCCTGTAGGAGCATTTTGTCATCAGTACGTCTCAAACAGCGGAAAAAGTGTGCACACATCTACAAGGTCTTTTAAATACACTTACACAGGCAAAGAGGGGTTGGGGGGGGGGGGAGGAGGGAGGCCAGAGGAGAGGAAGCACAGAAAAACACTGGAGGGGCAGCTGACATCTGGGGAGGAGGAGGAGGGGGAGAAGGGGGGCAGAGGAGGTTCACAATGGTGAGCAGAGAATATGCTAGAACAGTTTTGTTTTTTATTCTTTTTCTTTATGAATTCTAACAGCTGCAGGTTGAAGGTTATACTCCCGTTCCTTATTTCTTTGTCGTTTCTGGTTCAGTCGCACTGAAGGGCCAAGTAGCTGCTCTTTCATTGGAATGTTTTCATATAAAGCTTTATGCTTTCCGCTTGTAATACAAACTTTTGGCCCTTTCAGACACATTGCACAACACAGTCTCTCCATGAGAACGGTAGTGGGAGCACAAGGGGCTTTAACATATAGACACTAGAATGCATCCTGGCCATTTACACTCACGCTGAAGGGTTTAAGATTCCTCCAAATAGATGTAATTTATCATTTATTTGCCATGCCAGCATAACAGCAGTGTTGCAGCCTAATAAAGTCACAGAGCTAATGTAAAACCGAACAAAAAATCTATAGAAAAGCTATGCTTTTAGCGCTCGACTCGACACAACTGCAACGGTTATCCACATGTAAGTGCTAATAAGCCAGTGCAGCCACGGGGAACGTATAAAACTGTAACAACTTCCACTACAGTGACACATAGAAAAAGAAAACATAACAAGAGAACACAACTTGTCCAACAATTCAGCACATACCAGGAAATCATAAGATTCAAACCAACCAACGGAGAAAATTTCATGTCGTTTGACTCAAAAGGTCACATGTTAGCAGACATGCTCATCAGTTACACGCCATGTTTCTGGAACTTAAGTCTCTTGCACAGTTGTATCTTTAAAGACTAGCGTCTAGTATCTAGTAGTTTTATCTTGCATTCAGTACCATATAAATTCTGAATGGACTTTATGCATGAGTTTCGCCCTAATCCCCCATACAAGTGGAATGTGATGTTTTTCACACACACACAAAAAAAAATTGCTGTACAATCATAAAACCTTCAATGCCTTCTTAGACAAACACATCCACTCAATTCTTAGCATATCTAAAATAAAAAGTTCATATTTGAGAACGAAAACGAATGAGAAATAAAGAGTGACAGGGCGCGATTTAAGAATAATCTTAGAATTCAGTTTTTAAAATCCGGCAGGAAAGGTTGTTGACGGACGAGACAGCCAATCAAGTACAACTGTAGAAGCTGTGGGGTCGAGAGTGTGGGGGTCACGTTGCAGTGAAGCACCTTGGGAAAGGACTGGATGAGTGAATGAGATTGATGGGAAGAGGAGTCGTGGGTTTTTGATGGCATCCGAAGCAGCCTGCTCATAAGCCCTGCTTTGCCAGGGCAGCGGTGACATCCTGGGCCAGCGTGGAGAGCTGCGGTGACTCCAGGAGGTTGATGCTGCCGGTGGAAGACAGGTGAGGAGAGGTTCCTCCCGTCTCGACCCCAGGGGACTGGGTGACCACGATTTCTGCGCCGTGATCCACCCGAGCTTTGGCCGTTTCCCGGAACATCAGCTTGTGGCTCTCAATCTGGCACAGGAGACTATTGGTCAGGTTCTTTATTTTTTCACAAACTTGCAGCAACAGACACTTTGTGTGCAGATGATAGTGTATTTGTGTGCTTCTTTTTACCATGATATTCCCTCCCCCAGGAGTGTGGCTGGTATTGCTCAGGGAGCCGACTTTGGCAAGGGCCTTGTCTTTAAAGTCCAGCTTCACATTCTCAATACGCACGTTGCCTCCGCCTGCGGGCAGGAAACACGAAGGAGAAGAAAAGCGTCAAAGCCACAAGGCATCACTCGCCTGCAGGCCGTCACTTCTCCTGAGCAACATACTCAGGGCAAAGAACCTCACACTGCAGTGCACGAGAAGGACACTTAAAAACAACAGCTTTATCCATTTGCTATCTTGACTCTGTATCATATGAGGCTGGCTGAAATAATCGGTAACACTTAAACATTTTACAGGTCTGCAAATTTCATAACAAGTGAAATTTATTTTAAATTAGCCCCAAAATGACCACAACATTTACCTTAAAGTTTAATAAAAATCACCCCAACATTATTTAATAATTACATCACACTATTCTCAAAAAAGCAGATAATAAATAAACTACTTGGAAATTAAGCTGCAACAGCTGACTTCAATTTAGTGGCCAGCTCAACAGAACTTACACAGAAACTAGCGGGAAGTTTCCTGGTAATGGATTAAAATAAATGACCAGCTATTCATTAACTGCTTGTTGGAAAATAGTAGAATATAATCATTAAATAAATCTGGGGTAATTTTCTAAAACATTCTGAGGTAAACGTTCTTGTAGTTTCGGGGTAATTTCAAAGAAATTTAAAATGTGTAACCATAATTACCTTCCATGAAATTTGCAGACCTGTAAAATGAGGTGATACCAAGTTATCATCATGATATCAATAAGGATATATTCCTATTCTGACATGGCAAATGTACGCACAATTAAACTAAATGAGTTTCCTTGTTTGTTGTTAATCTCTACAGGATGTTAGATAATCTCTTGCTGTGTTTAAACCTCTTAATGTCTACATATTACGATCTAACTTCAGTCGTTGGACTATGAGGCGAGGCTTGTTATATTAAAGGTATATTAAATATTAGGTTCACATCCTTTTTTTTCTGCTAACTCTGCTGAGAATCTCTGGACAAATAAAATAGAGGACAAACAAATAACTAGTGTCAATGCTGAGAAGAAGTACAGCTCTGGCTGTACAGCACCTGGTCTGTGGTGGATGTTGGACATGGAGCCACATTTGGAGGTGATGTGGCTCACGTCGACCTTCTTGGTCTGGATTTGGACCTGTGGGCGACAGCAGAAAGCACAAATATATCAGAAAAGGTGCGTATAAAAATCTTGAGAAATTGAGGCGTCTGTTAATATGAAAGAAAACAGCAACAGCATACAGTAGACTTCAAACAAACACAGAACAAATCGGTGCTTTAATTAAACTTTATTGTCCGTGGGTGATATGAATCAGTGTAATGTTGTATGTACAAATGTTAAACACGAGAAACACATTCATGCCTGAATAAAGAGGTTTATTCAATGAGAGAACTTTTCAATGTGTCACTCACGTTTCCTCCGCCGGCTGAATGCTGGATTTTGTCCAGGGAGCCACATTTAGCCTGAACGTGGCTAAAGTCCAGTTTAACACTCGGAATCATGACCTGGGAATGACAGTGACTTTTTTTAAACACTGAGGGCTTCTTAAACTGGATGGGTCGGGGGGAGTTTAAAAATGCCCCCCTGCCCTTTCCTGCCCACAATTAATCCAGTAAAAGATCCACGACCTACAGGGGCATTTGAATTGTAGCTGATCTAGATCACATAGAAAAAGCTGAGCCTTTTGAGAGCAGAAGCTGCACTTTTAGTGCTCTAATCCATCGAGTCTTGAGCTTATCATTTATAAAAGAGAAGTAGGGAATAAACCCTTCTGCCAATGGCAGACAAACAAATGAGCGGACAGGTGAACACATAAAAGTAGCGTGAGAGCGAGAGACAGCAAAGAGCCCCAGCTGGAAAGAGAAAGCGAGTAAAGAGAAAGAAAGAGAGAGAGAAAAGGCGTACATACATTGCCTCCTTTGGGCGAGTGCTTCAGATTATCCTTGGAGCCGCACTTTGACTGAACATGACTGAAGTCCAGCTTCTCGTGCATAATTTGAACCTAAAACAAAGTCGAATTACAAAAAAAAGAAAACACTATATGTGCCTCATTTAGTGCGAGATGTGAGTCTTTACATGCATTTACATTTAACACCCGATCACAGTGTGTGCTAATGTACAGAGCTCTGAGAACAGAAGTGATTTTTTTCCTGAAAATTTCACTGTTGGTGCCAGGAGAGAGTATATGCACCCAGCAACAGAGACCTGATCCCTCACCGGCTTCCCACCTGCAAGCACTGACACAGCTTTGCTTGTAATTCTCAGAGCTGCTATAGAGGCAGAAATAATCTCATTGGTTAAGTCAAACTGTGATTAAAAAACACTTTTT
The DNA here is from genome assembly GCA_037974645.1 of Hollardia meadi. Classification (NCBI taxonomy): domain Eukaryota; kingdom Metazoa; phylum Chordata; class Actinopteri; order Tetraodontiformes; family Triacanthodidae; genus Hollardia; species Hollardia meadi. The sequence goes on from JBBPCS010000122.1 coordinate 193,913, forward strand.
ATGGCTGAATACATTTTAGACTGATGCTAAAGTAGAAATTAAAGAGGTAACAGAGGTGGTGATTAATATTACGAATCCTAAAACTAAAAATTACAAAAAACAAACAGGCAAATACAACCGATGAGAGTATTTCTGCCTCGTGTACCAGTTTGTGTTGTCTTGTAAAATAAAAAAAAAAGAACTTTAAAAAAAATGCCTGCTGCATCGTTCAAAGAGTCAAAGTGAACACAGAAAGAAAACTGAAAGAGGGTCAGGGGAAACACACAAGAGCAGCAAGCCTCCGTCTCCGGTGTACACCGACCTGACAGCTCTTCCTTTTACCTGCGCACGCACGCACGCACGCACGCACACGCGCGCACACACACACACACACACACACACACACACACACACACACACACACACACACACACACACACACA
>JBBPCS010000122.1:194434-206916 GCA_037974645.1 Hollardia meadi
CACACACACACACACACACACACACACACACACACACACACACACACACACACACACACACACACACACGTGTCCTGTCTGTTGCCTTGGTTATGTTATTTAAAAAGAATGGACTGCATATCCATTACACCCCTCTTTATTGGAGATCGAGCATGTTTTGTTTAAAAACCTTCCAAACAAAGAGGAAAAAGCGATGCGAGGTGATATATTCTTATTCTGTGTCCTTGATGCAACTTCTCAATAAGTAATTCCTGCTTGCAATTATTAATACTCAGAGCCGGAGGGAAAATCCTGCACGGCGATGATGAAAGCAGATCCCCAGGGCGAATGACTCTGCAGGTTGACTGCTCCTAGAGAGGATTCTTAAGAAAACATTCTTAAGAAAATAGCGGATTTAAATCGAACACACGGTTTGTTTGAGGCTGGTCTGGCATCCATCTTCAACAGAGAGAAATTTGAGAAAGGTAAGGAGAAAGAAGACAGAGGGAAAGTCAGGGGAACAGGCCGGAGGCAGCTGATGACGGAGATGACAGCAGACAGGGAGAGGACAGGCAGAGGAAGTGGCGGCAGGGGTTTGGAGGCAGGTCAAACAGTGAGTAATAGTGAAGATGTGAGAGAGATATCTCTACAACTCACAGACAAGAGAAAAAACACTGTTTAAACTCACATCTTCTGCTTCGTTTTACAGAAGCTGTTATAAATGTTCCTATACTGTAAAGTCAGATAACACCAGATGAAAACATCATTTCTAAAATAAGTCTCAGTTAATAGTCAAATACATAATCCTCTTTGCTTCGTATTCTTTAAAAATGTCTTTTTATGTGTATTTCTTTTGTTTATTTAAAAGCACGTTGTATTGCATATTGTGTATATACATTTATGTATATGTAACATATATTTATATGTTACAGAGCTACCATAAAACAACGTGTAAACACTACATTTTAAAAATATAATATATATTAAGTCCCTATTATCGAAGATCAAATTAGTAGTCTTGTTTGATATGCAGTAAATATTGGGAGATGCCTTTAAAGATTTGAAGGTGTACAATACAACCCTGTCCGCTACTGACCCCTTGTGGTGAAATAAGGTAAATGCATGAAAGTTTAAAGGACTGCACTTAATTTGATGTTAAATACACATTTATGTAAATCTGTCTCTCCCTCGTGTTTACATACTATTTTGTATCTTGCAATAAATTAGTCTCTTTCTGCAAATATTCTTTCCATAAATATTTTCTGCTAGTGTGACAAAAAGATTGCATTCTTTTAATCTTGCCAAACACAGACTCAGTTCAGTTGGACTGATTTTCTGGTTGAAATTCTCAAGTATTCCTGTCATGTTTCAGCATTCATTGGTCACCTGTCCGCCTTTCGGCTGGTGCTTGAGGTTACTGGTGGACCCAATCTTGGACTTTACATTCTTCAGGTCAGGCAGGGGCTGATTGAGAACTTTCAGCTGCCGCTGGGCAGAGGAAGGAGACTTGGGTGGGGTTCGGATCACCGCCACCTTCTTCTCCTGGAGGACGCTGAAGGACTTGGGTGTGTGGCTGCCGGGGGTACGAGAGCCAGGGGTGCGGCAGGAGTAGCTGGGGGGTGTGCCGGGCGTGACGGCGGAGCCGGGGGTGGAGGCGCCACTACGGACTGAACGGGAACGTGCAGATTCTGTGCCTTGAGAGAATAAGAGATGGATTACAATGATGAGGAGGAAGAAAAGCCTTCCTGGAGACAGAAACTTTGGACAAAGAGGAAAAGGAGGAAGACAAAATTAGAAATAAAACATTAGAGCGACTGATGGATTGGGGTGTGTGATCCTTCATCTGGTTTTGATGATCATGATGATAAGGAAACAGAACACTCATGGAACCATCAATGCTGCACCTAATTTCCACGAAGCAATCAACCCAGCTCAAACAAGAATGTTTGACAAGGAACGGGAAAGCACACACACAGGCAGCTCAATTCATTTAATGCTGAAGGCTTGTTGCTGGGATACTGGCGCAGGACCAATAGGAATTCAGCCGACAACAGCCTGAACAAGAGCAAGAAGTAGCAACCTGTTGTAATGGGTCCCACCTGTTCCTCTGATAAGGTCACTGCAGGTTTGATAAAGCCAAATTCAATACAATTTTGAAATATTCTAATTTAATCAAACTTTTTATTGACTTTGGAAAGAAATTGGGATCAAAACTAAACAAAGTAGGCAAAACTACCTTCATTCAGGGGAGGTGGACTCCCCTCAAAACCTATTTCACCTGGGGCCACACCTTCACTGTGTCACACAAAGTGTTGTGTGCCTGATGTGCGTTCCCGTCGCCTCGCATTGGTTTGCCACGTGTAACTTCAAAGAGATGATTTTAGTATTTTTCTGGGATCGTCACTAAGATTTTAGTGAGCCCTTTAAAGGTGTCCTCTGGAGTCTTCTTGTTGACAAAGTTATTTTTACATTGTTTACATTCAGTGTTTACTACCCAAACACATTGTGTGTATTCTTGTGGCAGAACAGACAAGCTGCATTTCCTTAATGATAGTACAGCCAGCTTGTGGAACAATTTGAATACGCAACTGTTTACATCCGTGTTTCCTGACTAGCAGTCTTATTCTGCGCTGCCTTTGTTAACTGCTTTATAGCTACTATTATAAACTGTTTAACTAGAGACTAAGACCTGCAGACACCCTTCAGAATAATGCCAGACCAAGATGAATGAATGAATGAATGCCTTGTTAATGGATGAAGCTCATGTCTGTAAGTTCTTATTTTGGCAAAACAAGAGCAACTGTACTCATAAAGAAGTCATATGTTGATGAGGAGGGTGTGAAGGGGCTACTAGGTGGTCTACCTGCCATACCAGGGGTTCTCCCAGACCTGCTGTCCGCTCTGGACTGGAACGCTATTTGGAAATAGAGATGGGGGAGCAGAGAAAAGCAGGGCAGGAGGTGCACGGTGGTCGGAGTTAAATATTTATTAAAATTATCAAAAAGAAAACGATTGAGGAGAGTCAAGCGCAAGAGCGTAAAGAGGTAATCTGCTGCTGTTAAGGTAATTTAGGAGGCAAACTTGCTGGAAGGTTCTGTATAATGTGATATATACTGAATGTGTGGGTGCATTCTTACAGGTTGGCCTGGAGGGGGTGCTGTTGTCCTCTTGCTCAGCAGCAGGTATGTGGCGTGTCAGAGACTTGGCAGGCCTGGGCAGGGACGACCTCTTCTCTGGGCTGCGGTATGCCCTCTCCTGAATGAAAACACACAGAGGAGTCAATAAAAAAAGGGCTCAGTCCCATGCAGCGTGCACGGACTGTTTTCAGCTACCTATCGATCCCCTGTTTTCCTGTCACTTTACCTTCTCTGCCCATTTGTTTTGCAGAGGGAGCGGGCGGGAACATGCAGAGGAGGGGCGGACCTCCCTGAGCTCCGCCTCCACCAGGGGGCTCCGTTTTAGGCTGCAGGCAGAGCCGGGCCGGGGGGGATGGTTATTAGAGGCCCGGCGCTGAACTGCCATCTTTAAGAGAACGGCCCTCGTGGGGCTCTGGGGCGAAGCCGCGACAAGAGGAAAGCATGCAGGACGTGAGGATGATGTGGGCAGAGGTGACAAACAGATGGAGAAAGGCAGAAGTGAGATGGGATGGGGTGGAGATGAAATGCACATATTTATGATTTAAAAGGAGAGACACACTGCATGCAAAAGTACTGCATGTCTTGTTTCACAGAAGCTTCATGTATTTTTCTTTTTTTATCAAAGTTGCCAACTTAAGAGTCAAAAATGTGTTTTTCTTGTTGCTACAGTTGAATGTTTGAGCTTTGGACTTTACAGTATAGAAAAACCATACTGGAATCAAGTTATTATTCTAAGTCAGGTACTTTATATACATCTCAAAACATATCTGGAAGGGATCTTTAATGTTTCAGTTGTATGGAAAGTTTAATTCCAAACTCATAGAGTCATAACTTAAGAAGGTCATTAATAAGTCAAGATACTGAATGATCCTCGCATGTGATTTTCTTTTAAGAAAAAAACTCGGATAATGGAGATGTTTATACAAAAGACATGAATGAAAAGATGAAACTTTTAGACAGACTTGACTGAGAAACAGAAGAATGTGTTCAGAGGTTAAAGATGGAATTCAAGAGATTTACGAGGACCCCTTTGCCCTTGTGCTGCGCATGGTAAGTCCTGCTGAGGTAAAACAGTAAAACAACTCTTTCTGCCAGCTCTTAGTCGATTTCTATACTCACAGATTTTCTCTGTCGAGACTGACGCAAGGACAGAAGCAGGCATGCAAGACAAAATACGCACACAGAGAGAAATAAAAAAAGACACATGCAAAATGCAAAATACAAGCCCCGTGATGCAATGCAGAAAGCCAAACCAGTATGCACAATATAGTATTTCTTAAAATGAGGTAACTTGTGACAAAATTTTAAAAAAAAAAGAAAAAAAAAGGATGTGATTGGGTGTGATTCGAGAGAATGAATAAAGAATCATCAGGAATAAGCTCATAACATTAATTAATGTGTGTATGGGAACAAAAATGAATGTACGGAAACAACTAATTCTAAACCTTCCATTTCTTCCTCTCTGTGCTTAAAGATGATTTATGTACTGATGATATTTACATACACATTCCCAAAAAAAAAGTGTTATGAATTTCTGGAATAAAAGGAAAAAAAACATCCCAATGGTAATCAAAGGTATTGCATTTGTGTGTCATAACTGATAGTACTTACAGTGGTCCTCTCCCTGGACTGGTGGGCCACACTGAGGGGCTGATGGCTTTCCACACCTGTAAAGAAAAAGTCCTGCTGTAATGGCCAATGTAAACCAACTGGGGGGGGGGCAACAGTGTGAGCGAGTGTGAATTTTCACATACAGCACACAGAAACACCCATAAATGTTTTCCGTTAATGTATGACACCGTTATTGGGAACAAATAGTGTTTGCTGCATTTGAACAGCTGACACATCCAGATGACAGAGATCAGTTAAACTCCCTCCACACATGTGAAACATCACATCAAACATCATCATACATTCAAAGGCTTTTTTCACACCAGCTGACCAAACACACAACCTTCATCATGCAGCCATTTCCAGCATCAACAAGTCACATTTAGCTAGTAAAGAGCTAGAAAAAGAAACTACAGCCATAAATTCACACATTGAATATCATACACAGTTTACAATGGCATCAGTGAGCAGAAATAAACATAAATATAAATACTCCACTTTGGACAAGAATAAAATCAGAACAAAACATACAAGAGCAGTTTGTAGACCAAACATGATGTTTTAAATATGGAGAAGCAGCACATGATGTTTGCCAGCTACATTGCACCTGCTTGATTCCTCAAGGAGCCATCAATAGAGAGAGAGCTAAATCTTAAAAACTTCTAATACCTGTTATTGTATGTTTATAGGAACGATTCAAACCTCAAATTGTTTCAGCTTTGATTGCATTTCCAGTTGAATAAATACAGAATTTGTCAGGTCTTGTGGAAATTGGTGGACTTTAATATTTGGCTGCACTCTCTCTATCCACAGCACAGATTCCTGGTGAATGGTGTTCACCTGTGGCCTTGCGTCTAGCAGAGCCGTGAAGCAGAGCAGGCCTAGGATGTCTGGCTGCCGCTTTGCCTACGCTCTTTCGAGATGGAGAACGACTTTGGAGGGCTGACACCTTATTCTGGTCAGCCCTCCTCACTCCTACTAGCAAAGAGGAGAGACAGGATTATACCAACATGCAAACCTCAGTTAAATGTACTGCAGAGAGGCAAATCTGTGCATTGAGTTACATAAGTGACATTGCTGAAGAATAAAAAGTGTAAAATGTACCTTGATACAAACGAAGTACATGACAATTTGTTTTAAGCTAAACAATATTTTTCGAATACATGATTGGAACCTTTTTTCTTCTTCATCTCCTCTCTTGGTGGATGGTGGCTGGTTACTTTGCGGAACACTTTACTCTCAGTGGTGCCAGGGCGGCCCCTTCCTCTGCCAGGGGCCCGTTTAGCGGGTCTGTCCACCACAGGTGTATTGGCAGGACTCTGGGTTTGAGGAAGGGCTTCGATTTGCTCAGTCATGATACTTTTGTCATCATCTGCAGTGGAGAGGGATTATAAGAGGACCAATTCTCCACATTCCCAGCTAGCTAGGAGCTAGCTTAGTACAAAAGACACATTAAGATTTATTAGCATTTAGCTTCTTTAGGGTGTTAGCTTGTTTTTTGTATAAAAATCAACGTTATATATACATTAAATGTGTTAAACATTTATTTTATGTGATTCATTTATACATTTTGGAAGCTCTGGGTACCTTGTGAGTCCATCCAGCCACTGTCTGTATCTACGAGGGAGATGTCCATGGTGGTTTCATTGTTCGCTGCCTGACTGGTCTGGCAGAGCACATCAGAGGTTTCTTCCACCTCCTGACCAATCTCAATATCTTTGTCCTCCTCCTCCTCTTCGTCCATCGTTTTCTGCTTTCTTTCTTCACCTGCTGCGATTTCTGCTACTTTTTCCTCTCCCACACCTTCATCTCTGGCACCTTCAACTGGTTGATCATGATCAGAGCATGGAGACAAGTGTGAACTGTCTGTCGCAGGCTCCCCATCATCACTGTTTTGGATACTATGACTCCATTCTTCTGCTCCGGACTTTTGATCTTCTTCCATCATCTGATCACCTACCATCAGCCTCACCTGCTCTGTCTTTTGCTCTTCCTTCACAACTTCTTTGATTAGACTCTCCTCTGCTTGATCTGTCTTGGGGGGCACATCAGCTTCCTCCATTATCTCTTGAGGCTCTTCAGCGATCTCAATATCATCCTCTGCTTCTTCCTCTATTTGTGCTTGAGGTATAATGATGACTGCGGAGGATATGTGTGGCTTTGGTGAGCATTTATCCAGAGTCACCTCCTGTGACTGGATTTGGGCCTTTTTCTCACCCAAGGGCTTTTCAGTGCTCGAATCCTCAACAGCCTTTGAGGTCTCCTGCTTTTCTATTCTTTCTAATCTTGTGGGTGTTCCATGCTTACTTTGGATCTTCTTCTCATCTTTTACTGTGCTCTCTAAAGACTGAAATGATGCCATTTGTGGTTCTTCATGTCCTTCTTCTGATTTCTCTTGCTCAGATTTCTGTGTTTCCTCGTCTAACTCTGTCCTCTCAGCCTCTGGATCATTCTCTGCCTTAACCTTTGGTAGGAAATCTTTCCTTGCTTTCTCTATGGCGATTTTTGAGGGTGTATCATTTGGGGACTTGGGGGTAGTGGGAGTTGGGGGAGCCTTACTTCCAGTTTCCGTAAGAGTGAAAGTAAAGGAATTGTCTGGTGGTATGGGAGAAGCCTCTCTGGAGGGGTCTTTTTCAATGTCTACCTCAGGGATTGCTTGAATCTTTAAGTCACCAGGCAGGCCACTCTCCAAACGGAACTCAGTCAGTCTGTCTTTTGAAGAAGTCATTGGGATCCTCAGCCGATCAGGTTTTACTCCACTTGTCACAGCTTTTTCAAGAATCAGGGTAGTCTTTACTGGTACATCTTTCTTTTCAATCACTGTTTTTTGAGAGATCTTAGGGATAATTCCTTTATGATGCTGTTGTTGAATTACTTTTCGAACCCCTTCAACTTCTGTGGCCCCAAGATCCTCCTCAACTTCACTCTCTATGGAAGGGAAATGCTGGTGTGGAGAGTCCCCAGGAGAGGGTACATCAGCAGGAGAAGGCATGGGCCCAGAGTACTCACTGAAGACGCAGTAGCCCAGTTCCTCAAGCTGGTTTTCCCTTCCCGCACTTGAGGTATGATCTCCCAAGGCGAGATTGACCAAGGAACTCCCCACAAGAGCTGATACATTTGTGGGCATGGACTTTCGTCTCATGTGGTCAAGCTCCCTCCTTTCTAATGATGGCCGAGGCAGAGCTCCAGCCAGGTCCAACATCTCAGAGAAGCTGCCTGACTGTTCAAATCTAGAATTGTGCTTATTAGAAGGTAAATGAGTTTCTCCCTTAGTGAGGATATCTTCAGATGTTTTGGTGGTAGTTGGGGTAATGGAGACAGCTGGAGGAGAATGGTGTTGGATCTCCACAGATGTTGTTGAAGGGTAAACTTCAGATTCATCAAAGCTTCCACTGATTGGACAAAGCCTTTCTGAGAGGGCCTTTGGATTCTCTCCATTAACTGTCTGTCTTGCTGATGACCCAACAGTAATGTTTAGGGAGATACTCCTTTGTTCTAATGACATCTTACCGGGGGTTGTTCTGGTTTTTCTCTCATGTTGTTCGTCGAGCTTCTGCATAATGCTTTCAGTTTCTTCATGTAACTTTGTCTCTCCCGCTGTGCTGAGTTCATAATAGCTCTGGTTTTGTGATAACTCCTCTTTGTGGCTTTTTGAGGATGTCTCAAAGTAGGTTTTCGCTCCTGATCCATGTTCTGAAAAATTATCTGATGCAGCTTTCAACTCTGTACCAGGCTTTGGACTTGACATGACTGTTTCTTGCTTTTGGTCCACTTTCTGAATGTAATTCACTGGTGTCTCATGCAATGTAACGTCACTGCCGCTATTTTGGCCCTCCTCATTTATCCCCCCAACGGCTGCAGGTTTTTCCTTGCTTTCATCCATAAGGGCTTCTGATTTGCTTGTTAGGATGATCCCCTCCTTGTCTTCCTCCTTAAGATTTGATAACTCCTCTGTATATAAAGGTTGTTTAGCGTCTTTTGGTTTGGACTCTTCAGGCAGGTCACTATCAGCGGCCCCTTCTACTACATCCTTTCTGTTTTGGTTGCCCTGCTCAAATGAGGAGGTTTCAGTCGACTCCTTCTCTTTCACAGAGGGAGGGGGTTCAACCGTGGAGAGATCTGCACCTTCAGGTGTTGCTCTTTCAGCCAACTGCTTCTGATGTAGCGACACCACCTGAGGTTCATCTTCTTTCATAGCAGACTCACACGATGCCTTACTGATAGATTCTTCTGGCTGGGCTGTGAGTTTGAAGGATACTGTACAACTCTGTGCTGAGTCACATCAGCTAAAAGCTTTGCTTGAAGCATCCACAAAAGCTAGCCAATATAGTCAAGCCGAAGCCTTCTGCACAAAGATACAGTAGCCCTCCATCAAGCAAAACACACAGCACAGTGTATTTTGTAGCAGGCCACAACAGCACAGGGGGGGTTACAGCATCTAAGATAGCGTGCAGAACTGGAATGAAGGAATGAGTTGCATGATGTTAGATGATAAGAAATAAATGTACAAAATATATTGAATTCCTATTGCGTACACAAGGATTGACAAAAAATGGTCAACCTATACTTTTATTTGATGTAATTAACTTAAAGTTAATGGTATTATTACATTTTCTACTGCATGTACTCTTTACTGTGGATGTGAAGAAATCCCTATATTGCTTGAATAACATTTTTTGTAAATGTATTAGGGATATATTCTTGATTCAATTGGCCTTATAGATAAGAATGATAATACATGTCCAATGAGGGTGGATTGTAATGCCCAAAGTGTGTTCTTGGTAACAATAGGAAAACAGAATGATCCTTTATCATGTGATGGAATGAAAACTGAATCTCAAATCAAGTGGCAACAGACATAAAATACATTCAGGAATGATCCATGAAGCACCCATACAGGTGGGTGTACTCAGAAACACGTTCTTGCACAGAATATTCCAGCAAAACTCACATAAAAATATACAGACAACCAATTCTTGCAACACTCAAGTCTACAATGCTTGACAGTTTGGACAGTGATATTTGCATTTGCAATGTAGTTGGCAATACAAAAGTGCACAAATGATCAACTTCAATGTGGTTGATCAGGTGTTCTAATGTCGCTCCAATGAAAAGCAAATGGTTATGTTTTGCATGATAAAGCACAAAAATCTAAATGCTATGTCACATGATTTTGCACATGGCAACTTCAGGTATTAAAGCAGAAGCTTAAGGATTTAAGAGCAATAAAGCTGCGGGAAGGTTGGCAGCAAAGCCCGGGCTGCATCACAGTTAATATACCAAGAGCGCAAAAGTCTTTGTACCCATTAGCAGAGCACAAGAGGATCATATAAAACAGGTAATGGATAGAGATTAACTCCAACATGCTTTCATAGAGAATGGACGTTTAGTACACTCACACAAATTGTATGCAGACACACAAAACCCATAAAAACCACACACACCTTTTTGAGATTGGCTGTGCTCACTTCCTCCATTGAGGACCTCAGGTGTCTGGGCTTGCTGGCTGCCCAAAGCCTGGGGCTCTGTTAAATAATCTGTCTGCTCTAAGAGCAAGTCTCCAGGCTGCTCATATGCCACTTCCTCCGGGTAACTGTAGGGCTCCTCTGGAGCCTCATCCTGCTGTTGACTGACAACCTCAACTTTATCGTCTTTGAGCAGGGAAGGGAGACACATAGATGAGACATGGAGGACAATAAAACTGGGGTTACAAGACACTTTCAGCTCTGATGGAGATGCATGGGATGCAATCAACACATCTAGTCAAGTCTTGATAGATAAATATATAACATGAATTGAGGCAAGATTTTTTTCTACATTTTTTTTTTTTACCATGAATAAAATCCTACCAAGTATGCAACTAGTCCTTTTCAGACAATATCTCATTTCTATTGAACAAATGTACAAAAGCAAATTTAAGAAAATCTCATAGAATTTGTTCTATTTGTTCATTAATAATTGCCATTAGCCCTACACCATGCAGTGGGACTATATGATTCTATATATTGGTGATTGCATGCCACATGCAAGGAGCAAATGATTAGAAGACAGACTGCACTGTTTTCTGTGAGTAAAGAGCTGAAAGCCAATCTGTGATTTACTGCTCGAGAAAATTAAGAGACAAAATGAGCAAAAGGAACAACAGAGGAGATGTCGTGAGGGGAAAGCAGACTAGTGAAGGGCTCCAGTGGCAGGTTATGTACTATAGCCTAAAGCATATGTTGTGCAGTATCCAGTGTTGATTCAATAAAATATGTGTTAGAAAACTAACATTGAACTACTGTTTGTATAATTAAGTGTGAGTAGGACAGGACAGTGCGGCACATGCTGCAGAAAAGTGGTATAACAATCAGCTGACGTGCAAAGCGACAGAGAACCCTGACATTAAACTCTAAGGGACCAGAAGAAAGAGGAGGAGTTTTTCTTATCATGCGAGAGGCTACAACCTTTTTCTTTTTTGTGAATGAACGATCTCCTGAAACCCTTCTTTTAGGTGTATTTTTTACCACTCTCACAACCATTCACACTCTAATCATGAATGGTCTGAGTGGTTAAAAAGTGTGTGTGGGTGTACCTTGTGCCACAGGCCCAATCTGCTCAGCGGATGGAGAGGGGGGAGGGGAGGGAGGCAAATTGGCTGAGTCATCCACTGCGAAGGGAGAGAGAGAGAGACAGAGAGAGAGAGAGAGAGAGAGAGAGAGACACAGACAGACACCAGGAAGACAAGATGTGGATGGGAGGAAAGACACAATGCTCATTGGGTGCGTTTGTGTCATGAGTTGTGGAGGCAAATCCCATGCTCCTCTAGGATTTGATCAGTAGCTAGTTGGAGCTTTTGTTTAATGAAGATGATGCAGATAGAGCACCAACTTACCCGAGATGGAGTAAAATGTCAAAAACTATATTCCAACCATTAAAGAAAAAAATGACATTCAGTACACAGTTAAAAAAAATGGAAGTACAGGTTCTCCCAACTGAACACATGCACATGGTCAAAACGTGCTCGGACATGTAAGCATGGCACAAAACGTTTCCCACCAAATAACCATCTTAATCCTCTTTTCCATCTAATTTTTCCTGTTTTCCACTTATTTTCATCTTTCTTCTCTACATTTTCTTCACTTCTTTCTCTTCCTCTCCACTACCACTTCTCTTTCTGCCTGATTTCTAGTCAAAATACTGGTGTTTTGCTGTAAATCTGACATCCACTGGCCTGTTTTTCCGAGTTCTACTATGATGGATATGATGCTTTTATTATTTGTATCATTTAGTTTTACCCAACCACATCATCATATTTAGAGCTTTTGTCTGATATATTGTGTGCTCATTTTTGCAAGCAAAGTATAAAAGCCTTTTTTTTCTGCAAGAGAAGCCTCCCATTCTTATTTTTTTTTACTCAAAGCCTGAAGTATTTCTATCTTAGACTCATGAAGCTTTCTGCTCTACTTCCTGAATTTTCCACAAGCTTTCCATACACTTTATGTTTTTTAATTACTTGAATATTTTAACCCACAAGGGACCCATAACACAACCTGTTCATACTCATTCAAATGTGAACCAACTGAATCTGTTCAAGCCCCTTTTGGGGGTTGACTGCCCTTGCCTGGCACAATGGAACCAATCACATTTATCCACAGCTGCAGACCCATCTGGCAGTGTGTGTAGGCAGTCCAATCAATGTCACTGACACACACACACACACACACACACACACACACACACACACACACACACACACACACACACACACACACA
>JBBPCS010000122.1:207016-222159 GCA_037974645.1 Hollardia meadi
CACACACACACACACACACACACACACACACACACACACACACACACACACACACACACACAGAAACACACAGTATCTGTGTTCCTACCTGTTGTTCCAGCATGTGCAGCTGCCCCGCCGTGGTATCCGTTCTCCCTGTAGGCAGAGCTGTAGGCGGAGTAGCCATTCTCGCCGTTCTCTTGGCCATTTGAGGACCAGCGCTCGTCTGGCTGCCGACCGTCTGCCATGCCTGCCTGCTGGGACACTGGGGAGGGGACAGGTCACCTGTTGGAACAAGAGGAGCGACGGAGCAAAGAGAAGGGAAAAGATAATAAGGTTAGCATGCAGAAGAAGGAGGTAAATAAACCGAGTCAAAAAGAAGCAGTCATCTGGAGGAGCTCATCTCATCTAACCGGTACATGATGTACAGTGTATAGTGAAGTTCACACATCAGCCAGCAGAGGGAGTCAGGTGCTGCATTATTCCTGTACCGGCTCAGCCTTTGTCTCAGAATCCATGTGCTGACAGGAGGGAGAGACTGAAAAATAAAGCTCTGCTTCTATTTTTTTTGTTGTTGTTGTTTTTTTAATTTTTACAGTGATGCGACTCCCAAAGTGGCTTCGACATGTTTGTTTGTGTAAGCTTAACAAGTGGAGTATGACATCATCATCTGACCAAATGGCATGTAAGAGCATTATCTCCCCCACAACCCCACCCAAAAAATAAAAATAACAATGAGCAAATTAGTCAAAAGCATCTAAAATATAATTTATAGAAATCCTAAACATATGCTGCGGAAGAAAAAAGCATGTGAACACACCCTTCACATCCCCTCAACACTGATAAGGCAGCTGTTACCATGGCAACCAGAACAGGTCCAGCAGATGGGTCTGACAGGTTTGCCCCATTCAGACAACAATGCGCTCCACACATACACAAACCTCGACATATAAGTGCATCACATGCCAGACGGCAGCACCTATTAGTGCCCACCGCCTCCTCCACTACAGTGCAACAAGCTCTTTCCCACCAATTATAATAACAAAAGGTTTTTCCTCATCGAGTACACACGACCAAAGTATCTACATTCTAATCAAGTATGTGCCCTCATAAAAGCAGCCTATTTTCTCTTTGAGGAAACACATAATGTTGCTTCTGAAAACAAGATTAGCAGCTTGTCTGGCAGGCTAGCTAAATGACATCATTATCATCAAACAGCTGCAGCTCATTTCATCAGAACAAATCATCACTTTCTTCCTCCTCCTTCCATCTCGTTTGTCATGTCCCTTTCTTCTAAACCACGCAGCTTTTCTGTCACATTCTTGCAACTGCAAAGCCTTTACAATGACCATTAGACATTAGCTTTTTGTCTCGCTTAGGCTGCTTTTTTAACATGTTTTCCCTCAGTTTTCATCTCCTTCCAACCCTTACATTTGGACAGAGCCAGTCCAGATGTTCCTCTTTGCTTCCAGTTTTAATGCTTGGATAAACTAACCGGCTGGAAAGGAACACATTTAGTGTACAGACATGAGAGAATCTTCTCATGGCTCTTGGCAAGAAAGCATATCCCAAAACTCATTTTTAATATTGAGCTAAAAAAATCTATAAGAAACATTATCTTAGATTTATTAGAGGGACATTCAAAAATACACAAATTCTTGGCAGCTTCAGTCCTAAAATATTAATTTGTGTCTCCCATTCTTATTTTTTCCCAAACTCCCTTCCCTCCACATTCATTTCTAAGTCTCTCTACTTGTCTTCCCTGCAGCGTTGCATGACAGCAGCAGTCATCAGCTAATGTCCCTTGCAGTGGGAAGACTGAGCAAAAAAAGAAGAAGAAGAAGAGAAGCGAGGAGTAGAAAGACCCACTGACACTCTGAGATACTGGGCCAAACTGTCTGAGACTGAAAATCTCAGCCCAGGGCTCAGTCAGAGGCGAGTCTAGTCCCAGCTGTTGCTAAGGAAGAAAACTGGTGCGCTGACAGCCAGATTGTGCTGATGGTGGTTCAGAATAGCACTGACCTGCTTTCAGCTGCTGTTTTGGCAATGTTTCGCCACACCTCACACACATTGTCCGCATCATAAACCTTTTTCTGTTAATCCTTTGTGTTCTAATTTGATTTAAACACTTAATTGCAAGATAAACGAAAGCACAGCACAACTTTCCCCTCACATATTCAAATGCAATACACCTCAGGGATCATTTATGCCTATTATACTTTAAGCTAATTATTTAAAATGTCATGACTGTTAGCTAAATATTTGAATTGACTATGTATTTTTAACAATTTATCAATTCCTTTAAACAGAACTGTTAATTGATTACTTTTACTGTAGCTATTTCAACTATATTCAACTATATTTTCTAACCCATTTGCATTCATTAATCTACAGCACAAAATCAGGTTCCTGTCCATCTACCACAATAAAGGCCTCATTCCAGGACTTTAAATGGCACAAAAAACTTTGAAATTCAGAAATTTGACCCTTATTAGCTTATCTATTATTTTTTTATGTTTATTTGGAAATTCATTTACTTATTCTATAACTTTTATTTGGAGCAGACGTCCCAGAGAGGCGATTTGGATTGCAAACAGCAGTCAATAGTGGTACTCTGGACCTTGCTCTCCAGGCAAAATCTGTCATTCTTACGTATGTTTAACGTAATTTGACATTGCCCTCGCTTGTTGCTCCCTTTTTAGGTATTTACTAGTCTTTTTGTGTTAGATGAATGATAAAAAAATGATAAAAAATGATAATGTGAATAATGGGCATCTTTCCAAACATAACACTGAAAGGCAGAAGGTTTCAATAGGTCATATTCTGCATTGAAGGAAAGGTGACAGCAATTACTCTCAATACACTCTGTAGGCTCAGTCTGCAATTTGCTTTGTTGTTAGCTAAGCAAGTAAATAAGCAAGTACAGCAACATATTGCTTTTATAAGCAGAAAAACCTGGTTTTAGACTGATGTGGCAATTACATGTCGGAGAGAACAGATCATGGTACAATTTAGAGCGACAGCATGAAAAAGCAACCATCAACTTGAAAATAAGCCTCGACAACCCAACACGCCACTGTGGTGTTGAGCTGTGACACTCTATTAGAAATTAGGCATTATCCTTTCTACAAAACACCAGACTATTTAATAATGTTTGACTTATATATATATATTCATATATTCATTAAGGCCCGAAGCCCAGAACTTCTCAGCATGTGAACCATCACAGTGTCCTAATCTTGAAGGGGTTAAATCAACAGCACGAGGAGTCAGAGAAGGACTGTCAAATCCCATCACATCTCGGGATTGATGTCTTAAATTGAACATGCCAGCGTGATCTTTCACAGAGAAGAGAAGGTGTGTCAGAAGGCCTGAGGCTTGCCTGACTAGAGTGGGCTTCCTTCCCATTTCTCTCTTTTTCTTTTGTCTTTCCCTTGTCCAGTACTCTCATGCCCCCCCCCACTGCTACACTTCTCTCTACCTTTCTGCCCCAGCATCCCTCTTCTCCTACCGACTCCACCCCACCCCATATCCTTAATCTGACCTCCCTTCCCTCCCCGTCTGCACCTTCCCCCCGCCCCACCACCAACCTTCCCCCCAATCTAGGTCACTCATCATGCCTTCATGGAGCGCCGCTCACATGGGAATGTCACCATCCATTTAGGAGGGAGGATGGAATCTCTGGCAGCCAGTCTCAGTAGGCCAACCTGGCCTTAATCCTCTGTGTGAGCACCCAAGTGTGTGTGTGTCTGTTTGAAAACCTTTGTGTTCACATCAGCTTGGTCTCCGATTTTAGGTACGACGTTATAATTTTAATATACATTAGTTTAAATGATCCTCTTGTCTGTACTAGATCTTCCATTAACTGAGCTAATATTTTCTTTCCGCCATTTGCACTTTGAGCATTTGGAAAATGTTCTCCAAAGTTGGGAGTATTTTAGGAACTGATAATGAGCACTTAAGGGGGAATTTCCAGGAAAATGAGCAGGTTTAGAGACGACGATACAGTCAATCAATCTGTCCAGTTATTAACCCATTTACAATTACAACAAATACTCAATTACATCATTTATCGTAGCTTGAAGGTCAAAGCTTGTGTGAAAGTAATAGGAGCACTTTCCTTTTAGTCGATCAACAGATTAATTGGCAACAAATTTAATACCTTAAACCAAAAATTACAGCTTGAGAAATTTTTAACTTAAGTCTGACATTTTATAGACCAAACAGTTAAACAAGAAAATAATCCGCAAGTAATCAATAATGAAAATAATTGTTAGTTGCATCCCTAAATCTATAATATATACAGTATATAATAATAATTTTTGTGACAAATACTGTACAACTGCTTGATGACATTTGCATGCGTATCCATGCATCAATATTGCAAGTGAACACAGTTTCTTGTAGGTTGCAGTGGATGATGGGTAACTGTCACACTCAAGCAGCGGCACTGAGGAAGTCAGTCAAGGTTGCCATGACCTGTAATCAACCCAGAGTCCAGCAGCTTCCTCGTGCACAACAGTAGCAGCAGACGGCGGATTATGCTGTGTTGACTCAGCACGACATGTGTGGGATTGGAACATAACGAGCGCTGCCAGCAAAGTGTGAATGATCCGCGTGTATAGTGAACACAAGCATGACGAGCAAGACACACACAACCATACACACATGTAAAAGAGGTGCTTCCACTCCTTGCAGATTAAGTACCGTACAGCAGTATAGGTGCACTTAGATTATCTGTGTAAAAGAGATGCAGTGTTTCTTACAAGGCTTTATTATTTCCTACAATGACTGGCAATCTATTTAAAATATATTAAATAAAAATTTTAATCTGTAAATTCAGTATTTATACTGTGTGTAATTTTATTGAGATTAAAAGTACAGTTCAAATAGAAATGTATCTGAATAAAGCCACACTGGCACTGTGGCAATAGCATATATTACATATGCCCTATGCAATATCTACATTTACATTAAATGGTGCTTCTAGTTCTGGGTCTTCTTCCCCACCTTTGATCACAGTCAGAGTGAGAATCTATCAACTACAAGACTTGCTGGACTCAACCACAGTGGTTTGAAGTGGGGGTGGACTAAAATATTTATGACTTATAGGCAGTGGAGGAAGATCAAAAGTATCAATACCGCAATGTAGAAAACACTCCATTACAAGTCTTGCATGAAAAATCCTACTAAAATATAGTATTAGCAGCAAGATATAGTGAAAGTATTAAAGTAAAAGCACTGGTCGTTTGAACATTCACTGAAAAGAATCCATGTGAGAAGTTTAGAGGGAAGACTATGTGGTGACACATTGCTTTTAATCTTAAACAATGTGTTTTAATATAGCGTGTAGCTGCTAGTAAAAATGACAGTGATTCTTCTTCTGTGAACTACTTCTATAGTGATTCAAAATAACAATAATAACAACGATAATAAGAGGAAATAGTCTGCTTGTAGTTTAAAGGGCATATTATGATGGATTTATTGATATTGAGAGATTTGGGATATTTTTTATAAGTAAAGTCTGCTTGCAAACTGAATTTTCCCCCTTAAAGACAATTTAAGATGGAATTTA
This sequence comes from Hollardia meadi, assembly GCA_037974645.1. Lineage (NCBI taxonomy): Eukaryota > Metazoa > Chordata > Actinopteri > Tetraodontiformes > Triacanthodidae > Hollardia > Hollardia meadi. The sequence goes on from JBBPCS010000122.1 coordinate 212,571, forward strand.
AATCAAACTGATTGCTCTGCTCTAAGTCAGATTTATTCCCTCCTCTCACTGCCTGCATGCACACTTTTTCTTCGATTTAGTTTCAGCCCCCAATCTCATCAGAGGAGTAGATGCTTCCTGGCACACATCAGCCCCACCCCACGGTGATGTCATTGTTCCCATGGTGACATGAGGGGGTGGGAGGAGCTGGTGCTGCTGGCTGCAGAGAGCGGACTTTGACCATGTTATGGATCCTGAAATAGGTCACTAGATCCTCCAGGCGCAGCCCCAGGGGGTGGGGGGGGGGGTGGGGGGGGGGGGTGGTCCTTCCTAACTGCACTGACACAAATGGGAGCCGAGGCATTTAAATTCATCAATACACTGATAGCTGGTTGCTGGTTGGGCTGATGATGTCATTTTAGGCTTTTAGGGTGTACAGTTTTGTTAAAATAACAGCTACAGCAGGACTGCAATGAGAAGAATTTCTTCCCATTTCTAAATTTAATTGTTTCATCACAAAATATTAAAATAGCTGAGTCAAACATAACGATTTAAATCAATGACTGCTTTTTGGCGGTTAAAAAAACAACAACATACACCACATTAACCTAAACAACCGCCTCTGCTAGTTTCCCACATGTTGCTGAGCATAATTCCCTCTCTATTATGTATCCGCGAACAGCCAAGCTAATCATCTGGCTGAGTGCAGCCACTTAGATCAACTCCTGGGGCCCCATGAGTCATGGGAAAAGTGAGTGTGAAATGTCATCGAGTAGAAGTATAGTGCATAGTATATATCATCTGGCAGCAGTCCAAACATCCATGTTATTACTTGTTTTTCCAGTTATTCATGTGTAGGAAGAAAATATCTCACTTTAAAAGGGGAAAAGAGGATACCTACAACCAGTTTTATGCTTCAGTATGGAATGTAAAGCAGCATGGTTCTATAGTTGGAAATGTTGGTTAGCCTGTTGGTCTAACTCTCAGCTACTGCATGAAATTTTGTACAGATATTCATGGAGCCCCGCGAAAAGACCGGAAAGAGCATCAGGACGGAATTGTCAGAGTTTGGAACATTCACATTTGTGTTTTTTCGTTGGCTTACCTACTTTGAAGAGCTTTCTTCACTTATGGATGACACAGGCAAGTGCTGAGTCAAGGCGTCTGCTCAGACCTGCACAAAAAAAAGAAAGAAAGAAAGAGGGAATTCATGTCAAGACGTCAATAAACTGCAGCACTACAGCTGTAATTTAACCTCTGAACCCAGCCTAGCTAGTTCAGAATCAAATGAGGAGCTTTTCACAAAACAGCTATCATCTCGGTTTTGTATTAAACAAAGCTGTGTGTTAGCCGTGCATGCACACAGCAGCTTTACTGTCACCTGGAGCAACATTAATCCAAACATCAGCGTGGCCTTGTCTCTCTTTTCAGCTGCGGCTGATGGGCTGCACACAACAACAAAGCCAAAGAAAAAGCTACTAGCAATAGCTTTAAATTTCAAGGGTGGGTCCATTTTTTTTTGTTCAAGATTATTTTGTAGCTTCCCAGTAGTGTTCTTCATGTATTCAAATCTGAAAATTCAAATTTTGGTTGAACTATTTTTAGCGTCAAATGCTATTTTCCCAGGCCCCTTTAAGAGCATCTGGGCATCAGTGCTGCAACTGACGTCACTGCGTTTTTGCTAAGAGAAAGAATGCAGACGGAGTAGGCCTTTAACTAAATATATGACACTGGTATCTTATCTAACTCTCAGCTAGAAAGCAAATAAACGTATTTCCCAAAAATGCCAAACTAGTTCTTTAAACAAAATGGAAGGCTGAGAAACATTATGCAACACACAGACCTGTGTTAATGAGGCAGTAGGATAGTTTCCAAACCAACTGCAGTGTTGATAAATACAAATAGAAATCAAAATGACTATTTTTCATAAACAAGTGATTACAAGTGACCTTGTAATCTGTGTGCCAACTAGACAGACTCAACCACTGAGCTGTTTTTCAGATTTGTCAAATTCTTGGATTGGTCTGTTGGGGCTGAGCCAGGGGATGAGTTGAGACTTAAGCCAGCCATGAAGAAACACAGACTTGTACGTTTACTCTGCTTTGGGACCATAAGGAGGTAGAAAACAGAGCATCCTGTTAACATTAAAATAGTGTGAAAGGACCGTCGGGGGGGTTTCTGGCGCCAAAACAGGCGGTTGGGCAGAGAAAGAAATAGAAAGAGGGACGCGAAGAGAGCAGAGCAGAGATTCTACAAACAGGAAGAAGGTTGATTTATTAGAGAGGAGAGAAAAGAGGCCTGGGGTGAAAAAGAGAAGGAAACAGGATACACACAGGAGGAAAGAAGAGTATTTCTACTAAACAACAATTCAGGACTATTGCACCTTTTTCTTGCAATTTGTAATTTTCGCCATCAATTCAAACGGTCATGATAACATTGTAGAAAAAGAAATTGCAGAGATCTGAGCAAGAGACACAATAAATAGTTTGCATAATCATTTTAGCATCCACCCTTTGTTGCTCGTCCAAATAGGTTTGGTAAACCTCTGAGTTTGATTAAAAAACAAACAGTCTGATCACCTTACTACTGTTTCCTGCTCCTTCTATTGATACACATGAACATTTAATATGAACCTTTAATATTATACACCAGAAAGGTGGAAAAGGTTTTTTTTTTGTTCATGTCACTTCAGGGCCTCCATACATTCCTTTAAAAAAAGTTGGCAATAAAAAAAGAAACATGAGCAATTAGTCATCAGTAGACTTAAATTGGAAAAACCACTGTTGGTATGGTCTTTTAATTTGAAGGAGTGATGAGCTGGATTAATAGATCTTGAAAAAAAAACCTGAAAAAGAAAAATATGTTAAGCCTTCCAAAAAGATTAAATAGAAGCATCTGTATTTGCTACAGTTTGTTCATCTCTATGAGAAGCAAGTTGATATTATAGACTGAGAGACAGGAAGTAGAAAATAGACAGCTAGAGAGGGAGAAAAGAGAAACTAAGGGTCACAAAGGAAGTATTAGCTCTTCTGGGGGCAGTCACAGAAGCTTAGACATAAAAAAAGAAAGGGATGAGAGTGAAAGATATAGTGAGATGAGTACTTCCCAAAAAAAAAAAAAAAAAAAAATCAGGAATGTGACGAGAATAGAAGCACTGTACTCAAAGCTGTGATTTTAACTGTCACAGTAAATAATCCCCTCGCACACTCAGCAGTTGGCCCGCTCGTTATGAAACCGAAGTCTCTCTCAATGAAAGTCATCTACATCTTTTATTTCCCCCCATGTTTTTAATCTCTCATGATAAATTCACTAATAATTGGAGATGATCTTAAGTAGACACAAAGTGATGCAAGTTAACTGTAATTGAGGGAAAATAATGGATTAATGAGTACATTCCCAAAATACATGCATGTTCTTTTTGATCATTGTTACTAAATGACTTCTTATTTTCATTTTTTAACTGCACTAATGATCTGTTAACCACTGTTGGCCTTACGAGAATGTCTGTATGTCAAATATCTGTTGCGTGTGATATCTAATCTCCAAACTCATTAATTGCAGCTTCTACAGGATGAAATGCTGTTAATTTTCTATTTTCACAATCCTATCAGTCACCCTAGATGACCATCAACTCCACTAGCACATCCTGTGGGTCAATATTTAATGGACTGGCACAAACAGTCAGCACATGGTTGAACAAACAAGCAATTTGTCTTGAGTCTCTGGAAAGGAGGAACACAGCTGACGACACATTTTGTTGCCTGACAGTCGCATTGACCTGCATGTTTCTCCCAGGAGGAGAGAGGCCAAATGGGTCAAACAGAAGGCAAAAAGGGAAGGAGGAAGGGAAGAGTCAAGGAAGGAGGTCAGAGGCTGACCTAATCCACAGATTTGACTTCATCATCAGAGACGAGGCAAACAGGAAATGAATCCTAATCTCAGCGCTGTGCTAAAAGGCCTGATAAATCTTGCTGAAACGACTTAAAAGTAAAGATAAAGGGGAACATATTTACAGAATTATTTGGGTCAGCTTTCTGTCGTACAGGCAATCCTTTAATTCTGCAATATTGATCCCTCTCTCACACTAATTGTTAATCATCCAAATCTCAATTTCAGGTTCACCAAACACAGCCTTTACAATGCAAAGAACATAGTTTACAAAAAGAAAATACTGCATCCAGCAGCAGAAGAAGAAGTTTGGCACTTAAAACTCACATTCAACATCATAATTGCAAAAAATAAAAAACACCCCATCCTAAGAATCATGTTCCTGGATGAACATGCGCCTTTACGTGCAATACCAATGTTCAATGTTCAAGCCAATGCAGGAGTAATGTGCCAGATGTATAGCCTGCAGCAATATATTGAAAAAGTGGCATTTCAAGATAGCTCCCTATTTATTCCTATGAAAATTGCTCACTTAAGTGATGAGGGGATTATGATTACATAATGAGTCATTTTGTTTGTGTTCTGCTCTGTTCCTGAGAACATTGAATATGGCGGCCAGAGATTGTTTTATGTCACCTGAAGGCTTAGTGTGACATCCAGAAGTACTCCTTGACATTCCCTCAAAGTGTTCACAGCGTTGACATGAAAACATAATGCTTCCGGCCACGGCTAAGTGGACTCAAACCACAGAAAATTACATTACTCGTGCCAATAATGTGTCCATGGAAGCTGCAGCTGTTTGTTTCTATGTATGTTGTGTATTTTGGTCCAACCGGGAGGGTCAAGCCAGTACATTTGACAGAGCATCTCCTCTGAGGTCTCTGCTTCCCCCCCTTTTAACTTGGCCATTGGCCCCATTTCCTCATCTATAATTCACAGAGACACCCTCCATCTCCCCACACACACAGACTCCCTCAGGCCCGTCCACGCCTCCATACAACAGGCCAAAAAATATGTGCATGTTTAATACATCAAAGCCACAAAGAGTTGTAGGCAAGGTGAGGAATATTCAAGAGCGTCTTCTTTTATGTCATGTCCAAAATCAGATCAATAATGAACAAAGTTTCTGAAGTAAACATCATTTAGAAACATTATTTGATTAATTTCCTTAATAGCTTCTGCAATTAGGGAACAAATCTTCACTGATAATTCAGTAACTACTGAAATTTATAGCCTATTGTGCAGCTCCTTACTTCCACATCATTTGAGTGTTCAGATATAGCGTTAAAGTTTATGGCTCGTCATCATCTTCATCAGCAACTTCACTCGATGTGAGCCAGTGAGTGATTGCATCTATGATTCACTTCGCCTTCTCTAATCACGACTCTTCATATGAACTCCGTGTGCTCTTGTGCAATCTCACAGGTGTACAGACAGAAAGAAAGGACAGTGTTTTCTACAGCTCCACACGTTGATACAGAGGGGCTAATGAGCCAAAGTCTGCAGGGAGGGAGGCTCATTAATTAATCTGGAGGAAGAAGAGACAAGAGATGAACTATGGGCATGACTGTAGCACCAATGTGAAGACGGAGGGGAATAGGACATTCCGAGTTGTATAAGGAGGTGCATCTACGTATCCTGAGTGTCTAAACCACGAATGTACCATAGAACTGGATACGGCTCTGACATCATCAATGTGAAGAAATCTAATGCTCATACTCTTCGCTAACATCAATTCACTAAATCCCCAGACACATTCTGTGCTCCCCGTCACATAATCTGCAAGCTCAAACACATATAAGCAGCACTTTTCCTTGCTGTGTTATGTAAACCAGGCAGCACCAGGTGCAGGCCTTTGTGCCCCCAAGGCGACAGCTGCACTTAAGAGTGGAAACAGGTGGGAGAACTGGTCTATGTTCATACATATATATACGTAGGTTTCTTAATGGCCTTAGAGCATTACACACATATTCATCAATCAACATGATAGGCGGTCCAAAATGGGGCCTGTAGGCCATAATTTTAGTACTTTGGAGAACTTTCACCCTCAAGAATGTGAGGACGTTAAATCTAATATCTTTAGGGAAGACTGCAGCTGTCAACTGATGAGTTTTTGCAATATAATTATGTCTGCAGTGACCTGTTGTGCAGCTTGTAAACAGGCCAGACACTGATGAGATCAGAGGTGGCAAATACACAAAAATGATATTATCTAGCTGTGAAATTGTTGTATGCTACATGCTACATTGTATTGTTGTATTGTGTGCTACATTCCTGTTTTCTAAACCCCTCTTAATGTAAAGTTTCTTTCCCTTTTTATCAGTTCTCTGGTAACATTTTAGGGCCCAAATAGCATTAACTGTACTTCAGCCCATTAACCCTCAACTGTATATCAAATTTTTCGACAGCTGTGTGTTAGAGCCTGAAGGTCTGTTGATCTTGGAAGTGATCAAGAACTGAAAAAGCTGAGCTTGACTAGTTTTTTTTTATATACACCGTACAATTTTGCACCATGACAAATTTTTTTTATAAATTCTTCTCCTGAGATAAATTCTAAAAGTGGTACAAATGCTTTGCGGGTCCTTGCTTTTCATTAATCCTTCACATATCATCACGTATTCCTCAACAATCCTACATTCAAGCTTGAATAAGTGATTCACCCACTTTCCTGAAGTCCACCCGAAATAACTGTGGCTGTCTCTTTTATTCAGCTGCATCTGTCTCCATGGCTCACTTCATCTTTGGCAGTGCTTTGACATCCAGCTACATAACCATCAAGTATCACTTGTCAACAGACACTTTGGGGCATTCTGTCAAGGGTGGTGTAGACTTGACTGCAATGTCCCTTTTCTCCTACAGCTACTCTACATATTCACCTCTGACAAGTATGAATAAAGCCTTGCACCACTATCCAAGGTCCTATTCGTAAGATGTGTAGCCTTTGTAAAAAGAATCTCTGAACTTGAGCATGACAGCTCAATCCTGACCAAGGAAACAGAAGTTAAACAAAAAATTCTTTACTCAAGGTAAAAGAATTTTTTTTCCAAAGAGTACAACAGTTCAGAGATTTGAAAGAATATTATTTAATCTTAACTCAAGGTCCACTTAAGTGCTTTTTCAGATGCACCTCAAAGTCGTTGCTCAGTATTTACACGAGCAAAATTTAGACCATGAGATGTGGTTGTAAAAAAGCAAGTAAGTCACATTGTTTATTGCACATTTTTAAATGTGGTGTTCTTTCGGGAAACAAATTGAAGCTGCGGAGGCATAAAAAGAGTTCCCAGGAGGGGGTCAATCTCCCAAAACATTGTTACTCTCCATTTCCAATAATGCAACTTGACATTATTTGTGCATTACAGGATTGAAGTAGCTACAATTCAAATTTCTGTTTCAGATGTGTTTCTGACAGTTGAAGAAGAGAAGGAGGGAAAGCCGTAGAAACAATGCCCTTCATTTTCACACTTGGCATCTCTGTAACACCTACATTTTATCTCCATTAAATCTCAAACGCCTTGCTGACAAAGAAACCAGGGGCTATGTTGACTCCAAAACAATGTCCTCCCTCCCACTGGTTTTTCTCTACAAGCACAGCAACAGTTGGTTAACTGACCGCTCGGCGACCTCCGTGCCAAACAACATCCTCGCTCCGAGGGCATGAGCTTGGCAGAACTGGTAGAGAGATGCAGGAAAAGGGGGATCAGGAGGAGGAGGTGTATGTTGATTGGGGGGACAGGACGCCGTTTGCGACCCCAAAAATGAGGACAGGGAGAGGGCGTATTCGCCCCCCCGTCCTCCCCTCCTCTGCCATGGCGTGTCAGCCGAAGTTGCTTCCCAGGGAAGGACAGCTCGCCTCGGAGCGGCCCAGCAACCATGCAGGCAGATGAAGACAGATATAGACAGAGAGAGGGGGGCTGGAGGTTAGGTGGGGGGAACATCGCTGGAGATGTGACAGATACCATGGTAACTTCTAGACGGGCAAAGATACATCAAAACGATCTTGTCACAAAACATGCCTAAAATAAATGTATTAAACTCAAATACAAAAATACTGGTGCCAGAAAATGTATCAAGTAAAATACACATTTTGTATAACTAAAATACAGGAAAATACATTTTTAACATTAGCATTCTGAATTTGTAAACGGCAGAGCATTCAGATTTCACTCTGAACACTTTTGATATTTAATAAATTAGCGAGGATTACCCGGTATGTTGTAGCTAGCTGGCAGTTGAGTTCTGACCGTACTGACCAACAGTCAGAATTCCCGTTCTACTTTTAAGAAGATCACATAAATATCTAATACACCTCAATGACAATCTTTCATCGGTTACATTTAGAGCTGAGCAGCAGCTCAATGTGAAATTATTAACGCTTACACAAAAGTGCAATAAGATGATTTGGTTGAAACTACCTGTTGAGCAGAGGTTGAAAGATCAGTTCATGCAGAAGTGGCAAAGTGAGCTCAGACGTATGGCATCATGTGATATTTATGTAGAATTTAAACAAGAGCTTAAACCAGAGGGTTTGTAACCTTTGCAAAATTGTTTGGGAGGAGAATATCATATTTAGTTTGAATGTAAAAATGCAACTATAATGACTTATAGAGAAAGGTATCTGGCCAAGTATTATATAAACAACCCATCTATGTTTAAATAAATTTTATTACAGTCAGATAAACAAAGGTTATTGGTAAACTAAGAAGAATGTCTTTGCTTTGTTGTATTTTTGCCGTGCCGTATGTCATTGTTTGGTTATGTTTTGTTTGTGCTCCACACCATTTAAATGAGATAAATTCTTATATCATTCTATTATAATTTGTAGCAGCCATCAGATGTTTGTATTGTTAATTGCCCCTCTTAGATGGAGTTAGAAAAGTACAACAATCCCGAAAAATCCTGGTGCAAACACAGAAAAGGGGAAGACAAAACAAAAGTAAGCAAGACAGAGAACGAGAAAAGGGGAGACATTGTGGGTGTGAGAGGGATGAAAGATCAAAACAGATAAAGGCAGGAACGTGCAGAGGGTGGAATAAACAAGAGTGGGAGGGAAGAAGAAAAGAAAGGGTGGGAGAAGAAGGGTAAAGACAGGGAGTCAGAGTTGATGTCTCAGCACTCCACCACCAAAACCCGACCAATCCGTCAGGAAACTTGCGACAGTCGGCTCTGCCAACGCTCACAGGCCAAGAAATATGTCCTGCGGTCTCGTTCAGCTTGGTGTCACTCCCATATAGAAACCACAGACAATCTGTTGGCCACATGCCATCACAGCTTCAGCCTCCATCTATTTTAGAATCACTATTATTTCTAATCCAAATAATGTTTTGTTTCGCAAAAAATTACTGGATTGTATGTACACATGGCAGCAGCAGCACACTCTGGATGAACTGTGCCTTCCTGCTGGCTGAATAATCAGCGATGTCTAGACGGGGTACGTCACAAAGAGTAAGGGCCACCAAAACACAGATAGAGCCCCTGGCTTATCACAACATCAGCTCTTTGACTCAGTTGCTTGAATATGTCAGCAACAAATATCCTGAATAATTAGAATGCTTGCAAACAATAGGGGAGATGATACACAGGGAGCATTGATTGGAGATTAAGCCTCTGTTAGAAGAAACTGAAACAGAAAGAAAAGATGGCATTTTGCATTTTGATCTTGATATCCCTTGTATTTGCTGCTGCTATAAAAACGCCCCAATTGCATTGCATTTTCCAGGCAATA
>JBBPCS010000122.1:222259-284628 GCA_037974645.1 Hollardia meadi
GCATTTTGATCTTGATATCCCTTGTATTTGCTGCTGCTATAAAAACGCCCCAATTGCATTGCATTTTCCAGGCAATAAACCAACTGCATATGAAGATTATATGCTTGCATCTCCAAGGAAAAATAGAATGTCTTACCTGGTGGGGTAGGGCAGATACTCCAGCTTTTTGTCTGCAAAGAGGGCACAATGGGGGCGGGGGGCAAGGCAGCGGCTTCTGCAGAGAGAGGAGAGAAAAAGATGAGAGACAGAAAACAGGGAGTCGTAGGGGCAGCACCACACTGACAGAGATGGCTGATGCTTTTTCGCCAGTGAGCGGAGCCAGCAAGCACACTGCTGCAGCTCACACAAACACACACACACACACCAAGCCAACCGGCGTGCCGTCTCACATCCCCCTCCCATCCCCTTCGACTCCCCTTCACCAGCACACACTGCAACTAAACCAGTACCTACATTGCATTGGTGGGGGTGGGTGGGAGGGTTTTTGCCATGTCTGAGCACAAGAAATGTGTCTGTATGTGTGCATGTGTCAGTCACATTAATTCATGTTTGAAATGGATATGAAGCTCATCCACCCCCGAGGGAATTGACTTCCAAGATAAATCTCTATCCAAGAAAATTTGCAGCAGCATATTTCATTCTCCTCTGTGTGTTTATCTTTTTTCGTTCACATTTTGAATGCATTAAACATTCAAACATGACAGCGAGTGTAGCATGAGTGTGTGTGTGTATGAAGGAGGGGTGTGGGGCTTGCCCCATGCTGAATAATTGCTCTGTCCTGGTGCTCATTTGCAGGCATGGCCAACTGCAGCAGCAGCACTGAAACAAAGGCAGAGAAGGGGAACGATGGGGGAAAAAAGAGGGTCTGAGTGAGAGACCAGGAGAGAGAGAAGAGACTGCAGAGGCCAGACAAGAAGACCTAAAACATACAGCTCAGTAGCACTGAGTGCTGACTGCTGAAAGCCTAATTCCCTGCTTATTACTCCAACCTCAAACCAGATGAAATATAACATTTATAGTCCAGAACCTCACAACGGTCCAAGTCTTTAACTCTCAATCTTGACTACAGAAATTATGAGCTGAGCGGATGAATCAAAAGAAAGAATGGGTGCGAATTTGGACAGCTGGATAAATTAACATACAATCTAAAAACAAACGCGTGAATTAAGGGATAGGCTTTGATTTTACAAGCCGATTTTTTTCAAGTCTGCATTACTCAGACGCCATAGGTCGAAAGCATTATTGGTCACACTTAAAGCATTCCTCCTCTCCACACTGGCCATAAAGTAGGAAATCAAGTGGGTAGCTTCTAAAGTCATGTCCTTTTTTAGTTTTCAGTTCCTAGCCAGGATGAAGACCTGACAACAGGGTGCCGCTCTTCTTCTTCTCCCTCGTTTCCTGTGTTTATTTACAGATTGCAAACCAACTTTAAAGGTGCATTCCGCACGTTCTGTACTGAGTGTGTAGATGCTGCACTTGTTAATTCAATGAAAGCAATTTGACTTTGTATTATTGGCTCCACTTATCAGCTATACTTTAATACTAATACTATACTAAATTTTCGGTCACTAGCCGATTGCAAACTTCCCATTATCAGCCTGAAAATGGATCCACTATCGTGCATCCCTACTTTGAGTTTATCCCACATCTTTAACAGTGGAACTGTGAGTATTGGTGGACTATACCACAACATTTGGTTGTGATGCCAGTTAGTACCAGGACCAGGATTACCAATATCTACCAACCAATTGTTGGACAATGGATCACATGAATAAGCATTCTTTTCAGAAGGCAAAAACAAACAAACAACTGAACGTTACCTGCCCAGCACCTAATAACAAAGTTAGTGATCAGTCAGCGAACAAAGTGGAGCGTTTAGCAGCTAAAGAGCCATAAACTTTTCTCAAAAATTGGTAGAAACCAAAATAGAGCTCTTTCAACATACATTTGGCATGTTGGTATTGTATCATCGTAGACTTCTAAACCTGTCATTTATGAAGGAAGTAAATTAGCCCACTACAACAAACCAGTACAACCAGATTGATTTCAAGAGACACTCCCTAACATGATCGCCAAACCTCACAGAGACCACTGAGGTTGATGTTAGACTGAATCATAAAGGATACAGTCATATGGTGCCCAAAACCACTTTAAACATTAGAGGAAGAGAAGGAATAGAGCAAACCAGCCCTGCTCCCACATCACATCCTCTCCCAGTCCCATTAGCTTGTCCTGTTTCAGGGGGGTGGAAAGAGCCATCAGTGTAAGACTATAATCAACCTGTCACCATCAGGGACTGGATCAGGTTTAAAGAAAGCAAATGAGACATTTAAAAATGGCAAAATAATCCTGCTGTCAAAATGAGATAACTTTCAATTTGCACATTTGTGGAGAGGGTTCAGTGCTCATGTTGTTCCAGGCGGCACGGAGTTGCTGGCGGGAGTTTGGGTTTTTGGGTAGAAGCAAAGAGATGAAAGATAAGAGATAAGGATAAGAAGATTGTGTGGCATGGAGCTCCAAGAAGCGCAGACAGTCCCGTCATCACCAGCCGCCTTTAGGGAGGCCTTTTGCCAGCACTGATTAGAGAGCAAGGCCCGGACCAGAGCTGCAGAGCCAGCTAGCATAGACACTACGTCTGATCTCTCCTCAGGCTCCACTGCCAGAAAGCAGATGCTAGCTGCGCTAACGCCAATCGTCCATTACCCAACTGTCAACAGACACAGCGGCAAGCTGAACTCATGGACACCAGATTACACATCATGTTTACCCTGTGTTTTAGCAGGACATATGGACAGTTAAACATCACATGCCCTTGCTAAATACGAAAGGATAGGAAAGAGCATGGATGGATGTATTATCAAGGGTCACAATAAAACCTGATGTTTAATCCCAAATTAAGAGGTAGGTCAATCTCATTGGTGTATTGGAAGTGGGGATGTGGGCTGATCACTATAGCCAGTTGTTGCCTGTTACCCAAGCACAGAGTTTGGGGGACAGCCAACACTATGATCAGGATTAGCCGATTGGATCATCGTAGGCTTGTGCGTAATCTGCCTGGACCCCTTCTTCCAGATTTGGACAAGAGATTTTATAGCTGGTCGGAAAATTTCTCAGTCTGGAGCACTCTTGGTTGATGTGTTGAATCAAGAAGAAAGAATGCCTCAACGATGTTCTTTTAGTTTTGCTCCAAGTTTGTAGCTCCAATGTGAGCCCAATTAGAGGCCTGTATAAAGTGGTTTTAAGTGGTTACAACAAACTAGTGCTGGCTAATACTGGAATTAATTTAGTCTATGAACCTCATTCTCACTGGTGCATATCCAAAAAGTCTGTCTCCAAAGATGTCGCCTCATCAGACGCACTCTGCACTCATGATGGCGTCTTTTTAGAAATTCAGCATTAGCATAGTCTGGGCTCCATTAAGAAGGCAAATTTATTGCAGGTGCTTGACGACACAACAGTGGTGGCTTCAGCAGTTCTGGGTCATCGAAGGCAAGTGGCAGTAAAACTAATTCCAGCTCTGGTTTACTTGAACTTGAACCGCTGTGGTTTACGAGAGAGCAGAGAGAAGTTGATTTTATGCAGGTATTGATTAAAGATTATGGTTAGTGCTTTGGGACAGAAAGATGAGGATACTCTCAACAAAATGCCTCTTGGTGTACTGTATTTGAAATTGGTAGAAATAGCAAACTCAGAAGTAGTGCTGACAAAATTAGTCGATAAATTGATCGGTCGACTGGAATAAAATGAATCAAGGATAATTTTGATAGTGATATTGATTAATCCCACGCTAGCATCTTTGTGAGGCTTTGAGGTGCTTTGAACTCAACGCCTCCTAAAATGCTCCCACAACAACAATGCTAACATGTTGATGTAAATGTACCATGTTCACCCTTTTAGTTTAGTGTGTTAGCACACTGAAATTTGCCAATTAGCAAAGCCTGAAGGGTATGACATTTGTTTTGCATTAATCATAAGCTAAAGAATTGGACAAAAGTCAAGAGTCACCAAACTCATTATAAATGATCCTGAAGAAGGTATGAATGTGTACCAGATTTCATGGCAATCAAGTCAATAGTTATTGAAACATTTCACTTAAAACTACTAACTTCAACTTAAGGGTCAAGAGGAAGAGTCCGGTTGAGTCAGTCAGATTTATCCTTTGGGTAACATGAACGTCAGTGCCAAATTTAATCATAATCGACCAAGTACTTGATGAGATATTTCAGTCTGGACCAAAGAGGTGGACGACTGGCTGACATTGCAATCCCTGGAAAATGTCAAACATTTGCTGGTTATGGCTTTTTAAATGTGACGATTTGCTGCTTTTCTCAATTTTATATCATAGTAAATTGAATATCTCTGGGGTTTTGTCTGACAGAAGCTAGTTTAAGGCCCCCTCCTGCTATGCTAGAAGAGCTTATATGCCAATAGAATGGTCTGGTCATAATTGATATCCTACCTTAAAGTCCCTACTATGGGTCAAAACTCCAAAAACACTGGATCCTACACTTCCCATAATGCAACTCAAAACATTCTTCATTAGACACTCCCTGTCTGCTAAACACCAATGCCTTTAACTCTCAAGCCATAATTTAAGATTACCCCGATGACATCACTCTGACATCACCGTGGTTATTTTCTCAGTCTTAAAGAAGCTCATCCAGAGCCACAGAAAACATTATAAACCTATTTTTACACGCTGCATAGTATCTTTACAACAAGTGGTTTGCGCTCTTTAACTGAAAGTGAAAATAAAATGTTTGCATGCTTTTTGTACTGACTGCTTAAACATGACTGTAAGCCTTACAGTCAGTGACGTGCTAATACTTTCACCCAGACATGGACCTAGTAATCGCATGTTAATGACTGAGTGAGGATTCGATCACCACTGGGATCAGCAGGATCACAAGAGCAATCTCTTTCCAGCTTGAGGCTAATGTCCAATACCCCCAACAACTGCTCCTTTTGGTTTAAAATGTAGAAAATACAGTGGCATATGCTTGTTTTGTTGTTTGCTTTCAACAAATAAAATTAGATTTAAGGCAATGGAAATCTAATTAGCCAAATCCGCGCTGATCTGGCTGTCTGTTCAAAGGTTAGTAGCAGCTGATCTGTCACAGGCTGAGTCAGCCAGGTCAATCAAATACCATTCATATAACACCATCAGGGAAATATATTTATGATTATTAGATGAAGTAATTTCCTTTTTTTATTCGATAAATATGATCAGCTGGTTCAAAACCTCCCTTTTCCCCAGAGCTTTCAATTTGGTCGTTTTCAAATGTATATGATGCCGTCAAAGGCTTTTACTCCTGTTCCCGTCTGATCATTAGCTATTTGAGGACTCTGGTGTTAGAGGTCAAAGGTGAGTCTGTTCAGAGTCGCTACACCAGACACAGAAGCTGATCCTCTCCATCCCCTCACAGCCCTCTCAATATAGACATAACAAACCCCCTGATTCCATTTAACCAACAGCTATTCTGCCTCTTGATTTTGGCCATTCATTTCAGTTATACTGCATGAGAACAAGAAAACATATAATAAAAACCTTTACGTAGGATGGATAGTGTAATTTTTCACCATCTTTGCAGCCATGCATTCATCATTTTATTTATTTCTTACAAATTGCTGCTGCAAATGTAAAATGGATCACTTTCTATGCTCAATAGTTATTTTTTGGGGTGTCAAAAGTGGCTAATAAAAAAGCTTAAATGAATAGGGATTTTTATCTTGTTTTTATCAACTGATAATACATGGCAGAACATTTCTTTATATATAAAAATCACTCTCAACAAGGCTAGATATTTTTTTTTTACAGTCACCGTAGAGTAACACAACAGCTGAACTCAACTCAAGTTGATGATATGCTGACACCATTACCCGAAAATCCCAGCCTCTCGAGTATCAAGGCCTGTGAAAAGCTATTCAGTGCATAAACACCTAAATGGTTTGTGAAAGTGCAGCCTTCCTTGTTTGCAACTGCCAAGAGCAAGTAGCGGGCTGCTCATTTGCCAAGAGGGAGCGTCACACCATCTAAATGACCAGCTTGCCATTCATAACAGACATGAAAACAGTATGTAAAGCTGGACCACCACTGGGCAAAATATTAACTGTGATGGATGGAAAGTAATCCTTCCTTCCTACCACCCAGAAAGACGACCTCTGAGGGTTGCATACTGTCTCATCACTCACATATGCATGT
Organism: Hollardia meadi; assembly: GCA_037974645.1. Taxonomy (NCBI): domain Eukaryota; kingdom Metazoa; phylum Chordata; class Actinopteri; order Tetraodontiformes; family Triacanthodidae; genus Hollardia; species Hollardia meadi. Next base: position 228,462 of record JBBPCS010000122.1, read on the forward strand.
ATACAACGTGGAGGCACACACAGACACCCTCCCAAACTGACAGGCTGAAGATGGCCTGCCTGTGTGTGTGTGTGTGTGTGTGTGTGCTACTCTTGGATGGCCATCCCTCTCTGATATAAGCAGAAAACAGGAAATTCCTTAAATGTGAAATATGCTTCAGAGAGGCCCGTTTAAAACAGCGATTTGTGCAGGGAAAAAAAAATAGACAGGAAGTGGAAAGACTGTGTGCACATGTGTTTTACAGCGGGTGGAGGAGACTGATGCTACGACTGAGGGGGAATTCAGGGGTGAGAATGCAGTAAACTGTTTTTATGGACTTAAATAAATTTGTGCCTGTCTGTGGGCGTGTGCCCGCTTTACAATGTAGACTGTATATTGTATCAACTGTGTGCCTGTGTGTGTGTGTGTGTGTGTGTGTGTGTGAGAGAACGCTTCAGCTCCCGTGTGCCGGGCTTTACACTAACCACAGGGTGTAGCCGTGGGCTTTGAAGTCGTCCCTACACCCCGAGCTAAACTCAAACACAGGCTACTGTACAAGATCCCATATTACTCCATGGAAAAATCACAACATGCTTTTTACTCACAGGGAACACAGCACTCTCTGTCCCACTTGTAAAACATCACTGGGTAGAAAAAGCAGAAAAACTGGTCCAGAAAAAGTGGCGTTTTTCTATTTTTAGGCTGATTCATGGCCATTTTTGCTGAGATGACATCATGCTCAGAAAATGCAATCTAAAAATGTGCATCATGTCTGTGTGCTCAGTTTGGATCGAGTTATGCCTCACATTTGTGATGCAAATTGCAGCAATCTTACATTAATAGTCTGTAGAATTAGTCAATTAATCAATGAGTCGATCAAAATAAAATTAGTTGACAACTATTTTGATAACTGTTTAAGTCTTTTTTCAAGAAAAATGTCAGACATTCGCTTGTTTCATCTTCTTAAATGTAAGGATTTGCTGCCTTTCTTTCTTATTTCTGATAGTAAGTGAAGAGTCTGGATAAAAGAAGCAACTTGAAGATGCCACTTTCGGCTCTGAGCAACTTTTGGACATTTTATAGACAAAAAAATGAATTGATTAATCATGAAAATAATGGGCAGATTGATTGATAATGAAAATAATTGTTGGTTGCAGCTCTAACAGGCTGACCTAATTTCATCCGTCACTGTCACTGCTGCTGCAACTGCTCATTGTGTTGATAAGTGGGCCAAGATAACTAACCTTTACTAACTTCCTGTAGTTTCTGGAACACAGACATGCACCTGTCCCTTTTATCTTATGCAGTAGGCTATGTTTGAACAGCTTCGGCCTCAGTGCTCATTCTCTAATTTAGAAGCTTTCCTGCTCTCCTGTTGGATTGTTTAATGATGCTTATCTGGACCTGCGGGGTGTCTGTGTGCAAAGCAAACTTAAAGGTCAGAGATGATGCACTCACACCTACACAAAGTGCACAGAAACAATGAGCCAAATCAAAATGATGGATGAAAAGTGCCAATACAGAAATCCCATGATTGCACTGCCTGGATATTTGAGTGGTTTCTAATAAGATCATTTTCCAGTGAATCACTGAAAGGGCAGGTTACCAGCACGGAAAGGTAAACGGCTGTAATTTGTAGCAGGGATGTCCCTGCCACTGAGCCATTTCCTGTTGATGGGAGTTCTGAGCCTTGGCGTCCACATGCCATCTGCTCTAAATTAGCACCCACACGGGGAGCACTGAGATCTGGGCACCAGTGGTCAGACGCTGGGGTTTAGAGACGTGACGCTCCAGCAGCAGAGGATAGCCATAAAGATCAGTTCAATGAAAACAGTCCGCGCAGACTTCTTTTTGAGGTAGATTCCTTTTTCGCCCATTTGAAATACAAAAAGTCCCCATTTTTGGTTTGTTTTCTCCCCAACAGTGCTATGAACAATTAAAGAAGTATCACATTGGATACTCAAATGGACATGGCCTTGGAATGAATTAATATTTCACTAACTATAACTAAGTCTTTTAGTTGCCACAACAGTTGCCTCGCCATATTGCCCATAATCTAACCATTTGCTATAACTACTCTTTTCCTGAAGTTTTGCAGAATCGTCAAATATCAATATTCTGTCCGGCATTAAGTTGGAGAAAAAGCTGTTCTGGCTCTCTGTGAGGACTTTTCCTTTATGAGCCAATATAACACATAACAAGCCAATAATTTGTTAATAATGACTCTCACAATCAATACAATGATTCATAATTCCCAGTAAATTTGACAATGGGCTAAAAGCAATGCTTGTGATTAATTAAACAATATTTCAGTCCAGATGTTGGATTGTTTTCCCAGAGAAAAGTGCGAGAAAGCAGCAGAGAAGCCCCGTTGTTTGGCTGTGGTGTTGAGGTTTGGAGGAGAGAAGACACACGTGTCACTGAGACCGAGTGAAGAGAGGAAGTTTCTGGAAGTCATCAGGGACAGGCATGGGAGGAAGGGTGTGTGTGTGGGGGGGGCAGCTGCTCAGGACTTTTACTGCAGCGGAGGAGGATGTCACAACAGCACACACAGCCACATTTGGCACGCAAGGCACATAAGATACAGTATGCATTCAAATATAATAAATGAACACTCACATATACAAAATACCACTTGGAGACAAACACAACACGCAAAAAGACGTCAGTGAAGACCCACATCCTGGGCTGGCGGGTCACTGGCCCCGCAGGCAAACACGCAGCTCCATGCAGCCAAGTGTAAACGCCAATAAATGACAAACAAATACAGACATACACATCCACGAGTTGGAGTCAACAGCTGTCAAGTCTTATGGGGCAACTCTGCAATTCAGGCTAGGCATGGGAAACCACCCTGTCAGTAAAGCATCCAAGCAAGCCGGCACTTTTTTCCCTCCTCCTCCTCCCATCCACCCCAAAAAAAGAATGAGTCACGGTCGAAGGCTCAGCAACAGAGATGATGTTGATTTCTTGGCTGCTGCTTGTGGGGAAAAACTGCAAGCAACACCCGCATGTTAAATGGATAATGTTATGTTTAGGCTTCTTTTGGAAAAAAAAAATCTTCAACTGCTACTAAAAGAACCGTAAATATAGTATTTCATGTTTTCATGTTGAGTTATGGATTTTTTTTTTCCATCATTCCAAGCAGTGCATATACAGTAAAAGGCCCTCTGGAATTTATATGTGTAGCTTTGCTTTACTAATTTTAATATAGGCTTACTCCAGATAAGTATGCACTGGGCTATTATGGAGGAAAGAATCTAAATATAGTCCAGTAAAAATAAATATCCAAGATGGGCAGACAAAGTATTTAAGGATCAGGAGTCATCAGTCATCAAATATCATCAGGCCTTCGACTAAACAGAAACATTAAACACTTCTTTTCACAGTCTTTTAGCAATTGTGCCTGTCCATGCTCTTTAAGGAAAAAGCTACTAAGAAACTTTCCACAAATACGTATAGAAAACATAAAACGTTAGGGGAATTCAAATTCCAGTTTGACTTTAAGAGTCTGCCAATTAATTTTCATTTTGCACCAAAAAGAATAGAAAACAACAGCTGCTTGGAATAATTTAAAAGAGTTCAATGTCAAGTAAACAAATTTGTATTTAACAAGCTGAAACTTGCAAGAAATGCTACTATGGTTTCTCTAAAAACCACAACAAAGGAGGAAAGGAATAAAAAGGATCAAATGCCAAAGAGATCAGTCCAGCCTCTCGATTAATGATGATGTAGCAGACACAACGTCACTATTCAATCAACTCAAACAGCCTTTTAAGTTGCATTTTAACAACAAACACGGATGATGAAATGTATCATCCTTCCACCATCTTTCCTGTCAACAGGAAGCATCTCTGCAGTGCTTTTCACCTTGAGGTACTCCAAAGTGCAAGCTATTAGTGGAAGTGATACAGCAATATTGCGGTTAGATTAGGAGGCGAGCTTGCAGGGGGAGGCAATAATATTAGCAGGCCTTAAAGGCAGATGAGGGAGGTCGGATGGGGAGGAGTTCGCTGCTTGGGAATCTCCAGTTTCCATTAACAAAAGAGGAAGGAGTGAAGAATGAAGCTGATGTTATTAAGAATAAAGAGAGCAGCAGGTATAGCGCACTGACATGGCGTCTTCATGTGGTGAAGCGATAATGACTCCCTGCAATTGAGCTACTCAAGGGTGAGGTCATTCTTCATTAACTTACTTGACATTTAGATGCTTGGAGCCAACTGCAGCTCAGGACACATCTAATTATTTCTGTGGCTTCCATTATTTGCCATTATGTCCCATAAAAAGACATTTGGGTTGATTATGATCGTTCAGAATGATTTTAACATTAAACATTATTTTACTGCACAGTTGGTGACACTGTGTTGGCTACACGTTTCTGTGGGGCTGCCGTTATTGCTGCAATGATAGTAATACTTTGTTTCCATGACACTGAGATGAGTCACAATGGCTATGGCTCCATCGGGAAACCAAGTTAAATGAAAAGGTAAGAACCAAGGACTGTGATATTGGCAGACAGGTGATGTAGAGGGAAAGAAAAAGCTAAAACGAGCAAGTCACGAATTGCATTTAACACTTATAAATGCTATAGTGTTTTATCTTTTTGAAGGTTTTAACCTGCAGGCATTCTAGTTTGATAAAGTGTAATGATCAATGAATTCATAAGTGCCTGCAAATAGGCTGAACTGAACCACAGAGACAGTCTGATGAACAGTAAAGAATGAAGTAGAGAGGTGGTGTCGAAACTTCAGTTAGTTCAGTACAAACCTGAAGGCTTGATTCTTGTCTGGAGTAATTTTATTTATACATGCCAAGTGAAAGTGATGACACAGCCAGAGGGACAGAACTGAACCCCAGCGCAGGTAAGTTCATCTGTCAGAAAGGGACACCAAGCAGTGCTGCCGTCAGCACATCATTTGCATTCACGATGCATCCATCACCTATGCAGCAGAGTGACATCGGTTAGAATGCAACTGACTGAGTGTCACTTTGGCTTTCCGCAAGTGGACACATACATATGTAAAAACACACCCACAGAGGCAGGAATTCACACACGAAATAGAGCCACATGCAGACGCAGTCACATGTAGGCAGAATGATGCAGGGCAGGCTCAGCCAGACGGAGCTTTGTGTTTTCATTACTCAGATGTGAATGCAGATTAAAGCCCCTTGAATCTCCAGTTCCGCGCCTTTATGGTTTAGATCACAAACGGTTCACATGTCTGTTGACGGGATGCCGCCCAGCGCAGGAAATAGCTCGGCTTGAGAACATACGAGTTTGCTGCAGATAAAATGCATTCCGTGTCTCCCGGTTTGAGACACATGGAGCTGTGCTGAATTAGTGGTGAGAGTGTGGGAGATGAACGCTGGTGGGAGAGGGGGCTACACTGCTTTTTGTATCAGCCCTCTGTTGAGCTTTCATCTGATCTGCAGTGGGAAAACTTGGGGATATTTGTCACGCTACTGCAGAGCAGTCATTTTTTAAAGTTTTAATTATTATCGTTTTATATTCCTCACCGGAAGTTATAGATCGATTGAAGCTTCCCTATGGTGCATTTTCATAATCCAGTGGGTTTATCAAACGGTTGAGGGATCAGTAATCTTCAAACAAAGTGTTCATTGATCATTCATGTTTGCATCTGAAACCCCTACCTGCCCTCCTGTCAAGTCAGGCCAGGTGTTCGAATGTGAGAAAGCGTTTCAACTTTTCTATCAGGTGCCCTTTTTCTTTAAATAACTGCTTCCAATCACTTTTGGTGGGTAAAACAAGTGACACCATGAATCCCTTTGACAGGAGGCTTTCCAAAAAATGTGCGCCATTATCACTGCATCTCGCCCTCTCTGTAACCTCTTTCTTTTTCGACACACCTTTGGCTATAGACATTCTGAACTAGTGTAAACACTCTTAGTCTGTTTGAAACATAACACAAGTTTAAGAGACTTTCCAAATCACCCTCTAAAGATAGGTTTTCAATGGACATTAACTACCAATTAACCACCATAAGATGTCAACCCAACAATGTCTGCTATCAGGACCTAGGTAGCAAAAAAGCCTTCAGCTCTCATGGCAAATGAACTCTAAATACAGACTAAAAGCAAGAGGAGGAACTGCCAGCAGTGACAGCCAAAATATACTCTATTATGTCATCCCAGAGCTGCCAATTCAAGCACAATCCCACACACACACACACCAGTTGCTGCTTAGAAAAACACGCCTGAGAAGCGTTCCCACTCAAAAGAGTGGGAGCCAAACTCCAACGATTCTGAAGTTACGTGTAAATCACGTCTGCTTCATTTGATCAGCTGGCAGTTTTGAACAGCCTGTAACGTTGCACCGGCGGTCATTAACTCATCTGCGTGGAAGTCTCTTTGACCAGGCGATGTGAGGGGTCATGCAGAAAAAGAGGTCTATTATGCTAAGGTCCATTGCCCCTGGATAGAGGCGGCAACTTCTTTAGATTCTTTCTTGGACTTCTCTATGGATGACCCGTTTAGAGGGTTGAGGTAGAGAAAAGGACTAAAGGGGTGGGGGGTGGTGTGCGGTGATTAGGGTGCAGAGGTGGCAATCAGCCTGGCAAGCCCTCAGGGCACAAGGAGCTCAGGGATTTTCCTCCCTAACCCGTATCGAGCATGGACAGCGAGGCATCATGCACAGCCTCCCCCAGAGGTAGAAAGCAGATGGTGGGGGATTAGCATCTGAATGTGGACATGCAGATCCACGGGGGGTCTCACCCTCCTCCTGCTTCCCCACAGGGGATAGGTGAGCTGAGGAAAAGGAGGCTCGGGAAAGACAAAATCAATAATTGGCAACCCATGGCGCGCAGACAAAAGAACTGGGAAAAGCTGGTGGCTTTAAACAGTAGTGATTTTGCAAGAGATAGAGCTAATTACAGACTCTGCCTCAGAATATGCTTCTCAGTTATTCTTGCTGCAGCCGTACATATTTCTGTGGATTTTTGTCAACACTGAAGAGTGGTATGCAAAATCTAAATGTAATTACAACAGAGAAACCAGCCTCCATGGACAGAAGTAGGAGATAGCAATCAGGCCTCTTGCTCCTGTAGACAGCAACAGAGATAACATCGCTCATACCGAGTGACGCGGCTTTGAAGTTCACATCCGTAATGTTTGGACTCGTGCTACATCAGAAAAAAAAAAAACATGCTGGTATCCACAATGGATTCATGGTTTTCTTACCCGACAGAGGAAATTACTTGCATTAAATGTCATTTACGCAGAGAGAAAAACAAGAGGAAATTGTATATTCTTACAACATCATGTAATCTATGAACTCTGCAGGATCTCTCCCTTTGCCGTAGTAAAATGTTGGCTCCCAGACTTCTGTATGAAAAATGTCAGGCAGTTTAGATGCAGAGGTAAAACACAGAAGACAGGTTTGCTGCTCCTAGGAGGCAGAATTTGAACAGATTCTGTCGTATTTGCTGTACAACCAATAAAACCAATACAAAGAACACAGAATATTAAAGTTTATAAGGAAACTGGGGCTGCATATGATATAGATGCCAAGATATGGCACTTCAATGATGAATACCATACATTAGTGAAGGTAACTTTTAAAAACTTTATTACCATTTCCATTAGAAAGTTTCTCATTATTCCAGGAATTGCCTTAATGACTTTAAACACACGCTATATTATTGTGGGGTTGTTGTTTCGAAATCACTGCTCTAGTTTATCCTAATTTTTCTCCAATAGCATGTTTATTCCCTAAAATCTACACTTTTTCTGCTTTATAAAATGTGAAATGAAACTCAAATATATTGATATGATATTAGGCTTGTATATGTTTTCTGTGTTTAACCCATTTTTTAAAAATCTGTTTCCTTGGGTTTTAGATTGTGTCTATGTTTGTGAAGCACTTTGTTGCAAAACTTATACTGATGGGTCCTATAATTTGCACAAACACACACACACACACACACACCACACCAAATCTGTGACTGTGAGCTCAAGTTTACCCCCAGTTTATCACCAGCTATTGTTAGCATTAAAAAGAGAACACTTTCCTTCTCCAGAGGCCATTCACAAACATCTGTTGATGCTCTGAAATAAAGCTATCGACTCCTTTTTCTATCAGGATTTATGCTCTTTGGTTTAATGAGGTGACTGGAGGCAGTGAATTCTCCCACCCCACCTCCACCAGACAGCGCCTTGGGGATACATGTGCTGTCTTACATGTATATAAACTCTGTTTCTACCGTTGACTCAATATAGTTGGTCCCTTGGATACTGCAAATGGCTGATATTAAGAATATAAAATGGGAACAAACAAACAAGGGGAGATTCTACATTTCTAGTCCCTTCCCTTTTCTAGTGTAGTGCGCGGTGGGGTCAAAGGTTGTGTGCCAATCGGGGGATTCCCAGGTTGAAAGGAAAAGACGGAGTGGAAAGGAAAAGAAAAACAAAGGAAGAGAACACGATGGGGAAGAGAGAACAGAAAATATGTGAAATGCTGTTTTCTAGGCTCTTACTACAGACTGAGGTAGAGCTACACAGAGGGTCTACACACTGGTACTCAAAAGGGTCATTCCTTTGAGGGGCTGGTTTCCATGGCAGGGGTTGCTGTGGTGAGGGGGGCCCTTGATAGTCCCAATGGGGCAGCAGACATGCAGTCAACACTTCAAAACAACACAGCCAGTCCGGGTAGAGGGATACTTGTGAATGAGAAACCACGAGGGTGTAAGAAGCGTTCACTGCACAATTTTTATTGTTTTTATATTACTATTTATTTTATATCTTCGTCATTTGAAAATGTAATAAATCTAAATTATTTAAATGCCCTCTTCCTAGGCTATTGGTCTCTTTGCTACTGAATGGATGAAACTCTGACTGCTACATGGCTAAGAGAGGATGTAAGATTTGCTGGTAAGTCCCTCTATAGATCCATTCAGTGGCGGTCACAGTAAAAACCCTTACTGGAAGCTGGCCAGGAGGTCCTCCACACACACTCAGCTGCTCTGTTCTTGCAGCCCGGTTAAAAACAGACTTACAGGGATGTGATGGACCATCAATGCATTCATGCCGTCCATCTGTTTCTACGTTTCACACTGGCTCTACAGAGCTGCTGTGTGTGAACTTCCTATGAATTGGGGGTTTCCATTCATCCAAAATATGGCCCTGACAACCAGATGCACTAGGGCACTGAGATGGACGCTCACAAGCATTCGCACATGTACAAACTAAGACAGTAAAAGAGATATTCTCGTTTCGTTTAGGAAGCTAGAATCCCCGAGAGGCAATTTACTATGAATGCTTGTAGACTTTTTCCCATGACATTGGATTCCAACCCCTTTCCCTAAATGGATCAACAGAAAAACACACTCACACTGAGAAAAAAAAAAATCATTAAAGCACAAAGAAACGTGACACAAAGTCTGTATGTTCTAACAATACATGGACTTCAACAATGAGGCTCACTGACTCTAACCGCTGCCAGTCCGCTGTTTGCAAAAGGATGGGGAGAAAACAATCTAGCTGTTTAGCTTCAACATCTGGAAATCATAAAGACCCGGCACTACATGGCTTAGCTGCTACGCTAGGCTAACAAGAGGTCCCTGGCCCGTTCAGGAAGAAACTAGGGCTCATTAGCGGTTTCTCCCCACAGTTGGCCCAGGTCAGGGTCCGACAAAACCAGACCAGTTTCCAATGTAACTGCTGCTGCTTCTAGTACATCATTTAGGCTGCAATTAAGTCCTGAAATGGTTCTGTCTTTGATGGACAACTACGTAAAAAGGGAGTTTTATTTTTCCTTAATGGAAACAAAACATGATTTAGTCAAAAAACTTCACCTGGATTTCGCCTTTTTTCCTCTTAAGAATCGTGCCCCCTCAAAAATACACCAGTTGTTTTTTTTGCCTGTCAATAAAAATGCATTTACTCTATAAGTGTCCTTTACACTTTAACTGCAAAGCCAATAAAATCCAGCCAAGTTTTGGTGCTTTGCCAACATTAAAACACATGCAGGACCCAGCTGGCTACATATAGCCACAGACAATGTGATAATATTACCCAGATATGTCAACAGCTCAGTTGTCTGAATTCTTGTGTGCCAATTAGGGGTGTGAAGCTGCGATTTAAAGCTGGACTATATATCATAACCCTGCTAAAACAGAGATGCTTAAACTTCATGTGATAGCTCCGTGTGAACATACAACACATTTTTGTCTTGGAATGTCATGTTGGGCACTTGTCCATGCAAACCGATCTAAAGAAAGCTCTCTAGAGGAGGAAAATATGTTTGAGGAACATGGATCGGTGGATTTGCTGGTTTCAAGCCAAGTCAACTTGTCCAAACACTCTGTAGGCGAGTTTTATTCTTTGTCTCTCAGAAATAAACTTCTTTCCGACTCACTCCTGGTCTTCTACAGCCTCTCCTGCACAAACCTGCCATTATCACACCGACCTCTTGGATTAGCTAACACGGTTACAACACAAGGTCGGAAGTGAAAGAGAATATTATGGATGCCAATATGTGAGGGAGTTTGTTCCTGAGTGTAAGAATGCCCTGTATGAATGTCCTCTCTGTTGATGGGCATCGCCCGTGAGGAATGAAATGAGACACTGGCTGTCAGGGCTTGTTTGGGAGACTGGCTGCTACTGAGCCGTAGATGGAGATGGTACAAGGGCAAGCACGGTGGATGAATGGATAGAGAGACTGTCCTGTACCGAGGAGGCCACAGGATGGATCTTAGCGCCAGACAAACAGCATTTATCAAACTCGATAAACTCAAAACTCAACAAGAAAGGTCTGCTCAAAAACAATGAACTTCAAGAATCTGCCTGGTTGTGAGACATACAAGTCCTGATTTTAACAGCTGTTTCAACAACATCTGGACTGCCGATTGCACGTGCTGCTCGATTATGGTGCACTACAAAAAACTATAGGGGCTTTTATTAGATTTTTGTCACATTTTCAGCTACCCAACAGCTATTTCAGTTGGCGAGAAAATGTCCACCTGTCCTCAGGTTACAGCATGTTGGTTTGCTATATTTTGTCAAAGACCCCTCAAGAAAAACATTAGGCTTCCAGGCTTCCATCCAAATATAGTGCAACTTTTAGCCAAATTTCAATAAAACTGGTAAAAGAAAATTAATGTGCGTGTCCATCAACTGCTGTTATGTTGGTTTGTCTTGATAAACAGCTGCGGGCGCTAATTTTCCAGATGGGTGATATCGAACCACTGCCGAAGAAAAGTGCCAGTTAATTCTCAAACGTTGAAAACCATGGAATTCGGTGCATTTATGTTTTTTTCCAAATGGAAGATGTGCATAAAAACATGGTGGATAGAAACCCACCTATTAACACATGGCTTGTTCAGCCTTGGAGAAGTGCATTTATGTAAAATGGATTCTTGGTTTCTATTCTTTGATTTGCTCTCCATTGACAATTTATTCCTCTATGCGCAACAAAAAACCCCTGAGATGCCTTGTTAGCGCTCAAGTAGAAGCAGGGTGTGTGTTTGAGAAAGTGCGTATGTGTGGGTCTGCTCAACATGCAGGTCAGTGGGCCATTTGGTTCCACTGACGTATGTGAATTAGATTAGGTCCCTCTCACAGTCAAGACTTAAGCACATACACTAAAGCACAGTTCTGCCAGCTCCCATTAGACACCTGTAGTGCAAAAGGCCTCAAACAGGACGTGCAGCAGGGGACAAAAACACATCCTGAGTCCTCAAACACCTGTGACCATGGCACTCGACTGCACTGTGTCCACCTACTTCACTGACACTAAACCAGAACAAAAACATTCAAGAGAGGTCTGCGTCACGACTTAAATGGCTCCAAAATCCCATCATGGAACGCATCAAACCAAATGCTCTCCTTCACAAAACTGACTCAAACCAATTCACATCAATCCACAAACAATTCTGGAAACTGATCTTTGTTCCAATACAGTTCCTTACCAAGAGGAAGCGCCAGCCAGGATGGCATGTCTTAATTTCAGTGGAGCACAGAGCGGTTATGTGGTTTCAGGACTTTGATGGTGCACCTAACCAGAATTGACGTTGGGAAATATACTTAACATTCTGGTGTGGTGCAGGGAGGTGGATTGGGTTTCCTAGCCAGGAAAGTGGCTCATGTACCAACCCCCCCCCTCCCCCCCCCCCCTCCCCCACCATCCCCACACACACACCTATTTCACTTTATCACAGAAGAAGATTGGAAATCTGAGATTTAAATAAGTCGTTTTTTTCATAGCTTATGCAAGTAAACACACAGACAAGAACCCAAACTGTTGATTCGTGATTAAGGTCATTTCAATTACTCCATCAGCGATTAGACTCAGCCCAATCTGGCCTGATAGAGACTTGTTCCGACAGGAGAGGAAGGTGAAACCTAACACACACCTTGCCTTTAATGCACTTTGTCAACTTCAATTTGGCCCAAGCCAAGAAACACAATAACCTGTGTCTACATGGGCAAAGACGTTTAGGCAAGGAATTAATTAATGTACCGTATGTGTTGTCATATCTGCCCACTCTTTACATTGTCTGTGCGGTGAATTGACACCCACCAATCTCCAAGGTTTGTCTTAAATCAATAAAATGTCACCATCACACTGGAAAAGAACTGTTTGCAAAGACGCTCTTTGCAAATTTAAAATATCTTTTTGTTCATTCCTCTTTCCACCTGTCGTTGGCACATAAGATTTAAATTTTACGCCACCGCCTGTTGCAGCTGTACTTAAGTAATCACTGCATGCTGTTAAACCCTGCAAGTTGTTATGTATAAAACAAATTCCTCCACATTTATTGCACTTTGTAATCAAATGGGATGTATTACGCTTCGCTTTAACAGCATCTCAAGTTACTAAACCTCAAACCAAGAAGAAAGCTGACTGAACGAGCCGTTAAATCTCATTTGGTTCGAGCCAAAACTGACCCTATGATGAAGCAAGAGTGGACCTGTTGGTAAAGATTTAAAAAGCCTACATGTTGAGATTCTACTCAAAATCCAACACCATCAGCATATTATTAAGGTGTTGTTTTCATTATATATCATGTCCATAAACCAGGTCTTAGGAGACAGCAATTGGAATGTGCCAACACAAAAAAACTGGGGTGCAGTTTTCATGTAAATTCCTTTTCTTAAAGGAATGTTTTTACATCCAGACATGAGGGAAATCTGCCTCTCTTTGGCGTGTGGAGGCAACACTGAAAGGAGGCAGATCAATGCTTAATGGAAATCTGGGCATTTCTCCATTATTATCCATGACTGAATATATATATATATATAAAACAATATTACAGCCCATCAAGGCAGGACTCCCATTATAGCCTGCAGACATGGAGAACCATGGCTTGATTATTGTGATCAATTTAACTTAATATCATTAATTTGTCAATGATATATGTACATCAAAGGCAAGCTATGCTACCTTTTGCTGCAAGGGCAACTGGCAGACAAGATGCCAACTACAAGCTGGGCTACTCCCATATCCACAAGCCATGCACGGGCGAGTCATTAGCCAATATTGAATATATAAATGCACTCAGATGACAACGGTTTAAATAATCTACATGTTCTCTTCACTGCCTTTCTTCACAAGTGAATCTGCTCTCCTGTGCTGCAGTGGATAGCCGGCAGTAGCGCCGGTTTCAGCACCATACAGGCGTGGACCAGAACAAAAGGCGCAGGCTGCTGCAGCGGCGGAGAGGCGCACCAGGACGCAGCAAGACCGCGACAAATAAAACACAATTTTACACATCTTTTCCCCACAGGGCGTAAAGACTTTTCAAATTCAATCTTAATTTAAATGCGACGTTAAGTTACAAACTCCCTGTGAGGATTCCAATACACCATTTCTCCAAATTCATACATAACTGCACATCACACCATGACGCGCTCGCACACAACAGTTGCGGTTTAGAGGACAGCAATGCCAACGTTAATATACACTTTTATCTAGAAACTTTTACAGCTGCCTGTGTTGCATTCAAATGGCTTGAACTCCACACTCATGCTGGTTTGCGCAATCACAAAGCCTCACTTTCCAGTAAACGATAAACAAAGAGCTTCAGCTCTTACCTGGAGGTTTAAGCTGCTGAGCGGCACTAACACCCTGGTGTATGTGTGTGTGTGTGTGTGTGTATGTGAGTGAAGAGCTGGAGTGACAATGAGAGCAGTGTCGGGCCCTGTGATCCCTCCCATCGCAAATTAAGCCACCGTAAATGCAATAGTATAGGCGCAACTGGATTATATGACAGGGGTACACTGCCTGATGATAGATGGAATTTGTGGAGTGTCATTTGGAGTGCATGCAAAAAACACACAGATGTACACCGACATAAACAGACAGAACACCCTGCAGAGCGCAAAGTGGAATGTCGAGTCATTGTTAAAGAGCTTCTGCATCTCAATGTTGGGCTGCGTGGCTGAGAGAGGGAAGCTCTCTGTCCGCAGTGGGGAATGAGTGCAGAGCTGAAGCACCGGGGTGTGGCTGTTGCTGAGGAAAGATGGAGAAAGAGAGGGGGGAAAGAAAGAGAGGAAGAGAGGGAAGGGGATACTGTGATGGCAAGGGGAGAGAGGGAAGGAGGGGCAGGGCAGAGAGGGAGAGGGGTAAGATGGAGGAAGGGAAGGAAGGGGTAGAAGATGCATCAGTGAGCAGTAGCTGCACTCTTGGCCCCCCAGGTGAGGCGTGGTGGGGATGCTGTCTGCTTCCTCAACTGGCACTAAGGAGATTGGAGAATTTCAGCACCACATGCTGCACATTTCCAGGCACCAGATCCACAGGAATACATGGCAAGGGATTAAAGTGGTATACTTAAGAGCAGAGATGTTGGTACTGTTACCATAATATTTCATCTCATCTATACTCAGAAAGATCGATGGCTGACTATGTCATAAAAGAAAGAAGAGGGTGCATGAGTACAAAATGTGGTTATAATTATCCCTAACTTGCAAGAAATGAGGTTGAAACTTCGAAGAGATGCTTTAAATCATCTGTGTCACATCAACAGTCTGCTTTTTCCTGCTGTGCTGCTCTTTGGTTATCTCCGTCAGCTTTGTACATTCGTTTACTGCCACCCATTGACGGAAATGAGACGGTGCACAGGCTGATGCTGTTCCAAGTTTTTCTTCAATTTATTGCACTTTAATTTACAACAATTCATCCCTTTCCCCCCAAGGCTCCACTCACATCTTCCCATCATTACATCTGATGCCAGTTCTCCCACAAAAATGGAAAAACAGGTAAGAAGAGGTTAAGAAGCAGAAAAAGAAAATCTAAATTTCTAACATTCATATCCTCCTGAGGGCATGTGGTCCTCATAAGTAAAGAAAGCAGATGTGTCCACACATTTTGACACACATGGAAATGCATTATTTGACCAAAGATTTAAAATATAACTCATATTTGATTATGTTTCTTAATGAAGCATTTGTTGTGAAACCGTCGAGCCACAAGTGCTTTTTCTAATCCATTTGTCGACCACTGAATAAACCCTGTAACCCTACTGCAAAAAGCATCACTGATGAGGAAAAGACAGTCTGGACATTCAAGTCTCATTTCATTTTTCATGAAAATGCTAAATGCTAAAATGTAGCGTCGAACAAGTCTAAAAGAGTCATAAACTTTTTCAGTGATGTCAGATACACCGCAAAGTCTGTCTGAAGTTTGCCAACATTAGCTACCATTAGCCACAAGAAGCTATGACTGTAGCTGAAAAACTAGAAGTGTACTGAATTAGAGTGTGTTTTATTTTAAAAGGATCTAACTTTTAATTTGTAAGAGGAAGAAAGCGTTTGTTTTTTTCTTTCAAAAGTTAAATAGTCTCACTTTAATCCCTTGACTGATTTGAATAATTCTACCTCTTCTGGCAGTGAAGAAGTACCAAGAAGTGAGAGTAATAACACTGTTGATGTGCATATGACACCATAGGCTCAGACTTGTTTCTATTTGCTGTTGCCTGCAGCCTATACTGAAGCCTACTTCGTTGCTACAGCTGCCCCCACCCTGCTCTGGAAAACCAATATTTGCTAAAAAAAAAAAAAAAGCCTTTCTACCACCGACACAGGTTTAAAAACTCCAGTATACTGCGAACTACAGAGAGGTTTATCTGGCGGTGCTCGGCTTAATCAGCATTATATGAACTCCTTTAGCAAAGACTTGAAGGTAGCGGATGTTAGTTTATATGAAAAAAGTCCCACACTCCAGGTTCAAGCATGATTAACTCACCTTATCTGACTTTTCACGAGAATTCAGCAAACTTTATGTCATGGTTTAGTTGGTTATTTCCTGTTTATGTTGAAAGTTCAGTTCTTTACATGTCATGTTTGGACTGCTCTTCCATTTTTTAGACTCTTGCTTGCCTCTACCTCGTGTAAGTCTGTTGGTCCAACTATGTTTTGATAATTACAGAATTGCAATAACTGCCTTCAGTGTCTGCATCTGAACCCTCCACCTTCTAGTATAACACCAGCGTGACACTCTAACCCATTTTCAGACAAACTCTAAGAATAAACACCTGTGCAAAACACCCCCACTTTTCCAAGTGCTCCTCTACCATAGAAACTTCTCAGTTCTGGCTGACAATGCTACGGGCGATGAGCTCTTTCATGATCTCATTGGTGCCTCCATAGATGGGTAGAACACGCGAGTCCACAAACGCCCTGGAAAGACATCAACACAAGCTCAGTAACTTGTTTTAATACAAACAACCTTGCGTTCCCACCAAAAGTTATCCCTGGCCTCCTTGTTACACAGATCATGCTACACTTACTTGGCAATGGGGTATTCCCACATGTAGCCACAGCCTCCATGGAGCTGCAGACACTCTGTGGCCACCTTATTCTGGAGATCAGATGCCCTGAAGAAAAGAGAAAGGACATCAGCAATGAGATCTGTTTTTGAGATGAGAAGTTTATTAGAAGCTGATAAATACAAAAACACATTCTCACCAGTACTTGGCCATGGAAGCCGTGGAGGGGTCCAGGCGTTTCTCAGCGTGCAGCTGAATGCAGCTATCTACGAAGGCTCGGCCCACACAGATCTCAGTCTTCAGCTCTGCCAGCTTGTGCTGCACAGTCTGTGGAGTAAAATTAGATGCAATGTGTTTATTCACCTCAAGAAGAATCTTGACTAAACGCTAAACATTAGGAAGAAAAAAAGAAGAGAGCTGACCTAATTCGTTTTGAGTAGTATGGTGTGTGATGAAGATATCTAAGACAGTAGCTGAATATGTTTAAGAACAGGAACAAATCCTAAAAATGTTGGCTACAGCGAAAACAGTACATTACACAACAAACAAAACTTGTTCTACAGACCTGCAGGTGAGCGATCGTCTTGCCGAAAGCTTTCCTCTGCAACACGTACCTCCTGGTTTCCTCGAACATGAACTCACTGCTCGCTATGGCATATCCAGCGATCGCCAGACGCTCCTAGGCCGGAAATTAAGATGATTTACCGTCAAATTAACTAAAGCAACACAATTAACCTTTCGGCCTCTTTGCTCTTTTCTTTTCATGCAACAGGTAGGTATGGCCGTTCTTTCACCTGAGGCAGTTCATTCATCAAGTAGTAGAATCCCTTGTTGGCTTCCCCCAAGAGGGCATCACAAGGGAGCCGCACATCTTCAAAGAACAGTTCAGCTGTGTCCTTTCAAAGAAGGAGAAAACAAATAGTGAGACGACAGAGTCAACCTCAATGCCTCTCATAGGATGGTAGAAGATAGATGGAAGCGCAATCTTCCCAAGCCAAAGAGCTCCAGTACCTGGGCCTTTTGACCGATCTTCTCCAACTTGCGTCCTTTGTGGAAGCCCTTCATGCCATTCTCCACCAGGAACAGACTGATGCCGTGGGCCGCTGTCTTTGCCTCGGGGTTTGTCACAGCCACTACCACCACCAGGTCAGCCATCCAACCGTTTGAGATGAACACCTGGAGCCAGATGCATAAAACTTGACTAAAGCTGACCCAGGAGAGGTGAGGCCGAAGAGGTGCACTGAAATTTCTGCTTTTATGACTCCATTGAGGATGCCATTGAGGATCCAGTCGCTGCCATCCCTCTTGGCGTAAGTCCTCACACCTTGAAGATCACTGAAAAGTAAAAGTGACGGCACATCAGAGCTACACTACGTTACTGCTAAGCGTGCTGATTTCCTTGATGTTCCAGCTATGCTCGAGTCCTGACCTGCCTGCTCCTGGCTCTGTCATGGCAATAGCACTGATGCATCTCCCAGCGGTAATCTCAGGGATGAAGCGTTTAATCTGTTCCTTGCTACCATATTTGCTGATGTAGGGCATTATAACTTCAGAGTGCAAGGTGAAACCTGGGCCTGTGCAATTGGAATACATTCTGTAGAACAAACACAAAATCACATTTAAAATAAAGTTTGTGTTAGTTTTTGATCTTGGGTATGACTTATTGTCTTCAATTTCAAGGACAACTCACTGCTCATCCCATGTAACGGCGGCATAAAACAAGTCTCCTCCAATGCCACCATGCTCCTCTGGTATCAATATTCCCAGCAGGCCGAATGCACCAGCCTTCTCCCACAACTCCCTACTTACCTGACCCGCCTTCTCCCACCTGGAATAAAGAAAAAGATTGTGGTGAGACAGGGAATCACTAAAAATAATGGTTTAGTAATTAATTGTGCATCTCTTTGTGGTTGTTTTGCACATGTGGTTGTTTTGAGCATGTTTGCGGCCATTTAATGTATCTTAGTGGTTGTTTTATGTCTCTTCAGGTTCATTAAAGTCTCTTTGTGATTGCTTGTGGTCGCTTTGTCTGAGTAGACTTGAATCAAAGGTTGACCCCTGGGCTCGTGCCATTATTCTACAACCCCAATTCCGAAAAAGTTGGGACACTCTGTAAAACATTGATAAAACAGAACGTGATAATTTCCTAATATAATTTCCTTTTTGACATTCAAGGACAATATATTTAATGTTGCATCTCATCATCTTCATTGATTTTTGTAAATATATGCTTATTCTGAATTTTATGCCAGCAAAACATTTAAAACAAGTTGGGACAGGGGCAACAAAAGACTAGGAAGTTTGTGGAACGCTCAAAAACACCTGTTTGGAACATTATATATATATCAGGCAAGAATGTGAGAGAACTCCACTTTCAAAACTTCAACAATTAGTGTGAAAAGGTGATGTAAAACAATGGTACACATGCTCCTGTCCCAATTTTTTTGACACGTATTGCAGGCATCAAATTCAGAGTGAGCGTATATTTGTAAAAAACAATAAAGTTTATCAGGCTGAATATTAAATATCTTGTCTTTGTACTGTATTCAATTACATTTAGGTTAAAAAAGGCGTTGCAAATATTGCATTCTGTTGTTATTGACATTTTACATAGTGTCCCAACTTTCTTGGAGTTCGGGGTTGTACCTACTCCCTATGGTACGGAACCACTTCATCTTGAAAGAAGCGCCGGACGTTTTGTCTGAAGAGATCATGTTCCTCGTTGAAGATCCGGCGGGTTCCGATGTCCATCAAGGTCTTGGCACTGGAGGTTTCTGGACGGGTGGAGGGGACAGGCTGTCCGAGCTTCCGGGCCTGATTGTGCTGTAGCCTGGGTGGAATTAGAAGAAATTCAACCAATCATACTCCTCTTTAAAGCCAGCAAGGGCCTGATTTGGCAACCCATAACAAATAAACTGACTTTGGTAAAGCAGCAGGGGATTATGGGAAGTGTGATATTAAACTTAAGAGGCTACCATTGACATGAGAGTAGGGGGTGAAGCTAATGGTTATTTCTTGATAATTTTCTTAATTATTCTTTTGGCCTATGAAATGTCGCCAAAAAAACAACGAAAAAAAAAAACTTTAGTGACCGCCATGTAGCATGGTGCAGAAGGACTTTTTTCTCTGAATTAAGAGGAAAAAAAGTCACAATTGAGTTTAAAGTCAGAATTTTAAGAAAAAAGTCAGAACCCTAATCCTCTTCCGTAATACGGTGACATTAACAGATTACAGATGGAGATTTCATTTCTCCATTGTGTAATCTTTAGTTTACATATTCAAATTAAATATTGCACAAGAGGAGTGTGTCACCTGTAAACCGTTACCGCCCCCAGCTAAACTTAATCTCTCTCGCTCAACTCATTCTGACTTGGTCAAAGTTGAAATTCAAGATGTCAGTAAACAGTGTTGTATAATGTGCTGTAAGACCAACAACAACAGCACCTTTAGGTCATTTGAGTCGCTGTGGACTAAATGACAGAGTAAAAGTGTGACTACAGCTTCAGCATCTTTAGTCTATTTCGAGTCTCTCTTTAAATTGGCGTTTATCTTCCACGTATTTACATTTCTGCTCATGAACAATTGACAAATGAGGGGTGACGGTGACAGATAATGACTGTACGCTTTCCTACAACTATCCCAGACGGCAGTAGGCTAATAGTAGCCTATAAATAATGACAAAACAATGCGTAGGAATTCCGCATGTGGACGCATTTTACATAGCGCTAATTGAAACACGCCCACGTCTATTAAAAAACCCCCAAAACAATTTAAAAGACACCAAATATCACATTTTTTAAAGTCCATATCTCACCTTGTAGTAGCAACGGAGAGCACCTGTGGTCGCCCGGACACATTTCTCAGCCCAAAAAGACAAGTTTTAATCATTTTTCGAACTAACACTAGCAACAACCTCCAACGGTTTAAACTTAGTTACAGAGACAGTTCAAAAACCGAGACGATTCCTGTATGTGTCACGTGGGCTTCGTCACTGCCCCGCCCCTTTAGGAGATTCTTAAGGGAGAAGTCTCTCTGCGGATTTCAGACCAGGAAAATCGGAACAAAGATCGTCTGAGAGAGACTCTCGTGGGAAGACGGATCACTCGGATATTTCTTGAATGTTACCCTTTCTCCTTTAGCCTACCCTTCATGCCTGGATTAGGATTAGGGCCATATGTGAAGAATTGATTTGAGTTAGGGGCACATGTGTTCCTGTGAGAGCTGTTTTCAGCTTTGTGACAGCTAATTAAGGAAGGTTTTATATTGTTTATTTAGTTTGTCAGAAACTGATTGTGGAGATGCATGGTTTTCAATGAAAAAATGTAATATGAAAAGTATGAACTACAGCTGTCGTACAAATGGAGTAAAAAGTACAGTATTTGCCTCTGAGATGTCGTGCAGTACAAGTATAGAGTTGGATAAATACTCCAGTAAATATAGGTTTTCACACTGTAGGATAAGGTCTTGTCCATGACAAAAGCAGCAGAGTAAGACCTCTGTCTTACTCCCTCTCTCAGTGCATATAGATTTCTTCTTCTTCTGCTTAAACCTGTAGATTTATACTTTTTCAACGCTGACACCTACTGGTTCAAATTGTTGCAGAAATATCCCTACACATATTTCTGCAACAATTTGAACCAGTAGGTGTCAGCGTTGAGAAAGTATACATCTACAGGTTTTAGCAGAAGAATTGTTGGTTCAAATTGTTGCAGAAATATGTGTAGGGACAGTAATTATTTCTAAGCGCTGCCACCGTTGAGTAGAACTACAAAAAAACAAATACATACACAGTTAATATTAGCATGTATCCACAATAAACAAAACTCTACAGGCTTATAAGTCAGCAACATAACTTGTTTTAATAATTAGTCATTTAATATTTAATATTTTTGTCTTTTTATTTTAAAGAAAATAAGAGGCATAAGACATAATAGATTTGCACATGAAAATAAATAACATATTTCCTAGTGCATGAATTTTTACCTCATCAAAACAGAATAAAAGTTTTTGATCTTTACATTCAGAGTTATTTTGGCATACGTCTAGATCTAATATGTAACATAATAGAAATTTTGGTGAAATGAAAACAGAACAAACAAGTTTTTATTTGACAATGTTGCTCATGTGGTGGTAGAAAATCATTCAAACACAAAAACATGTTTTAAAAAAGTTACACCACAAGGGGGCAGGCTCTCTTAAAGTTACAACTTTTAACGGTAGAAAGAGTCTATCTGCTCCTGCATCTAGTTCACATAACCACAGGTTGGTTAAAGATACACAGTGGAAAAAAGGTAGTTTATTTTCCAAAACTAAAACCAGACTGTTTTTTAGTTGATTCCTTGTATGTGCTTCATGAGGATGCAGTAAGTAACCTGCAGAGTTTTATACATGAACACATCTCTAAATTATTTGATATATCTGAGATACACTCTTTTAAATGCGTCTTCAATCTTGTGTGTCTTTTCATATGAGCGTATCTTTTCTTCTTTATGAATTATGTCATGATTCACATTGGTATTATGTATGACAGTAATGGCTGTCTCCTTTGCATGTACCTATTTGTATAACTTTCTGCGTCATTTTCGTAAAGAAATTGTGACATAATTGTGGCACCGCCTGCATGTGAGTTTGAGTAAGTCTCAGTTAGTGCATGTGTTACGTGCTGGTTCCAACTGGAAACTGGCTTTTCATCTACTTAGTGTGCAGGTAAGTTAATGAATCTAATTAGCTGTTACCGATATGAATTTGTTCTGCAAACAATCAGTACATGTTGCTAAATGTCGTATATAGCACCTTTAACTCTGACATCTACAAAGCATATGTAGAACTGTATGTGGGCAATGAAAGATCAAGAATCAACCCAGATGGGATGTACGTTGGAAACGTTTATTCTGACATGAACAGAGTGACAATACATTTTTTTCCTTTTCAGGGAAGCGGGAGACGTTTGGCGGTCTATCCACGACCATTCTCCAGCACCTTTGGCATTGCTGGGCCAGTGATGGCGTGACTGAATGAGGTGGCGGTGGGAAGGGAGGGATCTACCCTCACTTGATGAGCGGTCACCCCTTCTCCCCCGTTCCTCACCCCATGCGGCAAGTGGAGACGTGCCCCGGGGGGAGTAGAGGCCGAGTGATGGGGGTCTACAGTGGAGAGATAATGGCGATGTCCCGAGAGAGGAGGGTTTGAGGTGAAATGGAAAGGAAAACAAAATACAACATCAAGATGGGTTTGCTTCAACATCCCTTGTACATAGTCCTTGTCTTTCCTTGGTTGGTCTTTGACACAGTGTAGATGTCCTGAACACCGTTAGGCTGTCTGTAGATGAACTACAGTTTCCTCAGCACTCCTACTGCTGGCCTCTTACACAGACATGATGTGCTTGACGAAAGCTGGAGAGAGGAAAATCCATATGTTAAAATCCTTGGAATAATAATAATTTAAAAAAAAAAGATGCTGGGAAATCAAAGCTTACCCTCATAGTGCACACTGCCGTTCTCGTCCTCCTGGCCGGTCATGAGGGCATCAATCTCGGGCTCGGACATCTTCTCTCCTGTAGACGCACAAGGATCCATGTCAAGAACGCACTCTCCATTTCACATGCTGTGCATGCTAAGCAAACTATATTTGTGTGCTTCTATATTTGGGGAAGGTGACTTGAGACTCACCCAGGGTAGACAGCACGATACGCAGCTCAGCGCCCATGACTGTGCCGTTGCCCTCCTTGTCGAAGACGCGCAGACCCTCAACGTAGTCGTCATAGGTACCCTTTTGGAGAGCATCAACCTCCTTCAGCATGGGCAGGAAAGCGTCGAAGCTGAGCCTCTTGTTGGCCATGTCTGTTGGAAAATGTCACATGGAGGGTATTGTTATTACACATCCGTTCATCTTAGAGCAAAAAAAAGCAGACCACTTTTATGTTTGCTTAGACCGCTTCCTTTCAGTGTTTAGGGGTCACAGGAAGTTTGAAAAGTTTAAGCTTAAAGTGAGACTACGTAACCTAACAACCTTGCTTGGACTGTTAGGTAGAGATTGCTGTGAAACTGACCCAAAGTGAAGTCACTAACTTGAGGACTTTCTGGCTATGTTTCAGAATTCACCTTTTCTCAAAATTATATGTTGTGTCTTGGCTGCATTTTGCATGCATGCAATGGGTTTCTTACCATCGGCGCTGGGGTTGCCCAGAATCTTTACAACATCCTTGTTGTTGGGGTTCTGGCCCAGAGCGCGCATGATGTCGGCCACCTGGTTGTAGGCCACCTGGTTGTCACCAACTCTGTCAAAGAGACCAAAAGCCTCCTTGAAGTCTGGCCAGGAAGGGAGAGAGTCGGGAGACAACTTTGAGTTACAAAGTACTGACATGAGTCGGTCAAAAGAGCAAAATTACATGATTTTGAAGTTATAGTGCTCAGAATACTTAAGTGGCTGCAAACATTATAAATCTAAGACCTTATGGTAGCATGAGATGCTTTGGAAAATGACCTCAATGTCAAGGCTATTAGACATAAAATATTTGATGTCTGGTTCACTTCAATGCTTGAATGTGATGTTTTGGATCCCATTTGGATTTTCTACTGTTTCTATTACAGGGATTTTAGTCACCTATGGAAGTTATGTGGTTTCAAACTATGTTGGAGGATCAAAGACAGTAAAAGCCACATACTCTGTTCATTGTTTACAGCTAACAGGGAGTGACAGCTGTACCCAAGCAGAGAAGATGAAGGTAACGACTGGGAACTGGACAAAGGTTAGCTATTTCTACAAATCCTACCAGGAGGCCAACTCAAAGTGACCTTTTTGACAGATTAATACGCTTGCGTGGCTTCCGAACAGCAGCAGCTGAAGCAGCCCTCCCCCCCAAAAAACCCTCTCTATTCCTGCCTGCACTTGCATTTGGGAGGAATTTAGAAGCGACATCGGGAGCAAACTGATACACCGCGGCAGAGTAAGCCAGGCCATATAGAGGCATGGCTCCATGGCCCTGCTGGAGTTAAACATGAGAATGCTGACTGCGATGTAATCAATACCTTGCATATTTTCTACTGGCAACAAACTTGTGGTATAAATGTACCAGAATGTGCAGAAGCAGCTTTTTTTTTTCTCTTTTCTTTTCTGGGTGAAAAGCTTGCCAAATTGAAAGTCAATATAAACAAATGAACTTGATAGGAAGGACTTTTGGGACATTTTAAACTGTATCGCTTCGAGATGAGTATATAACACAAGGATGAAATACATTATGGAGCATTACGATGTCATACCCACTGGAGGAGCCACAACAAATACCTTCCACCAAACCTAATTCACAGGACACATCTATCAACGCTGAACAAAAGGGTTGAGGAACGCGCTAGGAGATCAGTTTGGATTCCTTTTGTAAGGGGATGCCGCCGGTCCTGCATCTTAAATCTTAGCCTGGTTATTAACACCTCTACTGCTGTAAGGCCCCACTGTGTGTTGCAACACAAGGCTTAGAATAGACATCTCAAATTCTCCTCGACAACTGGACAAGGCTGTGGAATGGCATGTCCTGCGGTGGTCTTAAGTCTGGAAGTTTCTTCATCCCCATTTCATCCTTTTAGCAGTTCATTTGGACTAAAGGTTCAAAGCTGCAGCTACTCTGAGAGCTTTTTAGTGCACTGAGAAATCTACGAAAAGGACAAGACTGGGCTTGTGGAACAACATTTTTGGGGCATTCCCTCTTCTGCTAGCAAAGATGCAGGTAAATGTCACCCTGCGTGATCACGACGACGAGAAAGAGGGATTCTCGCAACTAATTTTTCACATTCCTAGTTATTCGTAAGGGATGAGGATGCCGTTTCTTCACTTACCCTCAATCTGGTCCGCTGAGAACTCGGTCTGTCACGTAGAAATACACACAAAATAACGCACGTATGCACAAACGAAAAGGGTACATTTATGAATACATAAACACACGGAACACAGAGAAATTAATAAAAAATGTATGAGTATAGATAACACAAATTTTGTTTTTTTTCTCCTAACTTATTAACTTATGATAGATGGTGAAACTATGGGTTCTTTGTATTTACAGAGATATTAATCATAGAAATGTGGATGTTTTTCAAGGCGGTGGTCCTGGACCTCTCTACCTTGAACTCTTTCTTTTCACAATTTACAAAGAAGTCTAAAAAAAAATGCAAGTCTTGATTTTCTCTTCTCTAGCACAATTTCAGTGATGCCAATAAAGTCCCAATTTTGGGCTTATTTGGAGAACACGTATCCAATTCCATGCCATAAACAATTCCTTGTAGGAAAAAAAAAAGTAACTCCATCGGTACCGCCCTACCCAAAAGGTCCAGAACATAAACATGTACACACCATTTTGGAGAGTTGGAGCTGGAGGAAAGAAAGGAGAAGAGAAGCTGGAGTCCCAAGACAGAGTGGTCCTGAGCCATGCTCGAAGCCCCCTCTTATTTATCCCAGGCATGTGATGTCACGTATGCTAATAGGGCGGATCAGATGACACGCTGGAACATCTTTAACTTTCTTAGGGCACATGGAGAGGAGAGCAGCAGAAGTAGGCCTTTAGAAGGGGACAGGGATATTTTTAGAAGAAGAAATAACTGTGTCAAGACTCTGTGTCTTGTGTGTCAAACAGCTTTTAAACTAATTTCCATAAAGAATAAATGCTTTCATTGACTTGAAAGTTAAAGTTTTTCTCATTATAAAGAGACAAAGTTGAGCTGTGAGTAAAAATGCAGAAAACTCAGCTACCTAGTGGCCCACTTCAGAAGGGCTCCAAGCCCAGAGGGATCATTTACAAGGTGGTATTTTTAAACAGTGAGACCTCTCCTCCTCTTATGGTGAAATGACAGCAGGGGGAAAAAATGTTTGAAAAGTTGATTCCATTCAAGCAGGTGTTACAAAGCAAACTTTGAGTGGTACTTTACTTAAAATTGGATCTGTTAACATTTCACTGCACGAGGTTTATGGACAGAAATGAAAGAAAATTCATTAGTCATTCATTATCTGCAACATATATATGAAAAAGACAATCCAATGATGTTTTTTGTAGTATTAAGCTCCATAAATGTACGCCTTGAGCTAAATGTCTTTTGCGTATACTACAAGTAGCTGAATGAAAAGATGATTACACCGGAGTGAAATTGAAGTTATAAATTGCTGAGGACACAGAAGATGAATCTCTGGAGGTTAAATGACCTGAGCACAGAGCCGCTTCACTACCTTTCCCATCTCAACCAGAGCTCTCCATGGTGCTGATGGCAACGTCAAAAGGAATCTAAATTTAATGCAGTAGATGCATAAAACTGTAACATTTGCTGTAAAACAAGTTCACAAGAGTACATTTCTGATGGAATCCGTCTTGAAAACAGTCCCATACAAAGACAGGAAAAAGTTGCAAAAGTTCCCACCGTATATTTCATGTGATAGGACCCCTGCCTGCTTTTTATTGAAAGTACTGTAGAGGCACTGGTGTTTATTAAGAGTTATGTCTTGAATATAGGAAGAGCAGTTTATAGAACAATCCCAACTTCAGGTCCATTTACTTTTGTCTAACAGTATAAATTAGAGAATGGATTAAAAAATATTAAAATGAAGTTAAAAGATGATTATCTACTTACACAAAGACACATTTTCTGTTGAAATAATTCATTCTTATGAATGAAAATATATTGTTTCTAATCTGCATTAGCTGAAATGTATGCTCACCTTTGTTGTCATAAATGCGGGGCTTCAGCTTCTCATATTTTCCAATTACTTGTTAAAACTGAAAAAGATATGATTCATCTTGCATAGATTCATATGTTGACCCATGAATTCTCACTGCATCGAAGGTTCAAACACTCTTCATGAGATGGAGCCTGCATCCCAAATATCAAGCTCTTCAGTTCCCACCAAAGCCTCAGATGGCCTCATGCATATTCAGCGTGATAATATTTTAAGAAAATTAACATTTTTCAATTACAAGTAAGCTCCTAAAAATTAGAAACAAACACATAATTAGTCGCTGCAAAAAAATAAAAATAAATCACTTACTTGCCACAAAGATATTTTCCATAACAATGCACCAACATTTGTCTCATCTTTGATCGAGGTGATTAAACCAGCTATACAGACACTCTTGAAATTCTTCACCTGCACCGACCCTGTATAGTGTTATAATCTGCTCAGTCTTCCCAAGTGATTTCCTGACTGTACTTGCTGCAGTCTTTGTCTTTTAAAGACCAAAAATCTTTGGTTTCTTGGAAGTCATCAGTCAATATGGCAGAAATGCAAATGCTTATGTTGTGAAAACATCTTTTTGTAGCCTTGTAAATGCCCATAACCCATGAAATAGAGTGGAATAAAACTTTTATTTCCTTCAAAGTGTGAAGGAACAGAAAGACACAGAATAGATAATTCACCAATAACGTGAATAGCTGTTGTATGCACACCGCCTGACTTGTCATGAGCTCTGTCACACAGTACGGTTATGACCAACAGCTACAGTGCAACAAGGAAAAGGGTGAGTGAACCACAGTGAAAGACACGTCCGGCAGACCACACCCCCGGACAGATGAGCTCTATTTTTACTCCCATTCCTA
Source organism: Hollardia meadi (assembly GCA_037974645.1). NCBI lineage: Eukaryota > Metazoa > Chordata > Actinopteri > Tetraodontiformes > Triacanthodidae > Hollardia > Hollardia meadi. The sequence continues at coordinate 256,729 of JBBPCS010000122.1, forward strand.
CCCAAGGTGTTCGGTTTCTCTTACGCTGGTGGCTGGGTCGGCTCTGTGGAGATGGGGTGGGTGGAGAAAATGAACGCTCCTGCTCCTCAAGACTCTTCTGGTAGGGTAACCAACCTCCCCATCTCCTCACCCCACCAACCTTCCTGCCCCAGCTGGTGTCAGGTCATAAAGAAACATGGGCAGCGGGCTTAAAAAAGAGCGGTGGCATTGTGTCGTCGCTTGGTTTTCAGCGGTGTTACATGAGCCTTATTTGGAATAGAGACTAGACCAGTTGAGCCAAGTGGCCCATGGAGGAAGGGACAGAGGCTTTCAGGCACTTGTCACTCTTCAATAATGAACTAAATGCCCTGAAACACTCTCACTGATTGATGTGCTGAAAGTAGTACTGGTGTTTATTTGACATCTCTTCAATGTGGACATCTGCAGCATTTTATTTCCTACGTAATTAAGCCGAAGCAGATCACACAGTGGACATTATAGGACCGTTTCGTATGATGAATCCATTATCTATCTGAATATAGAAAATTTATCCTGATTAGCAAAAAATGGGACTGTCAAGAAACCTTTTGATGTAGTGGTCAAGTTTCAAGGTGCCAACAAAGCATTCACACATTGACAACTCACTGCTGCCCTCTTGTGGCCTGTCATCACTGCTGCATAATTACACCAAAACGAGAGGACAACAGAGCAACAGCTGTAAAAAGACACATGATTTATTGCTCAGACAGTGCAAAGGACAAGCAACAGTTTACACTTAGGGTTAATCCCTGAACACACACGCAGCTTGTATTGTTTTATATTTAGTGCATTGAACTATCTTTGCTTTTTACAGAATAGCAAATTAAAGCATCTATTTCTTTTTAACATATCACAGTTGCAGTATCTAGAGTTAAGGGTTAACAAAAACACCAATTAATTTCTCCATAATTTGATTTTGTGTTTTGACAGTCTGAAAATTAGTTTGCTTTCTTTTTTTCTTTTTTTTTGACGACACAATCTGAGCAACAGCCGAAGTTATTAAAGCAAAGATACACAAAAAGCTCGACACATCCTCAAGATAATTATGTAGAGGTGCGAGTATCGGATTTATCCTGTTAATGACACGTCCCAGGAGAAGAAGAGCAGGAAAAACATGACACGAGGTGTGACGCAGGAGTCAATGTCAGTCCCAGAATTTAATTTATCGAAAGGAAATGTGGGTTTTTTTTTTATGCATTAGTGTGACAGTGAGCAGAAGTGTGTGTCTTCTTCTGGTTATATTTTCCCGGCAGTGTGGGTGGGGAGGACTACCTGTGGGGAAACTTTTACACCTCAAAGGCCGGGAACCTTGCTTTCATTGGCTGCAGAAGGTCGGCCAAGAAGTAGATGGTGCCAGCCATGCCTGTAAACAGGAAGTGACACGGTGAGTTTACAGCTACAGAGGTGGAGAATGCATTAGAGACGCAATAAAATACTGTAAAACACAATAAATACTGGATAATATGACTTTTTTTAAATACGGTCTTTATGATCGGTTCAACTTGAGTCATTTTTGATGCTGTAATTGTTTTCTGCCACTGTAGTTTAAACATTATTAAGACAGGGAACATTAGAGACGATGCCAGCATATAAAACAACAAACCAATGTTAAGATTAGTATTAGTTATAACAATAATAGCAAGAGTGAAACATCACTAAGTGGCTCTGAGGGGGCTGCAGCTGAAATGACAGGCGTGTTCAGCTCTGATGGTGTGCATATGCCCCAGCTGGTTGTGAGGTTTCCTGGTGATTTACTGGTCGTGTTAGCTACACCAGTCAACATCTTAATACATAACTGCACCGGGACGTTCACTTTTAAGGTGTCACGCCTTCCACAATGCTTTTTAAACAATCTCCACTACATGCTGGCCAGCCCCAAAGCCAGTTCACCTCTTAACCAGGAACAACTTCAGCAGATTCCTGATAACTTGTTCTTTGGTTTCTCAATGTTCATTTCTGATGCAATTCTAATGGAGCGAAGGCGTTCATATGACCTGCTTCACCGTTGATAAATCCGATATGACCACCTTGTATAGCTTTGTAATTACAATTTACAATAGGTGCAACAAAAATTGAACATAATAAAAAAAATTTTTTAAATCAAAGGGCTGTTTTTGTTGTTTCATCTGTTAAACACGTTGGATTGATCCAATTATGGTCATGTGTTGATATTTGTAAAAAACCAAGCATTACAATAACCGGATATTTTGGGACATCACATATTACCTTCAAAAAGTGAGAAGGGAGTGTCTGGTGTTCGGCATCCATGTCTGCCGTAGTTCATGCACCAGTCTGCAAACTGGAGAGACAGACAGAGGCGGTGTCATAATAACATTGTGGACTGTAGTGGGAGCGTCCCAGGAGAATAGCGAGCAATGTCAACAACTGCTAAAAGTTGTGCTCGGCTCAGCATCTGTCGAGGTATCAGATTATGACCACAATATCACTCTGTTGCACTGGGAGCATGTACCAGAGCTTAGGAAGACATCTGAAGGGTCTATTTCCATCCTCTATGAATAGATTCATATTAATGACAGTACACACGGGACTCGAGCCACCTGGATTGCATCCAAACCAGAGCTCACTACGGGCTTTGATGGAGACTCGCGCCGACAGCTACCAACTTAGTGTCAATAAACATAAAAGGCCCTGCCTCCCAAATGCCTCTGGTTTCTGGAATAATTTTTGATTTTAATGCTGGTGAGCCTCCGACTGGTCGTGCTTTGGACTAACTTTAATGTGACTTTCACAATCAAAGTCAGAGAAAGCCAAGGAAATATAAAGCCTCAAAAACAAGTCAAATTGTCTTCTCTGTCATGCCATTATACTTCTAGAAAGAGTAGAGACATACAGAACAGGTCAATATGAAATGCTTAAATTTTGATTGAATATTATCTTATTTATTTTCTTCTTATCAAGAGGCTCTATCTTATCTATGTTTCAATCCTTTCTAAAATGTATTTAATTGGGAGTAGATTCTTCTACCCACAGAGATAATCATAATTCCTCACTGACAAACTGCTGAGGCATTAATGGGCTCTAATTAAGATGGAGGCACTGCAGAAGTGCCACGAGTAATATTTGCAGTTGTTTGATCACTCAAATGGCAGCTGAGCTGTGTGAATGATGTATAATGAAAACATTACAAAGTCTCTTTCATGTGCTCTCACCATGCAGGCTCTGTAAAGGTGCTTGGGGTCCTGCGTTTGGCGGTAGAGGGCCAGGAAGGTGTAGGCGTTACCCGCCGCACCGTGACACAGGCCGTAGCCCTTCTTCAGCAAGCCGAAGTACCACACCACCTCTCCACACTGCAGGGCATATTCCAAGTACTGAGGCACCCCGAAGGTCTGGGACGAGGGACAAAGTAGAGGAGGAAAAATTGATCACAGGTTATACGGAGGAAAAAATCGTCTGCTACTGTATAAATGGAACTCTCAGGCAACAAGAGAGGAAACATTGGACAACATACTAGACTTATAATACATATTATTTACATAATATAATATCAGTATAAAAGCAAGACAAACTAAATAATTTGCTCATATATTACTTTCATTTTGAAACAGGAAATAGAAAGAAAAGTAAGCTGGAGCTGAAATTAAACTAACTAAACTTCACCACAAGATGGCACTGTGACTCTGTAAATAAACTAAAGTATGACCTTTTGTAACTGATAGAATCAAATTGATCACATTTTTAAAACAACCCTTCATTTGCTCCCTCTGTGTTTACCCTGTATGCCTGCAGGAGCATGTAGACCACTCCTGGGGATCCGTGGCACCAGTGCACCAGCAGGTCTCGGTCATCCCCGATGCAGGGAGGGTAGTTCCCTGAGGGGAACTTGAGACGACAGACGTGGTCGACGCTGGGCTTCACCAGCCTGTGCACGTACTCCTCCACACCGACGAAGCCCGGCTGTGAGGGGGAGATTAGAGCACGGAGGACGAGGGAGTTACAGGTGGAAGCAGCAGTTGGCAAATTTGGTATGGTTTAGTTTTCAACAGATTGATGATATTCTGCAGCAGAGTGCTCGTCTGAAATTAAATTTGAGCCCACTTAACGGAGGATATAAGAAAAAAAATCTTCTTTTAGTCGATTGGTCATTTAATCAATTTATTAACAACTTTTTTTAGAAATTAATGAAATGTTTAAGTGCTTTATTTGAGCATCACATATTCTCTGGTTCGGGCTTCACGAAGGTCAGCCTTTGCTTCTTTTACTTGTTTTGTATCATTATTGATTTAATATGTTTTGGACAATATAAGCAATATTAAAATTTCACCCTGAGCTCTGTCAACCTGGGATAGGCATTTTTTTTTTTTAGTATTCTGGACGTTTCATAGGTTTAACAATTAATAATTTAATTGCAAAAATAAATATATTAATCAATAATGAAAAAAATTATTTGTTGCAGTGTTAGACAACATCAAAATGATGCAAGATACACACCCAAGAGATAATACTCCTCCCAATATGTGGATTCGTTAATTGCAAGTGCATGTTGAGTGTATGTTGGATTTACTTTTGGCATAATGGGCCATTTCTGTTTAATGTATACATCTCATACATCTCAAGGGGTTATTAAACAAAAAAGTGACGTTGTCCTGTACAGTTGCTCCAAAATCATCCCAATATGGCCTGTTTAAGCTCAAGACTGGACATCGGCTGCTCGCTATCCGAGCCAGAGGCCTGTTTCACCTGCATGAGGTAATAGTAGATGCCAGCCAGGCCGTGGGCAGCGCCCACATACGGCTCCTGGTACCACTCGTACATCAGAGGGCTGTGGTTCTGCACCCTGAACTTCCTGCTGAGGTGCTCGCCTGACACAAGCACAGCCTCACTGATCTGAGGAAGGAAACAACACATCCCGGCTCACAAACAGTCCTAGTCTGTAGAATTAAAAGAAATCAATGGAGATGAATTAGCGCAATGTGGACATTGATATGTGCAAGATTGAGCAAATTAGTGCCCTGGCGGCAAATCAAGATTGTTTGGGGCTGTAATCTAGAAGTTAGCATTTTACGATATCCATTTCGTCTCTTTTTCTATATTTATTCCAAAATTTATCATCCGAATAGATTTACCCCTCTTTACCTATGGTTACTGTAGTTGTATGTGCCATTAAGGAGGGTACTGTGTAAGAAGTCATGGATGATTAGTCAGCCTGTCTTGGCTAAAAGAACAAGTCCTTCTGTACGACCTCAGATCATGGTGCAGACAGCGCCCTGTTTCTGACCCACCTGCTGGATGTACTGCAGTGGGATCCGGTCTTGCCCAAGCTGCTGGTTGATGAAGACGAGGGCATAGAGGTAGCCCATCCGCCCATAGAGCAGCTCATCAGGAAGCCCGCCTGAGCCTTGCACCACAGTCTGGTGAAACAGCAGCAGTCTGGGAGAGTAACAGAGGAAACACAAAATCCATGAGTCAGGATGATCTTCCATCATGACCAATGAACTATTATCACTATGTCACTGTGTACAACAACTGTATAATAAATGTGATCACAATTCTGTGGCATTTAATTAAACTGGATCAGCAAAAAGTCAATTGCAGCAACCTATAAAATAATAATACCTTTGCAAACTAGAATATTTTAAGTATCCAGACCTCAAACATAAAAAAATTCATCATGGATGTCAATGTATTCTAGAATGACCTGTTGATGCACTCGTCAGTCTCTTGCACCCTCTGCAGGCGATGGTAGACCACAGCAGCTACAGCCAGGGGCCCTGCATCCCCACACAGGAAGGTGACGTCATGGCGTCGGGTCAAACACTTCAGACTGTGTTCCACATATTCTCGTGCTTTCTGAAGAAGCGAGGGGTCCTTGAACACATCATGAAGGTGCAGGTAGAGCAGAGCAATGCCTGCGGACAAACAGACGGATACGCGTTATTGTTTTTAACTTTGGAAACAAATACATACTGTATGTGCACATCTGCAACATGAATGAAAACTGAAATATTCTGAAGTCAGAGGAGAACTGAAACAATAAGCTAGATACTTGATTGACATAATTTTACAGATTTTTCAGCCACGACAAGCCAAAATTGTCTGATTCTAGCTACTATTTTATATTAAATATTTTTGGGATTTATTGGTCGTCTGTGTTTAGAAACTAGAAATCTGGAATGAACAATAACTATGTTTGGGTTGTCGACTATTAAAATGTGAATCAGCCAATTTGGGCTGTAGGAAACTGCGATGAGCAGTTTTTATTATTATTTTTAAACATTTGCAGACCAAGTGATTAATCCTGGGAGATTAATCAAAAATAAATACACTTATAACCTTTAACCCAGATAGAGAAGCTTTTCAGATGTCTCAGTGAATCACGGTTTGTAACATTTAGTATGAACCCGTTTGTTAAATCATCATCAAACTGCCAAAAAAAATTAAGTGGTTACACAACATTTCCATGCAAAAAGAAAAGCAAACAAAAAAAACACCAAACCAATGTTATATAAGGCAAAATATGTTGGCAATAAGCATCACAATCATACTTCCTGGCATTTAATTGCCATTTAGCTGGGTCACTGCAATTCCCTGCAATCAGACCACATGATGTCCCTTATACCAGATGTGTAATGGTGTCATCACCTGCCCAGCCGGTGTAACTGGTGCAATCTCTTGGGTCAGCAGACTTCAGCCCATTTTCCATTACTGATAGAAGTTCATTGATCTTGCAGCTCAGCCGCTGCGAAAACTCTGATGTGAGCTGAAGGTGTAGGAAAAAAAATTATGAAGGTCACCGTACATTAAATCTCACACACAGCACTATCCTTCGTGCGTTACCTTTCCATAAGAGTCAAACACCGCCTGTGTGAGCGCAGGGCTGCCATCATAGTCGGCATATGGATTCCTCAGGGCTCTTGTGTCCATTTTGCACAGCTTTGTAACTGACGCACTGCTATGTATATATATAAATATATATATCTGGGTCAGATTAAAAAAATCTGCGGAGAGATAAGGCAATATGAGGCAGGAGACAGAACAGACCAGTGAAATAAGGCTAAAATGGAGGGCTATTGATCTTTTAACAGAATATAAAGCCACATAACACAGTCATGCTATTCTGCGGGGCTACACACACCCACGTACAGTTTAGCTCGCTGGAGCTTCCAGTTAGCTTAGCTGCACCGCTAACGCTTACGCTAACGGCTAACGCGTGATTGTAGGCCTACAACTAGCGTCGTAAAAGCAGAATGAAATTAATCAGAATTTCGAAACATGTCAACTCAAATAAATGAGGATAAAACTGTACAATTCAAGATTTGACTCAACTACCTCTGTAAGTGCACCACTGTTGTTATCTTCTTCTTCTTCTACTGGGGGGGGATTGTAGCATTAGCTAGCGCGCTACTGCCACCTGCTGCTGCGGAAATGTTACTACGACTCACAAAACTGGCATATTGACAAATAGCTGTGAGTGGTGAAAAATAAATCTTCTAAACATGAATAAAAATACATAAAGTTAAGACAATTTTTTTTAAAAATAGAAAATAAATAACCAGCCATCTCCAACAGACAAAACAGTTTCTAATATTGCTGCAGGGAGACTTACTAGTGCTTTCTGGAGCTTTCAGTTGCATCACACTGTCTTCATTGGGTGAGGGAGTTTGTTCAGCTGTCATTGAGATGATTTGTTGACATGTGAGCTCAGTAGCTGTCATCCATTCTACATTTTAGATTTCTCATCCACGTACACTGAAAAGGTAAGAATCATTGCAAATGAGCAAACTCCTGGAAAGCCCTGGAAAAAGCTAGTAAGTGGGTCTTGATTTGGGGAAACTGAGGTAAAAAAAAATTACTATGATGCTTAAATTGAAACCACTTTCTTCAAACCTTCAAATCAGAGTTATTCTTTTCTGACAATATCATTCCTTTATCTGCCCTTTTAAGATAAGTCCCACATTTCCATGAATATATTTTGTTTATTTGACAATATGTACTTATCTTCTTAATCCACAAGTGGCTTATTTCTGTCTCTTTGCTTCAAAACACATATTGATAAATATATTCTAGCCTCATTTCATGTTCCTTGGGCATTTAGTTATGAGAAATGCAATAGAAAAGTCCATGAGCTCACTCTTGAGCTGTTGAAATGCAATAAAATTCATAATAGTGTTTAACAGCAGCAGAATTTGACATTTGGAAGTAAAACAAAAAAGCATAAAACCTTGAGCGTGTGTGTGTGTGTGTGTGTGTGTGTGTAATAAAAATATTGTAAAATGTGTCAGACCATACTCTGGGGTCACTCAATACACTTAAATCTAACAAAACATCATATTTATCCTGTTATGTGTATATTTTGAATATAAAAATATATTCTGCAAAGTTTCTAACACGCCAGAGTCTGTAAACGTAGCCTGATATATTATATCATACGTTTCAATTCTTAATTCTCCCGGCTTATAAATTAAAAGAAATAACAATGTAGTCAGTGAAGGATGTGGTAAACACTGGAGTGACCCAATTTACCAAATCATAAACAAGATCATTGGGCTTCTTGCTCAAAAAGCAATCAAATCAAACGGTGGTTGATGCCTTGGTGTATTTCTATTCAGGGACTGGTTGACTTGGAGGTTTTATACAAACAGACTTGACTTAGTCACACAGGTGTCTAATCTCAGTCATTAGCCCATCAACCTGACTGCTTCCATAAAGCTTTAAAGGTAATTGCACAATCATCATCACCTAGCGAACGCACCAGAGCTAAACTTTCACCTTTGTAGCCGCTCTCCGCCGCCGACCCCATACCGATGACGCTGATGACTTCCAAACAAATCAGACAAGCCGACAACTCTCGATCACAGGTTGGAGTACAGTTTACACACACAGGTACCGGAAACGTCATGTGCCTCGAATCAGCTCTTGACCTTCTGCAGAAGCCAGAACAACATGTCATTCCTGTGGATGGTGATGATAATTATTATGGTCACAGAGAACACAGGGCTGGTATTGATTGGCCCACTGCTGGTGTCCCACATTCTCACTTACTGCAGAGATGGAAGCTGCACCAGCCCTGTAATCTCCCCCTTTCTCTTCTATGAACAGCACAGTTCGAGAGAAAGACTACATTGTTGTGGCAGCAAGACTTTGGCACATTGAAAAGAGAGTGCAGTGGGATACGTCCTCTGAAGGGCTTTGATTACTGTTCTCTGTTAATATGCCTCAAGTTCTTCCCCGCCCCCGTTTTCCCCATGTTTTATCCCATTTCTCTCAAGTTTTAGATGCTCCAGACTCCATTAAAACTAATTAAACTGTGGTATGAACCAAATATAGTTGTCCTATGAGAAGTCAGTACAGGCATATACAGACAGGCCTTTGTGACTCAAGGGATGGAAGCTTGAGAAACAAACAAACAATTAATCATTTAAGTCTTTTTTCCCCAAATTTTACTGACTATTTAATTATTTTTTGATAATAAAGCTTTTTCGAGCTGCTAATGCTTTTAAGATAACAACCAAGTTTACTTGAACGGTGGAATTTTGAAGAGTCAGCTGACTTGTTTATATGCAGCTTTAAGCTCTCTCGTCCTTCCATGCTCCCCATCTTGATGACTCATGTAGCCTTGTCAATGAAAAGTGCAAATGAAGCTGACAATTAGATCGGCCAAAGCATCAGATTTGCAGCAGTCATCATTGCCACTCTTTTGTTTACCTCTCTGCTTTTTGCGTGTGTGTGTGTATGCTCCATTATTTCCCCTTCAGTCAGAAGAACTTCCTGTCATTTCCATATCAATTGACCGGGCCGAGCTGCAGGTGAAGGCGAGTCATGCAGTAGAGCCTTTCCTCATATACCTCGGGACTGTTGTACCTTGCCTTGAGGGACGGGGAATGGAAATGAGGCTCGGAATGCAACAAGATTCAGAAGGAGGCCTTCGGGCTTGATTAGAGCTCCTTGTTGAAAGACACATTATTGAGCTGGGTCTCCCTCCCACTGCGCCAGTGGGAAAATCAGCTCCACGCAGAAAAAAATATTAATTAGAGGTGCTATTGATCATCATTTGTTCCTAGCGCAGGAGAACATCCAAGCTCAGACCCCATCTTGCAGATTGCTGTCGAATTGCACATTTTCACTTTGTTTTATCTTTATTTTTTACTAGAATGCTTAAGTAAGCCACAATAAAGCTGCTGATATTCTAAATTGTTTCTTACTGTCAACACATGCCATGACAAGGCCAGTGTTGGAAGAAGTATCCAAACCCATAATTAAGTAAACATATGTAAGTATTAACAGAAGAATGTACCAAAAGTATGAAATGTAAAAGTACTAATGAGGCAGGAAAATGGTCCCAGTCAGTGTTTTACTATTCTATCTGAGGTTTTTGGATAACAATTATTATAATGGCGGCATTAAAGGACGAGTTCACCCAAAAATGAAATGAAACAGTCATTATCTACTCACCTTCATGCTGATGAAAGTGAAGTTTTTTGCATCAATTCTATCTATCTCTGTTCCACAAACTATCATCTCTCTCTGCCTCTCCCACCCATCACGTCTGTCAGAATTCCACTTCCTCCCAGCACCTCCTTGATATTCACATGGACAGCCGGTTTGCTGCTCGAGTGTGTGAACGCCGCCAGAGGAGAGTCTCAGCAGACTCCAAACTGTGAGGCACAAAGCCGAGCACTCGACCCCCAGTCGTAGCCTGCAGCATGTTTTTCTACTTCCTCTGCAATTAAAAAAAAAAACCCTCTTCAGAATCAGAGAGGCCTGCCTACTGGTCCAACACTGTTTTGAGGGGTTACTACTCTGCTGTGCGTGTTCAGCGTTTTACCAGGGTGTCTCTTGAATCGGGGATGCACAGGTCTGCTTTTGGCCATGTCTAAAGCCTGGTTTGGAAATTTACATGGCCCTCTAAAAGCCTTTTTAACATCAAAATTGGAATGCATATGAAGGTGTTTTTTAAAGACAGGTAAACCTGCTAAAAATAGGCAAGTGACAACTTTTCCATTGCCAGTAGACGAGCTTGCCTTTCTTTTTGTGTGTCACAGTGCCAATGTTACGGTGGTTACTTTTTACTTCGCTTTCTCTTTCAAACGGATGGAGATGATGCCATAGCATCGTGTCAGAAAAGTGGGCATCATGTTTCCATCACGGCCGATTGGAGACCGATATCCGTGATTACTGCAGAGTCATTTGACTCGGGAATGAATGATGATTGTACACTTTCACACTGAGGATGAAAAGATGTTAGTGGATGTTCGTGGGATTTTTTTTTTTGTAAAAGAGCCAGCATGGGCTCATTATACATCATCATACAAGAGCAGAATCTTCTTCCTGGTACAAAATATAGCATGATCAAAAAAATCTGTTTTTTTTATGGCTTGCCTGGCATTATACTGATATCTGCTGTTCTTGGCCCTTTCAGGAAGCTTGCTTTTGTGTAAACAGTTTTGTTTTTTTTGCCACGGTACGGCCTGCAATTTCATCGCCGCTTGATCATAGGTTTGGAAACGACTCCTGCAGAGGAGCTGACACAGCAAATGCGAGCATTTCCTTTAGCCACTGTCCATTTCCACCTTCAACAGTAGGAGTTATTTAACCATGCCAAAAGACATAATTAAAACCTCAATTTAAAGAGTGGAGGAAAGGGAAGGGGGGCTTCTCCCCTTCCCCATCTTCCCCCCAAAGTGGACGGGATCCATTTTGGTCCTGGGGAACGGCCTGACAGCTGAGATAAAGAACATTCTGGTCTCTGACATGCTGCCATGGCCCCATCTGTGGCAGTGCTAAAAATACACACAGTCTGGTGTTGCCATACCAGTCAACTGTCTGGGAGAGGGAGGGGAAGGGGGGAAAAAAGGGAGAGAAAGTGAGGTGACAGACACATAGACAGATAAAACCTGAAGCATTTGAGACTGAAACAAGGGAGAGAAAGAGAGGATGAGCAAAGTAATAGAGAAGAAATAGATAAGGGAGCAGAGAGTGGAGGGTGCTACTCACTGTGATACTGATATCATAGGAAAGAGACATGAGCAGTGTGCATGAGTTACACCAAACCATCTCAGCTCATCCACATGACAAGCAAACAGTAGGGTGGTGCACTGAGAAAAACGGCTACATTATATATCTAACGCACAGTTAGTTGGTCAAAATGGCAATACTGTACTTGACGTAATAACTGTTGAAATAGACTGCACTGTAAAGATGAAACTACCAGCGTGAGTCATTATGATGTGTCCCACTAAGAAAACAGTATCCACGTGTGCAATTTATGTAGTATAACATGCACTTTTTAAGGTTTTTGATATATAAAAAATGATGAAAATTTGAACCTGTGGTGCAAACGGACACCAGTAAAATTCAAGCCCTTGACAAAACGAGGTCACACAATGCTGATTAAGCCCATCACCGCCAGATAAACCTCTCTGTATCTCGCAATACACCAGAGTTTTTAAATCTGAGGCCACTTTTCAATGCATTTTATGCCAGCCAACAAAGACTGGTTTGCCAGAGCTGAAGGGGGAAGCAACTGTAGTGACAGAGTAGGCTACAGCAAATAGAGGTATAGAAGCATGGTGGAGTCTATGGCTTCATGTCGACAGTGTTTCTGTAATTACTCTCAATGCCAGGAAGGGAAGACAGAAGTTCTGCACTGCAGACAAACACAAACACGTCTTATTCCTCTATTCAGATGTATGATATAACATATGGAAAATTGACTGTAAACAGGACATAAATGAATGGATGGCTCAATTATGTGACAAAAATATTGAGATGTTTTGGTCACTAAAGAAACTGGTGATCAAAGCCATTAGATATGGTTGAAAGCTCCAGAACTACTTCAAACTACTTTTTCTGTGGCGGAGGCACAGTTTGAAGTCTCAAGAGAAGCATCACCCATATTCCTAGCAGAAGTTTCTGAAGTTAAGTTCTTCCCAGGATGCTGAAAGCGTCATTGGACTGTCTTGGCTGACACAAGTCATCAGTGACTGCGGAATGACAGACTGGAGTGGTTGTTCCCATTTTCCCAATTATCGGGATATCACACTGCTCAGCCTCCCTGGGGAAGCTTTTTCCAGGGTGCTATAGAGGAGAGGCTCCAACTGACTGTCAAACCTCAGATCCAGGAGGAGCGATGCAGAGTCTATCCTGGGCGCAGAACAGAGGACAGGGTTATTGGAGAGGTCATGAAATTTTCCCCATTCAGCGTACTCATCCAGTATTTTGTGGAAAGGGTTTACAACCGTGTCCTTTTGGGGCTACTGCGGGAGCATGCAGCCATTCCTTACATAACTGGAGTGAGGGTTGTGCCCGTATTCTCAGCGGGAAGTAAGTAGGTGTTGCGCTCCGCCATGGTTGCCTCTTGGCTGCAACTCTGTTTGTGACTTTTATGGAGATGATCTGAAGGTGCAGCATGTGCCAATATCCAGATTAAGGACCTCAGAATGGCTTCCTTTTGGAGATTACGTGGTTCTGTTGACCATGACTTCCAGCACGCATTTCCCCTAGGAGGAGCTGGAAAACATTGCCTTGCCTGCTGCCACTGTAACCCGGCCCCCTGATAAGCAGCATAAAATGGATGGATGGATATTTCCAAGGTTAATAATTAACTTCCAAGCTCAATAAGTGGTACATTTTAGGATATACTGAGAATACTGGCTCATTAACTACATAGAATTATATCTTGGTTAATGTTTATACATAGAAAAATGATGTTGAATACAAAGCAGATAAAATATTACAGAGGATTTTCCTTCTTACTAAGACTAATGTTTTGGAGAAAAATTAATCTTTGTAAAGTTTGTGCCATGATTATTAAAGCAGGAATTGCTGGCAACTTTAATACCAAAAGTAAACATGATCAGCTTAGGTTTTATTAAATTGGTTGACTGAAAGTCAGAGCTTATGCGAACGCTTTCATCAGTGACACAGTTTTATTGAAAGTAAAATGGATGCAGACAAAGAAAGCTGATTACGTCCAACACACACTTTTACACCCACACCCCTGCGCGCTCTCTCTCTCTCTCTATCTGAAATTGAGTTATGAAAATTTGATCAGGGTCTTAACGGGGAACACGGTAATCAGGGAGGCATTTATTGTGTGGATGAAAGGAGCTGTGGCAGAATGGTGTTGTTTCCCCTGTCAACATCCTCATCATGGCTCTCCCTGTGCACAACACAAGACAGGCCTGAGAAACATGTTTTCCACTCACTCACACTTTGGAAAGGTGGACCCGTTTTACTTGATAATTACTGATGGTCGTGACCACACAGTTTTGAAAGTTACATATAAAAAATGATGAAATTATCAATTATCAGTTACAGCTGCTATTTAGATAAATAAGACATAGACAAGTAAGTGATGTTTTGCTGTAACTCTATTAAGGACCACTAGGTGGACTCCTTGTAATGACTTGGCCATGCTTGATGAATTTGCCCTCACATACACTACTACCTGCTGGCGCTCTGTATGTGATTGATTTCTTCATTACTGCTATGTGGAAATACATTCTTTTCCACAAATTTGAGCCTATTGTTTGCAATTACAATAACTCTGCATTTAATTGTTTGTTTCTTTTCCCTCCTTCTCCTTTCCCAGTATTTTGCCCTGCAATCTGCACTCCATGAGCGTCTCCTCTGCCCCCTAATGGTTGATCCTCAGCAACAGGGACTGTTTAGCTATCCTAATTAGAGAGCAAATGCTAAGCACTTGCACAGCCTCCCTGAGTGGACTTAATAAACAGGCCCCTCATTAAAACCATGCACCGTTCTGATTGTGCAGAGGCAGGAGACCCCCCTCCCCAAAAAACCCAAAAAACAAAAACAACCCATCCTACCATCACCATGCCGACCATCCTCTATCCATTTCCTTGCTCACTCAGCACCTCAGGAAGGTCTCCAACTTGGAGGTAAGCACGAATAAGCTCTTACAAATGGGGCTGAAATTAAGATTCTGTTTTGTCTGGAAACCTACTGCTCCGAACAACAACCAAAAACCCACAAACATACACACAAAGCTAATACTACTGGTTATGGTTAAAAGAGAGAAAGATGAAATCAAGAAATCAAGCATGGATGTGGAGAGATAAACAGCTATAGGGGATAAACAATAGGCCCAGATATAATACATAAACAATATTAAAGCTCCTGAGAAGCAATGCTGTGTCATTTATATATGATGGCAAAGGGTTCTGATGCAAACGTTATGACTCCCATGTCCCTAGTAAGGCTGCTCATATATGCTACTCGGAGAACCGGGGTTATACAAATAACCTACAGTTAATCTGGCTTCAGGACTGTGTTGGTGTAGTTTGATCAGGTTTGACTGCCACTAATGACGTCATTATAGGTTAAGCCTTATTGTTTATACATTTCAGGCATGTAGCTGGACTGACTTGTGCAGAGTAACAAACTAACAAACTTCCCTGATCTCAAAAGACTGATGACATGATAGGGAGGCAGCTCACGATTCTAATTGCCTCCACCTCCCTCCCTCTCCTCCCCCTGCGGAGCTGAAATTCTTGCCTCACCGCAGGGAAGCCTGCTCAGATGGTTAGGCTAATCGTCGGTTAACAGGTAGAATTACCTGAAACCCCTCTGTGAGTGAGAACACATGCTGAGCCCGTCTCATCATTCAAAATCACATCAGTCAGCCGTGCCTGAAAGCATCACGGTGACGGAAGAAAAATAAAATCAAAGGCTGTTTACTTGTGTTTAACTCTCTGTTAAATTAGATGCATGACCTAAGGCAAGTTGCTTTTATTAACAGACGCATGGAATTAAATGTGTGGCTGTGAATTTTATTATTATGAACAATGAACAGCCATTGTTGTTTTAGACTGCCTCTCCCATCCATCCATCCATCCTCTAACATAGTTTTTTATCCATTTGCCATCTTTCCAAACTTCCCACCCCACTATCTCTGTATTCATCCATCCTTCTAGGATTCATCCATCTATCCATCCAATATCCATCCATCATCTATCGACCTATCATCCGTCCATCTATCAGTGTGATAAAAATGAACATGGGTTGATCTAGATGAAAGATGATACTGAAAAAAGTCTCAATGTTCAGAACAGGAACAGCCAAAGTTTTCATGAACTGGACAAACTGTTCTGTAGCTCAAACCATTATCTTGGCATTAGTCAGCAGACTGGGATAAGACATGGTAAGAGAATTGTGGTTTTGAAAAAGCCTGTGTCCTGTTGCAGGCGCATGAATCATGCTGTGCTGCCATGCGGACTGCCCTTTGCCTCCCCCTCTCTTCCGTGCCTCCTCGCCTCTCTGGTCCATCTCTCCCCTCTCCTCCATCCATGCTTAAATCTTTTGAAGTGCATATGTGGGCTGACAGTGCTCATTTCTCATCACGCCACGACAGTTTTTATGTGTCACAAGTGCCCAATAGACATCGGATAGAAGCCTACAGGGTCATTATGAATCCCAACACCTTGGAGAGGCAGGCGAGGCCCGGTCACCCCGTGACCTGCCAATACTGTCATGTTTTATGCTTGTCAACTCAGAGTTTGTGTGCATCTGTGTGTCCAAGGGAGGGTTCACTGGGTTAGGTCCACCAGCTAACCAGGCCTAGCACTTTGTCCTCTGCATTTCTGGAGGGCCAGTGTCATGGCCATTGGCATAAACAGCACAAAAGGGCCAAGGCACAGTGCATAGAGAGACATGTGTGCTTCTCAGTGATGTTTTGGATCACTGCACAGCTGAAATCACAGAGAATCCTACCAGCAAATAAATGCTGGAAGTGCTGATAAAGCAGGCAAAGTGCCATCATACAAGAAACTTAACTGAAATGTAAAAGTGCAAGCAAACTGGTAAATGCGAGTAAGACAACACTCGACAAAATTAAAGGCTTGGAAGCATGCAATGCAAATTTTTTCTGGCCCGTTGAGACACACTGCTCTGCAAAATCCCAAGCAACCACAACAGGCTGCACAAATGAGCATCCAGTGTCTTGCAGATAGAAAAATGGCTGTGTATGGAATTCTTTCTAAGCTGATCCACTCTGCAAAGTATTTAGCATTACAAACAGTGTTTACTTTTGCCTCTGTGCTTAAACCTGGAGACCATTAAAATATATAACTAAGAGCAAGGATTCTTCAAGGAACATTTGAATTGGAAAGTCAAATTGAGCGAGTAATTAGATCAATTAAGGCCTCTGCCAAGCAGAACATTTTTTTTATTTGGGGAAAAAAATGTGTTGTATGGAATGATGCATCTATCCATATACATAATTCATGTGCTGAATGCCTAATGGAAGCTACTTCAGTGTAAAAAGAGGAGGTTTTACACTTAAATTGCTCAAAAAGCAGAAAAACTGAATTCCCTGTAAATTCGCTTTGTGGGAAAAACATCAGGAGACGTTATCTCCTCTTCAGAAAACATGTAACACAAATAAACTGGATTCTAAAGGTTCATTTATGCCACACAGAATCTCTTCTGTTTGATAGAAAGCAACAGAGGACATGCCTGCGTAACTAGGAGATAAACACACACTTTTACCCATGCACACATAAGGTTAAGGTAAGCATGCACACCCAAACACACACACAAACATATAGACACAACTCCCATTCCACATGAAGCACACACTTCCTTTTCAGTAAAAGAAACAATCCATCCACTAAGCTGTATACCCAACAGCGGCACACAGGTGCACTCAATGCCCCGATTCCAATTTGGAGCCGCTTCTGCACACAAAGAGACTCCACTTATGATACGTGTCGGCCTCGCTGACTGCGGAGATCTAATATCCAATGTGAGTCATCATCTGTGGATTCTTTCAATTTGGCTGCAGGTACATTGAAGTGCATTAAATTCCCATTAGGGGATCTCAGGTCTGTGTTTTAACCCGTGGTGGCTGACTAATGGGAGAGCCAGGCCAGGAGCAATCCGTCATGGTTTAGCTGCACCAATGGCGGCCGTAACCCTGGCCCTGGTGAATGCAGCCACAATAGGGCTACTGCTTTGCTCAAAGACTGCTATTGATCGGCAAGTGGCTGTGAATCAGAGGAACGTGGAGGGAATCATAAGGCTGGCAGTTCACCCTCTGCCTCAGCTCCCCACAACGTCTTCCCTGCAGAGAGAAGGACCTCTGCTAGTATTCCAGGCTCAAGGCAGATGAGCTTCGGACAGCCACAGGCTTCTGGTGTTAATTGGAGAATTTGTTATTTGCAAAGTTTTTTGTTTTTTTTTAATCCAAGTTCATTTTCAGAAAATGCAAATACCAGCACAGTCCATATTTTAAGCCACCGAGGGGATAGTAATGGACATATTCTTTGTTCTCAGCATACTAACTGCATGTCTAGCAAAATGAAGACAATCCAAACTCTCCTTCATCATCTTTACGTGGCATATTTATTGATCGCCACGGGGGTCTAATTATTGATCCAATACAGCTCCTGTGATGTAGTTGTGAAAATAATGGCTTAGTGGAGATTTTGGCCGAACTGCTTGCATTCGTACTTACAACTTTTAATGTGCTTCAGTGTTCATAAATACACTTTTGATATGCATGTTTATTATAAATACAGCATATTAAAGCAACTATGTGTAGCTTATCATGTGATTAAAATGTCTTTCAGAATATTATAATTGAATAAGAGTTTCTAGTAAAAATGTATTCATTGTCGTCACGGACGATAAGTGTTTTTTTTTTACTTCCACTCAGGGACGCCAAAGTTAGACATTTTCAGATCTTATATATAACGACTTCAATAATT
Organism: Hollardia meadi; assembly: GCA_037974645.1. Taxonomy (NCBI): domain Eukaryota; kingdom Metazoa; phylum Chordata; class Actinopteri; order Tetraodontiformes; family Triacanthodidae; genus Hollardia; species Hollardia meadi. The sequence continues at coordinate 275,436 of JBBPCS010000122.1, forward strand.
ACAAAATTTTAAATCTGTGGTTTGCTATTTGTTTTATACGTCTGTCATTTCTGAATACTTTCAGAACAGTTATAAAAAGAACTATTACATTTTTTTTTTTTTAAGTTGATGGACTTTCAATGAATTCATTCCAATTAATCATAAATGTAACCTGGAGGGTCTTTTGGTCAGTATGCAAATATGTGGAATTTGTCTATGAGCAAGAGCACCATTGAATAAATAACTTTTCTAGAAATAAATGAGTCATAAATTTGGGTTTTTCATTGAATTGACCATGAAAAATTGTGTCTTTTCCCAACTACAAAACTTAAATAGTTAATACATCAAAATAAATTGTTTTCACCTACAAAATCAGCTTCTGATGAGTAGTAATGGTGCAAGAGCCCAGCTCTGTGGGAGTCATCATTCTTTACAAGCACCAGCTCACCCTTATACATTTTTCAAGCAGGTTGACCAAACATATTACAGCACGTGAAACTGTGATGATAGCACAGAGCTACTCATTAGACAGTGTCTCACCACAGCCCACTTTACCTGCTCTGTGTGGTTTCTTTTATAAATTCACATCATGATTCTGCTTTTGTGCTCAGCCTATGTCTTGATTAGTGCTCGTGTCCAACCTGACCCCTTCATTAATAGTGAGCGAGGATGAGGTGTGGTCCTGTTTTTCTCCCGCTGCTGTCTGCGCTCATTTCTAACTGGTTTCTTGAAAAGCAGAAAGTCCAGAGGAAATCCACTGACTCCAACAGAAAGGCATCATTAGAAAAGCATGGAAAAGGATTAGCTAACAGAGAAAAACATAGTGTGAGGGGGCAGAATGAACCTCACATTCAACACAGAGTTATTTAGTTATAAGACTTAAGAGCATAATTTGAGGTAACAGATAAAAAAAGGACAGTAGACAGTAACAAAACAGTTTGGAAAACATGATTATTCGCTTCATTTAAATAAGAAGATAGCACCTACACATTTATACACTAAATATGTAATGTGAGCAAGAGCTTTGCCTGAAAACTGGGAATGGGGAAAACAGCCATCAATGTCATCAGGTAGGATAAAGGCCAAACTAAAATTTTCTGATCAGTTTGGTTTAAATTAGTTATTTGATGCTATAAAAAGGGGGTGAAACGTCATGATCGACAGCTGAGCCCTGCTCGCGATTGAGTGGGCAGTTGCATGGGCGGGAACTCGATACCTCGGCTAAACTACCCGATCACTCCTGCACAGACTCTGACTGCAAATGATTATCACGAGCACAAATTAGCGGTGCTCCTATCCGGGATATTTGGGCTTCATTTTTGTACTGTGGGAGGAAGTGGAGATGTGTGTCCATCTTTATTTATGTCAATGGTCCAGATGGAATGTTTGGACATCCTGCCTCTCATATGAGAACACAGTCAGTGCTTGTAAAAGTGATGCATACTGATACAAAAGCAACCTCGAGGAGCCTTATCTCTGCTGTCAGAAGGAGCCATTGTCCAAGGGTGTACTTCCCTGAGAGGGAGCATGGGTGACATACGGGAGGGAGGCAGAGATTCATGCTCCAAAATGACATTAAAGTGGGAAAAAAATACACCAAAAAGTTGCCTAAAAGGACATTTTATCATGTGAAAATTTTTGTAAATTAAGTATGAATATTGAATCACATTTGAGGACGGAGTGAGCCACAATCATTAAATTTATTATCTAGTTCCTCTAAAAGAAGTTCAGCTGGTACTTGTTTTTTAATGAGATTGCACATATTCAGAACAGGACCAAACTGTCATAATTCATCGAGCTCAAGCGAGGACTCGCTGTCAGCAATTATCCTTCTTCTCTCTTCCTCCTAATCACTCTCATTTTCCTTTAGAGGTTTCAGGGAGCAATTTTTCAGGAAATCAGTCCAGTTTCTAGTTGGAAACTACAGCAAAAGCTGATGTTAGAGAGTCTAAACAACATGGTTAAAAAAGTCTTTGAATCCTCAGCATCTGTTGATTGATGTTACCCAGAAAATAAAACAATGTCTTTGTCTTTTTACTCAGAGGTATCAATTTTTCCAGACAGCATATTGATCTTGTTCCGTGGTAAGTTAAAACCGACATATTTGCCAGGAAGGACAAAACAAAACTTAAGGTTGTTGCCGAAGTGGAACCATGATTTATTTTAAGATTTCTCTTTTGGATGTGGAGCCTGGTCTGTTGCCAGAACTGATACAGCCTCCGACAAAAAGCTCACAATAATAAATATCCACAGATTGACAGACACACAAAGCAGCGTCCTCAAGGTCTAATTTGCTTTCGGAGAGTGGTAACGTAGGTTACTTTGACCCTATTGCCATCACCTTCTCTGCTTATTTCTTTACTTATTTACTCCCCGGCTTTCAAAGACTGTTACAAAGACCATTTCTTCTTTCAAAAAAAATTCTTTCATGTGATGCTCACAGATGCTTCACTGACTTAAACCCACAACGCTTTAGAGCTCAGCATTAGATTCCAGCGCAATAGAACCACCTTTCTCTATACCTGCTCTCAGACCGAAAATAATTACATTTCAGCTCACAATGCTGAAATATTTCCCAGAGTCAACACCATGAATCTTACACATGTTTTTATGTGCCATCTTTGTGATTCCCAAACAGTTGCAGCCACAGTTGAAGGGTTAAGGATCACGGCAGAAAGTGCACTTAAACAGACAAAAATTAAAATTTGAGCTGAAAAGCACTTTTAGGTAAAAATCCCACATGATCTCAGGAGTGCTGCATTGAATCACTGCAAAAAAAACACCTTCACCAATTTGACAACACGTGCAGCATTTAGTAAAATTGCTGCAAAGTAAGAAAACACAATGAAATAAACACTGCAAGTAGCTTAGACAACAATGAGGGAACACTAAAAGGTGCTGAACACAGCATGAAAAAGCTGTGGTTTGCAAAGTTGGCTATCCTCGAAGGTTCGATGTGTAAGATGTCGAGTCTCATTCCCAAATTGTCAAATAACAACGCTTTGGGTTGGCAGGTTGGGTCGGGCACCAACCCAAAACGTCAGCATTTGACGACCTGGGAATGAGACTCGACAATCAACTGTCTTACAAATTGCAGCTTTAAGTAATGTTGGAAAATGAGCTTGTACAACAACCTCGACTTAAACACTTCTTAGCATCTCCTGGAGAGAGTGTTCACTGTCGTCTTTGCTGCTTGCAGCGTTTCTGTATTTGGTTGGATTTTCTGTATTTTTTTCATAAAATGTAACCGCACAACAATTACTTTTACCTTAGAGGGGGCTTAATGCATTCAGCTTACCAACCATTGCAGTTACCGGCAGTAACCTAACCCTAAAAAGTCAAAGAAATCGAGTGCTACTAGCATTAGTTTAGTGCAATGTGATTCATACATTTACTGACACATTAATGTCACACAATACTAAGTAATACGATGCTGCCCAACACATGCAAAAACAACAAAAAGTAAAGTATCTCTGTAGCCACTCATGGATAGATGGTTAACACACACACGCATACAAAAAACACACACATTTACAGCATCGCCGACAACCACCCACCTACCACACATACAGTGAATAAACAAATCAGCTACTCGTCTACCCGAGCATGCCGAAGCACTAAATTACTTTCTCTTTCAGGTATTAAACTCAATACGCAGGATGTTGACAATGGCTGTCATCTTCTGTTGAATTAAAGTGTGATTTAAAATGACCCCCACATTTTCCTGCCTGGTCACCCCTGAGATAGAAACACTGTAACTCTGTCGTTTCTGTAAAACTACTCCATTGTGTTTCTCTGACAGTCAATGTGCAGGGGCATCGGCTGTCTGTAATTTTGTCTCATTTATTCAGTCCATCTCTTTTGTGTATCAACGTTCTTTTCAAAAGGATGTTAATGGGACTTGTAATTGTGTGTTTGGCAGTTATTATAACAAAACCGCTCTTATCGGGTGCATTCTTCTGTGAAGAGCAATGCAATTAGGCATATTAAAAGAAAAAAAAGCTCTTGTGTTTATGATCCAAATGCATGTCTCGAAAGGAAAAGTAACATTTGGTGTGTTTAGGTAGTATGGAGGCCCAAAGTATCCAAAATTAAACAAAAAATAATAAGCAAGATTGAATTAGTTTTATTCTCATAACAGTTCAATTCATTTTTTATTTAATTCTAGAAATTTTCAAGATCAAAATGCCCTTTTTCTGGTTTTATTTGGTAATGACGTTTTCTTCCTCAAAGACAGTTTTATTTCATGTCCCTTTTAATTCCATAATGTCACTTTTTATGAGGACATACTTTGTTTTGTAATGCCTTACAGCCAGTCACATGCCCCTGCCTTTTTTTTTTTTTTTTTTTAAATCTAGCAAGCTCAACAACTGTGTGTTTTTAGCTCCTCTTAGCTAAAGTAACAACAATGTCAAAGTCAGTCTGAATCTAGTATCTGTCACTAAACTCAGCTTTTATTTAGCTTAACAAGGCTGCACATGCTACCCAACTAGCTCGACATTAAAAAAGTGCATTTAGAAATAAAAATGTTGATAATAAAAAATTAAATTACTTAAAATTATATGCAACAAACTGAATGAAAATAAAAATGAAATATTTATTTTTTACATTTCATAGTAATGAGTTGTATTTGAATGATTTTCCTCAATAATTTAACAAATTGTAAGCTCATTAATATAATTTACACAATCTATTCATATGTTTACGTATATCATAATGTATTTTTATTTATCCAATATATGGAACCTAATAATAGTTTGGGGTTTCATGTACTGGAAATGTTCTTTTTCTGGTTCAAGTTCCAATTTTCACTTTCTGCCCTCCGCAAGAAAAATTTTGATCACAGATTTTCACTTACATGCTGATTTCAAGGACAAGGAGATTGCAACTCACTCAGTAACTTTTCATTTATTTCTTTCACCACAGAAGTGTTTCTTTTCAGACTGAAAGGCAGGTACTGCTGTGTCTTTTTGTTTCTCTCCCTCTGATAGGCCTCCATCTTCGTGATTGCACTCAATAAAGGCTGGTTAGCGGCCTGGTTTCAGGGCCCGTGGTGGGTCGGTGATTATTACATCTCACACTGGGTCTGCTGATGGTGGGAGAATCCCTCCTCCCCAAACCCCCATCACCTTCCTCGGCCTCAGCCCACCGATCCATGCTAACCGTCCAGTTGTAATCCCACCCGCAGCTCCACACTGATTATCCCATTCTGAGTCACCAAATGCGGGGCCACCATCCTGCTTGCTGCGGCCTCAGCACTGGGCAGAGTAGACAGTGCGAGGAATAGCTCTACCTGGTTACGTTGGCCACGCTGAGTGTTTTGAAGCAGGGGTGTGCTTCTGAGGCTCTGTTCCTGATTACACTCCGAGCGGGCTTCCAAGTTGTTTAGTCTGGCTTGCAGACACGGCCTCACATGTGCAGGAGATATGGTGTTCAGCAGCTGCGCCAATCAGAGGAAGGTTAAAGGAGATGGACGTGATGTTTGGAGTGGGCACAAAGGAGTACAATTCTAAAAATGGCAAGTAGGAGCTTAAAGTGGGCTCCATGTGGAGTGTGGCAGATTGCAAGGTAAAAAAAACTCTTCCCCAATTTATCCAAATTCAAGCACTGAATAGTGTTCTCAAACTGTTTATGGCAATTAAACAGCATGGTGACATATTGTTCATCTTTATATCCACCTGTTTTTTAAGACAATGAATTTCCAGCATGTATTTTAGGGTTGTGAATGGAGTTTTAATTACCCAGAAAAAGAGCTGTGTTTCCATCTAATTTTCATGCAAATTTGAAGCGAGCTCTTAAAATGTCGATATACAGTAAAATAAGGAGATTTGATTCAGGCACCCTTAAATCAAACAAACGAGGCTAGCATAGTTTCTTAAGTAGTTGGCAGTATAGGCTACGCTACACATAGCTGTAACAGACAGAGAAGGCAAAGAAGAGCAGAGCAGATAACCCTATCCCCTTTTCACCAATCCACTCTTTGCTTTCTTCAGGTACATTTTCCTCCTTATTCATCTGTCCCACAATAGCCCAACCCCACAACCTCTCCACTGTCAATGTCCCAATCCTATGTTGCTTTCAACAAATATCAGAAAAAGACCAAAATGTGTTTCACATTTTTAAGCATGATATATCTTATTCCTCTATGCTATGGACCTGACTGACATGTTCCATTATTTTTATCAACACTGCAAATGTAGTTTCTTTTGAGTCTATCTCACAAACACCCTCCTGCTGCTGTAAATACTCACTAGTGGAGTAAATGTGTATTAGTTCGCAGTATAGTCCCCCACAAATGATTTACTCCCGTTAAGTCATGCTTTCTTAAAACTACACAGCCCAGCTGTTTGAAGACATTTCCCAGCCTTTCTTTATGAAAAAGAAACTATTCATTTTTATAAATTATAAATTCATCTTTTTAAAGATTTATGTCTTTAATGGGAATGAAAAGCCTTGAATGGTTAAATACTGTTCTGCAAGCTAGCATTAAAAGAAATCTGCCATTTCTACTGATGTGAGAGTCATTATCTTATCTTATTTTTTTTGGTCATTAAAAAAATAGTTTTAGCCGTCTGTTTTGTACTGGGCCTACTTGAACCATCAGGTTATGTTGTGTGGTCTTTTTATTCTGTAGGATTCTACCTCAGTTTTAAACAGTCCACACCATTAAACATTTCAAAAAACAGCCTCGCGCTCATTCTGCTACTTAGGAGAGAGAAGTTTCTCTTCCCTTTGTCTACGAAGTGTAAATTCTTGAATTTCATTTGGGCTTAAGAGCACAAACCTACAAACTGTACCTGACAAAATGCTTCTTTTTTTTAAAATATAAAAGTCTTATCGAGCACAACGGCAAAGAGAGACAAAACAAATAAAGTGGGTTATTTCAGTCAGTCACACTCGTAGGCAGTGGGCTTGTCCCTGCGGCTGTGACACCAGCATTAGGCAGACAGAGTGGAGGCTTGCCGCCCCACTGGGCCCATATGACAGGGCTCTAACTCCTCCATCCCATTCCATGCAGGCCCTACTGTTTGGCAGCCTAATTGAATCCCAGCACAGAGAGCACAAGGCCCTATACATTAGAGTTTTGTGAGCAAGGCCTGGGACAGTCACTGAACCGCTCCAGTGCTTCATAATATCACTGTTACCTGTACTGGCCACATAAAGTATATGTGTGTGCACAAGCAGGAGAAATATTAATGCCCACATGTGGAGAACAGTGATAAACATGCTTGGACACACACATCATTTCTTCTCCTTTTTATTCCATGCTCATTGCTTATTATTTTTCCCTCTGCATCCACTCTGTTCGATCTCTTTTTCACCTTATTGTTGCCTCTCTCTGCAAGGATCCACGCTGTTCTTTGCCAAACGTACACAGAGAGCAAGGCACCGTTTTGATTCTGCGGAAAGGGTTACGTCTTATTTTCTCCTCTGTTACACGTTTCAAAGGAAGGTCCAATCATTGTTGCCTGGGCGCAGACGCCTGAGGGGTGATTTCACTTCAAAACCTGTGGAAGCGGCATTTTCCAGACTCGCACCAAGGGGTCTGAGAGGTATTTTAGAGTGCAGAGGCATGTATTTAAATTAGACATGGCTTTTAATTATTTTGTCGCAGTGTAATTTCCTAGCTAAGGGCAGTCAATCCCTTGCTGAGGTTGCATTTCCATAATTCCCCAGCATCTCCAAGACGGCACAGTTTCAAAGTCCTCTGATGATGCGCTGCATATATTAATTGAAACTGAAATGTCAGCTTTAAAGGTTCTACCTGTGTTCCCTTGAGATGTACAGTGCAGCCACCCTTTCCCATTAGAAAAAGCAGTTACATTTACATGATATCAGAAACATCCAATAAACATAAAAACAGAATGCTCCAGGTGAAAACAGTCGGCAGGTGGATTCGATGAAATGTTACCAAGATTGGCGAAGCAGCAAAATGTAAAGAGGTCGGCAGTGGTTGTATTATGCACAGTGGTTGTACTATAGGTAGCCTAAAGGTATTCCCTACTCCCTGTCCTCAGGGGCTAAAGGGAAAATGTGTTGGTTGCAGCAGTCTGAATAGAGAAGGTAGAGGCCCCAGGGCCCTCCTTAATCCTCCTCCATTGATTTCAGATGCTCCTCTACTTATTTCTCCTTTCCAGTTAAGGAAAAGACATTATTAGTCATGCTCACAAGAAATGACTCCAAATTAAGACAGCTTGAAAAAAAAAAGAAGCGGGTCAGAAAAAGTCGATGGTGCTGTACGCCTTTCTCAAGAGAAGGTCAATGGCCTTTACAGCAAATGGAATTTTACTTATAGGAACAGTGAAAAAATATCTAGATATAACAGCCACTAAAGATTGGGAGCATGAACAACTTAAGAAAGTTCAAGTTTCTGGCTGGTTAAATCAAGCACCCCATTTAGGTTTCTTAAATATGGGACATTGATTTTCAGAGCCATATGTTTTTTGGCCAGGCTTAAGCATTTACCTCGTCATTTTCTGTGAATCACAAGCCCGACCAAGCATGCTGGCAGTGAACTACGGCTTGAAAATGGAGGAGAAAGAGCCAGCAAGATGCGGGCTAATGGAGCATATACACGGATGGGGGGTAAAAATGACAAAAATAAGGCAGAGAAAAGTATCTGCACATGGTGTTCTCAGTCATACATGTTAATTCGTCCCACCAGCAGTTTAAAACTAATACGTCTCATATCTGAGACTGTGGTGTTATACACGTAATGTGACACGTCACTACTTGATGAAGCACAGAGCATGTCTTCAGCACTAATATCTAACACAGATTTTAATGTTAAGAATCATTAAGAATTACCCTTGATACATGTCACAAAAAGGTTTAACATGCGAGTGATTTTTAAAAATAATTTTTAACAATCACCACTATGTAAAAATAGTGCACCTAGAGAAGCTCTTTAAAAGCAAAGCACCACACCATGTTAATTTTCAGTTTCAATTTAACTCCACTTTGGATTCAATGGACCAACTCTCTCATTAATACCAAGGCCTGATTCAGCAACATTGTTTAATATCCTAAATATTGAATAAAAGTACAGACATGGCTCTTCTTTGTGTGTTGAAACCAAGTGAATTTTTACTATTTTAACAGTGAGACTAAAGCCTCAACTAGCAGACTTAAACAGAGTCAGCGTGAGCGGCTTCTGCTTTCTCACCATTCTGCTGACAAAAGAGAATATCTGCTAATACCTTCCTCCCCCCCC
>JBBPCS010000122.1:284728-304666 GCA_037974645.1 Hollardia meadi
AATATATGCTAATACCTTCCCCCCCCCCCCCCCCCACAGTCCTCTAATCCATCGTAGAATGTAATCTAGGGATGTGTGTTGAAACAGATCAATTTGGCTGAGAGATTTCACCTCCTGATAGGATCCAATAGACTGTGTGGACTTTGAGCTGCATCTTAATGCGAGTCCGTTTTTACTGCCGTCGGTTGCGCTCCCCGCGTTAGCTTGAGCAGGAGGTAATCATCCAAATAATGGAGAGACTTCAAGCAATCTGTATGTTTTAAGTCCATCTAGACTCCACTTTTTTCCACATGATATCCCTTCTGAATTCACTATCTTATCAGGATCCACCTTTTACAAAGATTTAAATGATGGGAGTGCTTGAAAGAGAAGTAAAGAAGAAAAGCGGTAAGAAATTTGTATTAGTGTTAGTATTTTACCCTAATTGTGTTTATATACTTTGTAATTTTTTACAAAAAGCTCAGGGGACATACATATATGGATTAAATTATGCTCACTTAAAGGGGCAATCTGAAAAATCCTTATTTACTTTATTGATATCATATGGGGTTATGTGGCCACTCGCAGCCGACGATTTTACACTGATTTGAATAAATATTCATAAATGGCAATATATTACGATTAATGCATGCAGCATCCCAAAACATCAAATCAACTGGATACAACTGGATACATCACGGTTAAATTAGACAGCAGCAAAATACATTAAAATGACACAAGTTGTGTCTTGTTCTTGTTCTCCCTGTTTAATCACGCTGAGTTGTATGCACCCAAGATGGACCGGTGACACCAGATGGGTTTCATCATTATTCAGGGATAAATGGTGGCTTCCTCTTCCTCTAAGTAGCTGGCCACAAACAACTGTTGCTATCCACACAAAATTTCATGGCAATCATTTCAATAGTTGTTAAGATATGATAAATATTGTATTTTCAACCAAAGTGCTGGAAAGAGTGACAGACTGCCATCCATATAACATGTGGCTAAAAAAAAAAGGTGAAATGTTAAAAATGGGAAAGAAAAATACACATAGTAAGTCTGAATTATGATAGTAGGTGATGGTAAAATGTCCACTTATGTAATATCTTATCATTGTGACATAGCATGAATATTCCTATTTTAATCATTCCTAAATTTTTGTTTGTTTTGGCCTCCATACACTTGTTATATCGAACATACCCAACAGCATAAAGACAAGACTCCAACCTACACAGCAATATACAAGTACTGCTGGTCTTCTTTCAGATAGTGCCAACATTTCAAATATTGCTTTCGGACATACAGCTTTTTTACTGGATTTTCTGCTCTCCTCCATTGTGTCTGTTGCTGTGACTTCCCTACATGGCCCCCAGCCTCACTCTGATAGCCACAATCAAGCTCACTAATAGAAATGCCAACAACAAATGGTGCAGACCCAAAAATGCCCTGAAGAAAAGGGAAAAGAGAGGAAGATAAAGACGGAGAAAGCCAGTGAAATTCAGCAGCAGAGAGGCTCAACTGGCACAGGGTCTGTGAGCTTCCATGGGAAGATATGAGGAAAGGTGAAGAGCCGCTCAGATCATGTTTAATTCCTGTTTTTATTGGCCCTGCCACTGAAGGAAGCCTTGGTTACACACAGGCTGAGAATCATCACATGGGGAGAGAAAAGCTGTGCACACAACAGACAGGGACAATAAATGAGAAATATTACAAGACAGGCTCAGCTGCAACGACTCTCTTCTAATCTCTACCTCCCTCAATCCTTCTCCCTGTTTACTACTACTTACAAGGCAATTTAAATAAACTTTATACAGTCAAATTGTCCTTTGGTGGACGGGTTTTGGTTTGATTCAACTTGACTATTTTTGAGGTCAAAGTTTTACCACAAGGAACTTAACATATTTAAACTTAGAGCTTATTGGCAAGTAGACCTTTATAATGGCAGACGCTGGGACACGTCGAAGCAGGAGAAGCACAGGTGAAACAAACTGAAACAAATTAATTTAATGATGTCCCCAGTAAGCCATGACAGTGACCCAGCTGGTTCATGTTATCAATTACACCTGTGGTTTTCCTAAAATGACATGCCAGAATGTTGTTAACTGTTGAACTCCTGTGCTTTTCCTGACATAGAATGACAAATTAGATTGTCTTGGAAAAAGTCTAATTATAAGTTATACACACTTTACATTACTGTCGAACATTTTAATTGCTTTTGAAACTGTCAGATTTGTTTTCTGTTCATCTCCCAGTGACCACAGGTTTCTTTCGTCTGTTTGTTGTGAAAGGACCAAATCAAATCAGTCTGCACTTGCAGGAGCTTCACCACACAATGATAATGTAGCTGATATAATGTTCAAAATAATGACTTCGTGTTTCTCTCTTTAAAGACTCTGGAAATTGCTTTTTAGAAGAAATCTATACCATTTGCTGCCTGGAAGACAGGAAAATCAGAAATACACATTCTAAACATCGAAATAACTTGCTTTGGAAATGTGCAAAAACAATGGTAAATATATTATTGTTGGTGAAATGAACAGATTGAGAAATCACCTCAAGGTCAATTTCTTATCAGTTCTTGAATATTTTTGTGATGAAAATATAGATGTCCACATATTTTGTCAAATCTTTTTCCCTCTGTTAAGATTGAACTTTTAAACTACATTTTTTTTTAAAGTCAATGACCTTAAAGTGTCCTTTAAGTTCCCAGAAAAAAGTGGGAATTTGAACATTAGATTTTAATTGGGCAAACTCCTTCTGCTGATGCCATGTCTTGAGGTAAGATCCACCTGAATGTGCACAGTCAACATAACACCTTCCTCTCCTTTCCCACACACTGTGGTTAATCCTCCCTCCTCACCAGTCTGGTCACGACTCCCCCACCCTCCCTCTCATCCCGCCTTGGGCTCACATTGTGTATTCATTACCATTAAAGAGTCCCCGGCTTGTCTCGCCATTAGGCCGCATTACTCCGCTCTGCGCTTTCTGACATTGGTCACGCTCTGATCGGTAATCTGGCCGGCACTGATGCAGGATTTCCTTGTGGGGGCTCTCCTCAAGTCGGCTGAGAGGTAGACACACACTCACATAAACCACACACACATAGATTACATTAGAGCGGGTGTCTATGCCTCATAGAGATGTGTCTGTACCAATGGTTGCTTTTTCTAATGACTTTCTTACCGTGGCCGAGACCAATTGCAGCAGATGAGATTTGCTCCCAAGTCTGGGCAGAGGGATTGGGGACGGCATGAGGCAACACAGTGATGAATATAGATTTGCTATTCTGCACTTAAGATGAAGAGTACAAACATCTCAAGCAAGTTGTCATCAGCGACTGTGACTTGCTCTAGATTTGCTTAAACAAGTCCTGATTAAATAGTGATGTTCCCAACATTTCCCTTCCCAATGCATCCTTCATATGGTAAGGCTGCATGACTTCGATGTCCGACACCTCAACAGCCTTTTCCTTGAAATATTTTAAATCAAAGAAACAGAACAGAACAGAACAAAAGGTCCTACAATCCCAACTCTGCTGTCACACAAGGGGCTCAATCACTGCAATCCTTAAAAGATCTGAAAAATGGCCATCAGAATGTCCTAAAGCCCAATGTAACATCTTCAAATGTCTCCTTTGACTAACACTCCGAACCCCAAAAATGTTCAATTTGCAACTAGTGCAACACAAAGGCAAAGTACAAATACACCAAATTCACCGTTTTCTTGCATTTATTCCCTTCTTTTAGCCTTTTCTGGCTCTGGAGGGAGCTACGAAAGTCTGATAAATGTCCTCAAGCAATGTCACTTGAGTCAGCATCGGTTGGGGATGAAGACTGAAAGTATAAAAATTTAATCTGGGATGTGAGGTTAGAAAGAAGTTAGCTTACCAGACCTCTGTAGGCCGCTCCGCATTTCTACTTGAGGCTAGCAAAAAGCCGCTACTAGGATAACACACCCGAACTGAACTGCTGGCAGTCCAAGTGTAAACCATTGCAACGTCTCTCTGTGGCAGTGACTTGTCAATCAAGGTAGCCACACCGGAGAGCATACGCCACTTTAACGTCTATTTTACTCTAAATGGGACCATACTTAAAAACATGAGCATCATGTTGCATTGAAGAAGATTTGAAACTAGCGATTGAGACGATAAACTGATTAGGAAACTGTTTACTGTGGTAATAAATCAAGTGAGAATTGGGGTAATTTTCTCATAAGCTCACATACAGTCTGACTTCTTTTTGAAACCAGGGGATTCGCCCCCTGCTGGCCATTAGAAAGAATAAAGATTTAAGGCACTTCTACACTGGCAGATCAGGAAACTCCATTGATCATGAGCCTTTTATCAAACTTTCTCCTGCTAAATTGGTGGGGTAGTCTTAATTCCCACAAAAGACCCACCCATCAACCAGTTGCGTCTTATAATTTATGTCTATTGTTCTTAAAAATCAATGTATTTTGAGTTTAGCCAGAGTCAATATAAACTTTCTTACACCATCCTGTAAATAAATGTGAAAATTTACTGATTTACTGTAGACTACACACAGCAACGTGACATTCTGAGACATACATGACTTAAATTTAATTTCCATCCAAACTCGCATGTGAACACACATTTTCATGTACTTTGTTTTGTTTTTTTTAACAGCCAAAAATTAATTCCCCATAAACCAATCTTCTCATGGCTCAATCAAGAAACTTCCTCTGTTCCAATTCATTGTCCAATAGCTGCATTATCTCTTTCATCATCCCATTACAGTGTATGCGACTAGATGTTGCGCATCAATTCATTATCAGAGCTATGAGCTGACATTTCCCCTCCAGAATGGATCATTTATTCGGAGCACCTTGATGGCAGCAGTAGCCGTTAAAACCGGCGAGCCAATTCAAAGACGGGGAGCAAGTTATTGTGACAGCCAGCCGCCTAATTGTTCATTTGAGGTAATCACCCGACAAGTCAGAGCAATTTCGAGCACAATGCCAGAGACTAATGAAGGCGGACGTGCTCGCTTGATGAGATCAAAATCACGGGGCCGCCTGCCTGCCTGAGTGCCAGGGGCCCCCAAGAAGGCATCTTCCTTGAAACCCTGGAAATTATCTGCACCTCTGTGGCATGGCTGAGTACTCACTAGGGGGGTATTAGCAGGAAAAGTGTCGGATCAAAACAGAAGGGGAAAAAAAGGGCAAAGCCAGCGACGGAGAAGGGCGAAGCATATTGTTCTTTTATCTCAGAGGTATATCCACTCAAGAGGAGCAGAATAATGTAGGCTGCTGCCCAATTGAGCCTGAAAATTTATTTTCACACCCCAATCAGGTTGCTTTGTGGAGCTGCCAGCATGAGATGCATACCTCCCTCTTAGCATGCGGGAGGATGCTGCACTCGCTCTCTGTGTTAAGTGTGTTCTGTGTGTGTGTGTGTGGTGCATGTGATGGATGACCGTGCAGTGGCAGCGCGTTCTCGGTTTAATTGTGATGTCAGCGCATGTCTGTAACAACTCCAGCACTGAGCGGTGACAGACAGGAGTGTGTAGATGTGTGCGCATGTGTGCATGTTTGCCTCTCGTGTATGGGAAGAGACCACGGAGGAATTCTGACATGATGTTGCTGGGGGATTTTTAAGCCCGTCCCAGGCCTCAAGCGGACTCTCAGGAGACAGGTTTGAGGAGTTTGTTGAAGCTTGCGGCTGATCGGGTGTCAGACTTCCTCAATAACTCTGTGGCAGGCAGGGAAACAAACCGGTGAAACTGCCTCCTTTGTGTGTGTTTTTGTGTCTTCAAACATGATGCTCACCGCATGTTTCCTTGCTTACTCCAACTGGCTGGATCATTATTTTACAGCGTCAAACCTCCTCAGTTAACTAGTCAAATAAAAAAACACCTTCAACATCCAGAAATATTTAAATAATACTCTTGATTGACAAGCCAAAGCCTACGCACTCAACACTTTCCATCATTGCTAATTTCAGTTTCCCCTCCCCCCATATTGCTAAGATGACACATACCGTGGATGCATAATTTGGATTATGAGTCATACATGTAGACTGGAGGCCACCTGCAGATCCTCACAATGGTCAGAGGGTGGTGCTGTTGGACCTGAACTTCCAAACGACCCCACCGCACCTCAGATACAAATTGATAATGCATATTGCATTACATTCAGACATGACAGATTTAACTGTGAGTTAAACAGAGGCATGTGGAGAAATCATTATTTACTCTGAGGATTATTGGGAAGGAAACACTGTATAATTTATGAAGATATTGTGTATTTTGGCATCTGGTGTTTGAGAAACTTAGCCTGAGCCAATCAGATCATGTAGATGAGGCTGCAGCTACTTGTTACGTATCATTTATAATAGAATATAATAGTTTATAATAGAATAGTTTGGGATTGTAAAATATTTTTATGTTTTATAATAGTTCCAGGACATTCTCAAGTTCAGTTACTCACAGACATGATCCAGGAACAAATCTGTTAAAGAATGGTTCCTATACCACCATATCGTCTCCCTTCTTGCTATTCTGCTCAGGTTTGGATATCCAGGAGTCATGCTGTTTGTAAGAGAGTGAGAGTCAGTCAGTCAGTCTGCCTCAGGAGCCAGAGTTTTCAGTGAACATAGTGTGGAGTTCTTCAGGGGGAATCTGTAATAAGGAACACAGCTGCAGCTTTTCTCGATTTCTGGGGACTAAGTTGTTTGAGACACACAGATAAACAGGCAGACTGACTGGACTGGACAGAAATAGAGCTGACCAACTGTGCTCATGCTGTGCCAATTTAAGATTACAAACATAATAACAGCAGACGTTGCCAGATGTGGAGAGGACAGACAGCAAATGGAGTCACATCTTTCATGCAAAAAAGGGAAGAAACACAAGACAGTTACTGTCGAGTGTCCTTGTGATGTCTAAGTGCTGCAAAATGAAACACAAGTTTATTTAAAATGCGTTCAAAATGAACTACAAAAAGCTGGAATCTATTCAAACAGCGCCTTCGAATTTCTCCAGTGCTAAACATTCATTGACCCGCTGCTTCTCTATTTCATGGTCTTTCAGAGAGCTATTTAGAGGTAATTTTAAAACACAAGAGCTACAAAGAGCTAACTACTGACAATGCAGATGAGCTTTAGCAGAGGTCTCTTTCTATTCCATTCCAACTTAAAAGTCTTGAATTGGAGATTGCTTCAAAAAGCCAAAAGACTGTAATGTAATTTGTATAAAAAGGCCAAACATAAGAGGCTGAGACGTGGCCAACAACGCGGTTAGAGCGTGCTGGCAAAGGTTATTCTACTGTGAATTGGTTGCCTCAATCCATTTATCCTCACCACAATCCAGACACTGTGACAGAGTGAGGTGTTTGAAAATCCTTTGTGAAGGACCGTTTCTTCTATATGGATTTGTTTGTGTGTGTGGCGACAAAGAGTGTTTACACGCAGCTTGTTTTAGCTCGAGGTGGTTTCATTTCTCGAATCAATGACTCGTTTTCAGTGCATCTTCACCACGCGTGATAATAGTTCACGGATGGGGCTTCCTGCCCTCGCAGCCAACAATTCGGGTGGCAAAAGGAAATGATACAGGAAATGTTAGGTCCGAGTCTGACTGGCGAAATCCTCGTGTTTCAGACCTCCTTATTGCCAGCCTGATCTCGCTAATGAATTCTGCCTCACAGTGTCTGTGCCCAGAGTGGCAGCATGGCACTGGTGACTGAGTGGGCTCCGGGGACAGTAAGGGTGTGAGATGCCATCTGTTGTGTCACTGTGCTCTCCATTTCCGTTTGCTCAGACTCAACAGGAGAGAAAAGCAACAATGAAAGATCCTGTCAAGGTGATGGTTAAGGCCTCCTCCTCCTGCTTTTTGGAGTTTCACAAGAGCCAGACAGGAGTTAGTAGCTACATCTGAAAACTTTTAGCACAAATTACAGCTGTCACTCCCACTTTACCTTCCTTTTGCGCAGGATCAATATGAGCTGGGGACATCTAGTGATTTGTAATAATTGCAGAGACTGCTGGCAATTTTAATTTTGATTCAGCCTGTCATGTTGGTTGTTTGTAAAGCCTCCAGCACAGATGACCTGTTTGTGCATTCCCATGAAGACAGGGAATAAAATATTAATCCTGCATGAATAAAGCTGTGTTTTGTTTTCGGCAATTCCTTTTTCATCTTCTGAACAAACAATTTTCATCTTCCTCCTGTCATGACATATTCAAGTCATAGTGACAAGTGACCTTATGAATCTGTGCATCTAAATCAGAAACTTAGAGACTGTCTTCAGGATTTAAAAATATACAAAGTGCTGGTGAATTTAGTAAAATATCAGTTTCTATGAATGCATCTTACAAAATTAATGGCCTCGGAGGCAACTTATTAGTATCACGAAACGACAGGGACAACTAACTATTTGGCAGCAGGCTAAGGTTAAGGGCTGGATCTAAATATCATTAGATCTTATAGCTGCTTTTAATTACTTTTCAAAAAGTTATAATCCATGAGATTTTCATGAAATCAGACCCTGTTTCTGGTATTTAGGGTCAGCATGTTTTCAGCAGAAGCCAGTTTCAGCCCAGTCGCCAGAATAAAATGTTGGCATTGAACATTTCTGCAAACCACAGTGTTACATTTGTACATTATATGTATCATATTAACTGACTTTGAATGGTGGCGGCATGAGAACCACAAATCCAAATTCATGCCATTATCAAGCAGCAAAAAGCCACCATCACAGCTCCTTAAGATCTCAACTGCTCACAACATATAATGATTGCGCAATGTACTTGCTTTTAATTCTTCACAGAAATTGTTTCAGGAAGTTGTTCTTAATCTTAATCTCTTGCATTTTAGTTGAATATTGTGTTCATTCATTTGTATTGTGTGAAAGTGATGTGTATGTTTGCATTGTGTCTCGTGTTGTAATAATGCTACCCTCTTGGTGAGGTGATGTTAATCTCAATGAGGTTTTTACCTGGTTAAATAAGGATTAATTAAAAAACAAAACAAAACAAAAACAACACTGTTTGAGGCCACTTTTGCAGACAAAACTGGGTAATTTTAGCGACCGCCGGGACATTTTGCAGTCATCTTTGTGGCAACAAAACCGGATATTTTAAGGTAAAATTGAAATGAAACGTTTCAACATATCCATGGTTTATAGATGGTTTATGGTTTATAGCGTACTTTTATCTAACTAATAACAGTCTTTCTGTTCTCTTCATACTGTGTCAGTACTGCTAATACAAACCCATCGTTTCCTATTGCTGCATGCTTCATGGTAAAAGCGCACCTGACGAAAAAGGAGTGGACTTCATTGTGAAGAAGCCACGGGAGCAGCAAATCAGATTACGGTTGTTCTTGGCATGATGTTGAGAAGCCACTGATTGACTGATTTCTTTATTAAAACATTGTTTGAGTCATTGTTATAGACTGAAATCAGTAGAAGTATCAAAAAACAAAGTAGCTGGCAAGAGCAAGAGTCTATCGCCATGTTAGCAGCTGTGTGAGGCTATAATGCTCACTGTAAAGAAAATCAAACTGTGAGACAGATCAAAGCATTGGACAGATTTAAATTTGATCTGATGGTGGCCAAGTTTCCCAAAGACCATGCATGTCTCCACCAGAGAGAGAGATGTTTCACTCTGGTAACACAAATGCAAACCTACAGATTCATCCTCTGTGGACCATGAATGAATGTACAAAATTCCATGACAATCCATCCAGTAGTTGTTGAGATATTTCACAAAACCCCCCAAAAATGCCAACCTTATGATGACACTAGAGAAAAAGTCACCAAAGTCATTAGGGTTCATCCTCTGGGAAACAAGACTGTCTGTACCAAATGTCATGGCAATTAATTCAATAGTTATTTCAGTCTGATCCGAACTGGTGAACAAACCGACTGTGCTGGACCCAAGCTGCAAGCAGACGTCACATCACTGCAGAAGGCAACAACAAGTGGAAAGCTTTGAATTTTAGCTTTAAATACTTATTTTTCCCTTTGTTACAGGACCTCAAACCAAAGCAGACCGCTCTGTTGGTACTTCTCAAAACAAATCGATCTGGAACCCATTAAACTGTGACGTCCTACTGACAGCCCATCCTTAAAAAGCTAGAATCTCAAACTCTGCACTTTCCTCAACAGGTAAATCTGTGTTTAGAATTACTGAGAAACTCCAAAATGGAGAGGGGAGCATTTAATATTCCTTCATAACACTCACAGAATGCAATGTGCCTGAGGATGCATATAAAAAAATCCTTCATCATGAAATTCTAATCATACAATTATTAACTCTCTGGGTTTAAATTAAGGTTTGCACACAGGGTACAAGCCGAGATGAATTGGGTAAACTCTCTTTCTCTTGACTGCGATGATTTCTTTCAACTAACACCATGTTACTGTACATTTCTTATTCACACGGACAATACATCCCTATCATACGGCTCTTTGTGTGAAATCTGATCTTTGTTACTCTTTTCTCCACAGCTTTACAGAGCACAAAGCGAACAAGCATTTCCTTCTTCCCCTGTCTCTCTCTGGCTCTTTGTTGGGGAATTGAAGCTTACTGTGTCCAATGTAGCAATCCAATTATGAAGCAGGGCTGTGTTACAAGGTTGCCATGACAGAATCAATGAAAACAATATAGGAGAGTCCCATTTTAAACACATGTTGCTGGGGAAAGGACCAAAGACCTTATTTTAAAGGAAAATGTCAGCTTTCCAGAGCAAATGGTGTGACAGGGCTTCAAAATAAAACCTGAGCTAACAACTAAATTATTTGAAGAGTTAAAGAAGCAAGAACTAAGTAAAGAAGTGCCAAGAAAGGAGACTTCTCCACCAAGTGCAAGTTAAATATATATATATATATCTTTGCAAAATATTGTCTTGACTAATCAAATTGGCTCCATTATGCAAAAGAAATAAGCAGTCAAGCATATTTTTTTTTTACAGTCATCACCATCATTCATGTCATAAGTAAATGAGACATCTTGCAAAGAATTTGGCAACACATGCTATAACAAATACAGCATACAAGCCAGTGACTGGAGGTTACCTTAACAAATGAATTCCTCAGTTATGTTGCCCACACATAGATCATAATGCAAATTATCCTTGCATAAATAGCATAATCAATTCCACTCATCTCATTGCCTTATTTTGATAATTACCAGAGAAATCCACATCTCTGTTCCATGTCATGGAGCAGGAAGCAGCCTTTGCACTGCCTGTAAGTGTTGCACGAGGTGGGTCGCGGCAGCCTCGCTTAACTTGGCTGCGTTTCAGACTAGTGTGGAGGAGGATGAAGGCTCCCTTGCTCGCCTCTCTCGGCGAGAGAGCAAAGGCCTCGCTCAGCCCACATCTGTGGAGGGAAGACAAGGGGAGAGGGAAGCGAGGCTGAAGCGAGCCACCCACACAGCGATCGGAGATGCTGTGGGGGCACCAGACACACTACTCCAAAGCGTTCGTGGGGGCTATTTGTTTCATAATCAGACACTGTTTTAAGAGAGATGGAAGGGCATGGTTTGGTTCCTTCCAATGGGAATTATACAAAAGTGTGATTGACATTCAACATTATACTTTTTGATACACCAAGAGTCCTTCTATTCTTTTAAAGCTGGAAACTGGTATTGAAAATCCAATTTGATCAATCAGTAATGTTCAGCATGTCTTTCTTTTTTTTCCATCAACACAGATCCTTCAAAATAAATCAGTACGAGAGTGCCATAAGTGTGAATGGGTGAAGCTACCCTGACCTTGGGACCCTGCTTTTTCAAATGATATTAGTAAAAAAAAAAAAAAAAAAAGCAATCACACATGTACCTCAACATTCCAATCATACATACATCCTCTAGGGCATCCTGGTGCACAGGAAAGTACACAGGATAGTATAGCACAACCTTTTTAACTGCTTTTGACCTATAAATCAGGGAAAATACCCACACTGATATGCACGGTTCTTCGAGTGGTTACCAAATGATTTGCATTTGCTTGCAGATGGATTTATTGGTAGTGTAGCTTTTGACATCATGTTAAAATCACCATAAAACCATAAAGTCCTCTGGTTGGTTCATTTGCTTTCAAACCACAACCGAACTGTGCCACGGTCCGATTGGAAGTGAGCAGAGATCCACCCTTTCTTGGCGATCTCGGCCTGCTTGCTTTGTCCAGCATCCAAGTGCCTTTGCTGTGTTCGCATATGCCCAACTGAACCGATCACTGACAGCACTGAAAGGTTAAAAAAGAGGTCTAAGTCTGGTTTGTCTTGTTCTGATACAAAAGAGCACCTGTAATTGATTGACCACGAGCGAGCATTCTACTGCACCAACCCTCTTCCTCCGTTGTGCTTCTTATCTCTGCCGAGTGTTTACCGGCAGTAATTAGGCCATTAATCAAGTTAATGGCACATCCCTGAATGGATTGACTGTACTCTCTCACACAGAGTCTCCTCGCTTCGCCCCAGGACTCCCCCTGAAGGCAAGACAACTCTGAAATCAACATATGTGTGCACCATGGCAAGGTTACATATCAGATGTAACCACTGTCAGCATGGTCTGCTGCACTGCTGAAGTGATATCGGCTGTGATGGCAGGATGGCTGTGAGGGTTGTGGCCTTGGCGTAACACCATGCCATAGAGCAGACTGGAGGAAAAACTGCAGCCAGGTCTTTTTGTTGGTTGAGAAAATGGATGGATTGTTATTTTATTTAACGCCAGATTAAACATACGCTGCACTTTGTAAGACTGTGTACAGCAGACGTATCAGCAGTGCAAAACCTACAGAATGTAAAGTGAATTTTACAAGCGGCACTGCATAGTCATTAGAAGGACATGAGTGGGTGTGAATAGATGCACATTTGCATTCAAGTAAATGTTTCAAATTGCGCGTATCCTGGTACTTTATGAATCTATTTCATTAACATACAGAGAAAGGGAGAAAAATGAGAGAGACTCTGGCTCTCCTTCTCCTCAAAGATCAGCCCGGTCAAGACGGCACACAAACACAGTTGATCAGTGCATTGCTAGCTAGCTTGCAGCTAACATTATCGGCTGTTTGGGTGCAAATAAACAGGGATTGTCCATCCGGTCCAGTTATTTTGGGGGGTAGGTTGTACCCAAGAAACAGAACTTACATGCAAGAAAATTTGCAGTATTTAACAGTTAAACTTTAACTATTTGAATTTAAATTGGGCCCCCTTAGAGGCTGGGCCCCAAAAAGCTTTCGCCCCTTTGTTCGTTTTGGAGAACAGCAAAAACGTATACTACGAGCAAAAACGTATGTCATCAGAATAATCAGAAAGATACTCATAGTCACATCACACTAGAAGGCACTTTTACAGTTGCACAAACAGGCTTTTTATAGTAAATAAAGCCATTATTACTCCAGATCTAAAGCTTGTTTACACCAAGAGATGCCAGTTCTAACCACGAAGCCAGTCTGCTTTTCCACAAACAATATGCTAATGACCAGCAAGATCTTAAACAAAACAAGGTGTCACGTTGCGGGTTTATTTGTCTGATTTGTGGCAAATCATTTCCTTTCATCCCTTCAGACATGCTCAATCAACAACACAAGAATTAGAATAAAATAAAACCCAGTGTCGTCAGTGTTTGTCTCAGCAGTGTTCTCCCTCTGGCCATTTTCGCCTCCGTTTCTGGAGTATTCAGTCGTGTGCCCCACCAGCGGACCAGAGCTCATCCCGACCTGCCTCCCAAACAAGCTGCTGTGTAATTGCTTGTCAGAGCTGTCTGCGTGCCTGTTTTCCTTCTTGCCGCCACGCACCTGACGAGGAAACACATATTTACACACAAAAATGAAATTACAGGCAATTTGAGAGCAGGAGCTTTAGAGGCCCGCTGAGCCATCCAAGTCGATGAACTCCCTTCACCCTTGGCTCTGTATCAGCTCGAAACAAAAGGTGGAGATGGAGAACAGAGAAGAAACGCTGAGGGCATTCTGGCCTGGCCTCCTGACCATCTGCCATTCAGGTTATTCTCTCAGCAGTATGATTCCTCCACTGCTCAATTTTTCCTTTTCATTTGATAATTAGCCCCTTATTCTTAAACAAAGCACACTCTTCAAATCACTTCATCATGGAAGCAGAGCTATTAAGGATGTTACATTAAGCCAGCAGGGCAGAAAGCTTCACATGTCTGTCTGTTAAGGTGTTATAATGACAGACTGCACTGATGAATACATCACGACTATATGAGTTGCTGTTATAATCACCAACCTTAACTAAATAGAGTGTATCCTTTAGATGAAAAGTTATTATAAATAATAATTTAACTTGGGAAATATTAAAGGATGAAATGTAAACAATCCTCAACAAACAGCTCTTCTTCTACCACTGGATTTTTATTATGTTTGCTAATGGGCGGCAATTAAATTGGTTATACAAGGACTTTGACATCTTTAATTTTTTGTCTTGGGGAGAGTTGTTGAAGTGCAGAAAACATCTATTTAGGCTGCAGTCTGATCCCTGCTACACTGTCAAGCAACATCTTTACAACACAAAAAAATCAAACATGGTCGGAAAACCAGATCTCTGTCTTTATGCACGCTTGTTCAGATTAAAAAAAAACCTTGTCTAAATATACCATATTTTCGCTTAAAAACAATTTGCATTGGCTAACATGTTTGACTTCCTTTTCTTTCTTTGCAGAGAAAGAGAAGCATGGCCATGGGGCAAAGGCTCAAACCCCACACACACCTAAAGGAGGCTACACAAGCAGAAGGATATATAAAGTATAACAACACAGTGTGCTATGCATGTTTAGTGTGTTGTCACAGTAAGATCCTTGCAGTCATTATGCTATGATGCTTAACTCAGACAAGCCTTCTTCTCAAATCCATCTACTATAAGTGTTTTTAACATATGCTGACTGATTAGACACTCTTCTCTGGACAGCTTGGACATGAACAAATTGGGCACATCCCAATGCCCTTACATTGCATCCACATTTCCCTCACTTGCGTCTTTTCCTTGCGCATTAGTCCCTCCCACTGAGGATGCATGGAGAGACGGAAGGAAACCAGATGAGGAGAGAGGAAACGAGAAATGAGACGTCCTTTCCTCTGAAGCGTCACGTGAAGCGACGTCCGTTTCTGATGATGACGGCAGCTGATTTTATACTATCAGACATTGTGTGAAATAATTAACAAATGAGTTCTTGTTATGGCTAAAAATGTGTTTTGTAATGTCACAGCGACCTCCGACCATCAAAATCTAACCAGATCATCCTTGAGTCCAAGTGGACGCTTGTGCAAAATTCCCTTGAGACATTCCTGAGATATCGAATTCACAAGAATGGGATGGACGGACAACGCAAAAACTTAATGCCTCCGGTCACGGCTATCGTCGCCATGGAGACATAATAATCTAATTCTACATGTAGACAGTTTGTTTATTTTATGTACAATTATTATCAGATGATATATTGATGTCTCAATATAAACTCCAAAATATCTAGTGTCAGTCAGGCTGTCAATACGTCCACATCCTTAAATGTAGCAAGCATTATTTCTTTGAGAGGTTCTGTTATTGTGTTACAGCTTTATGTTTTACTGTAGTGCATATAGTAATGCTTTCTAACTCTGATTTCTTTGTACTTTGCAGATGTTTTTTATTTATCTGTGTCCTACATCCTTTGTCTGTTTCTTGTGAATCTTTTGTGCCTTACCTCGTCTTGTCTTAGCTAATCTTATCTATGATTTCTATTGCTTAGTTTATATTGTGCATCCATGCTCGTATTTCCCACTCATAAATTCAGTTCATCTTTATTGCTGCAAGCATTTTTCTTCCCCGCAGACAACGCTAAAAGTTCATGATTTTCCTTTGTCCACAAAGGCTCATCGCCTTGTCACAATGAACACACTGAATCTGAATACTACAGCTGGAAAACATCTGTAAAACAGCAGCACTTGTAGAAAGAAGAGTGGCACTCGGTATGTGAGCCATGTTTGTGGCTGTTTACTCCTGAGCCGAATTGTGTTTGACATTTGTTCCAGACAGATCTGTTTGGGCCTGGTGGTATTTTCGGGATAAGAAGTCAACAGAGGCAAGATGCGCGGCAAAGATGTGAGAAGGGTCGTGATGGGGATGCCTATGATTGATATTCCCATTAGCCACCTGACAAGGTGAGGACAAGGCTCTGATAATGAATTGTGACACATTAATGAGCTTGTCTAGCTCAGACAATACCTGATCAGCCCTCTTACCATTCAACCTTTGATACCAATGAGGGAAATTGCAGGCAAATAAGGGTTTTGTGTCACTAGCAAAGAAAGAACATGACTTTAAAAACAGTGCACTAGTTGTTTGTAGCTGATATGGCTGGAAGTTTAGAGGAAAGTAATTTGATGCCAGTTGAACTCCAGAGAATTGTACTTCTGGACAAAAAACAAAACTTTTCTTGCCTTTTTGGTTCAAATTAAGCGAATACCAACACCCAATGTACAGTGTAACACTGACAAATTTCTACGCCAACACCTGTTTCACCTTGTTTCTTTCCTAGCTGAAGGGATAGTGTATGTTTCCAACTTGTATGCAACTGCACAGTCATAAGGTGACCAAATTAGTTTATCCTTCTGTCCGAAAATGCTACAGTTAAGAAAAAAAGGACAGTATTTAGCTGTAAGAAAGACAGAACAACGAGTTAAAATAAAATCCTCTTGGGATATTGGTACCAAATGTTGCAAATATTTCTACCATTTATTTTTTTTTTCTCCAAATCTCAATACAGAAGCATGCACAGCATGGAAAATGGTAAAAATGAATTAGGGAATACTGTCAGAACGGTTGACAGTATTCCCTAATTCATTTTTCTGTCTCCTTCCATTTTACTAGCAAGCTTGGAAAGGTGCCTGGAGTGAATTATTTTCTACCCTGCTACAATTTAAAAACACAAATATTGAAACCACAATGTGACACAGTGTGTGGAAAAAAAAAATTCAGGTAGAGCCTGTTGTATTGACAGAGAAATTGTTAAATTTATTGCATTTTCGAAATATATATATCTTAGCCATTTCGTTTTCTAACCTACAGCCTAAAGTTAAACCCTAAAGGATTAATGATTTGTGTGCAGATAACCTTGTAATGTATGTTTTGAAAAACTACCTGTGTGACTGGATTGATGTGCTGAAAACAAAAAATCTATTTCTCTCAGTCTATTTTCCAGCAGGTAGTGGATACAGCACTTTCTAACACCTTTTTGCTCAGGTAAGTTTGTGTCTGTGTGCTGAGGCGAATCCAATGTTTGTGTGTGGATGTTTGTGTGGGTGTATTGATGTCCCCCTCGACCCCTCCCTCTACCGAACCACAACGCCTCATTGGGACGCTGGCCGCCTAAGTCTAAACCCAGGGGAGCTCATTAGAATCGGCGGAGAGGAGAGGACCCCAGACAGGGTCAGGACACACTGCACTGCTGAGCTGCATAGTGATGCCTTCCGCTCTGTCTTTATGTCTGTTTGCTTTGGCTGCATGTCAGTGGATCTGAGTGGATGGCAGATGAGAGATTGGCCCGCTCAAGCACTTGACAACCATGTTGAACACCCACACGCTCGCACATGCACATATAAACACACATATAGACACATATGGAGCCCCGATACACACACAAACACACATC
The DNA here is from genome assembly GCA_037974645.1 of Hollardia meadi. Lineage (NCBI taxonomy): Eukaryota > Metazoa > Chordata > Actinopteri > Tetraodontiformes > Triacanthodidae > Hollardia > Hollardia meadi. Next base: position 302,316 of record JBBPCS010000122.1, read on the forward strand.
TGCTGACATTTTAAATACCCACTCTGTCAGAGATATGTGCATATTCTCAACGTGTGTGTGTGTGTGCATGTATATATTGTACTCATATGCCTACAGTTCACACAGACTTGATCAGGCATACACACACAAACAGAGTTGTCATCTCCCTGTCATGCTACAGTCAGCAGCGTCTTGTGTGGTGTATGACAATAAGTGTCGGGTGTGAGCAGGGTCAGACACGCTCCCGCCCATGAGACAGTCATTAAATGCTTATGAATCTCAAGTGGAGTCCTGCAGATGCACGATGTGTTTGTGTGTGTGCTGCTTGCTTTTGTGTGTGTGTGTGTGTGTGTGTGTGTGTGTGAGCATGCTTGAAACAGACGTGTTATCTGTGCACAACCATGTAAGGAACATCAAGTAAAGTGAGCTTTTGATGCATAGTTTTAGCAATCCCTCCCCATCTGTCATTGTCATCCCCATTTTTTATTAGTATTCACACCCGTTATAAAAGTTGCACTACCACCTTGTAAAAAAAAAACTACTCGGCTACAAGTAGTCCTGCACTGAAAATATAAAAAGTACAAAAGTATTGTTAGAGAAATGTTCTTAAAGTTTTACAAGTAAAAGTACTCATAGCATTAAAATACTAAGGAGCATTTTGACATATTGTCAGGTATTCATCTATAATGCATCATATTTTATAACCTCTTCATATGTCTCATATGTTCAAGCTTAATTTGTTAACTATTACTGTCAAAATAATGTAGTTTAGCTTAAGTGGAATTATACAATAACAAAAACTGGAAATACTCAAGTAACAGCCCAGTCGCCAGAATAAAATGTTGGCATTGTCAACAAGTTTGAATATTTCATACATATCACATTAGGATTTCTGCAATATGTTTCATATTATGCTCAGATTACATGTATATGAACTGGCTTTAGGACTGATTTGAGATACCAAAACTGTATGTTCTTCAGGAGACGTTGCAACAATTTGCTGCCGGGTTTGTTAAACGTTAAGTTTCAACATATGCATGGTTTGCAAAACTAAAATGCCAACATTTGTTTCGCCGATTGGGCTGCAAGTAAAGAGTAAATGTACTTTGTTGTATTCCACTACAGGTAGGAGCTTGTGATCAGACATATTCCTGGTAGAACACCTTGAAGCATTGTGCTCTTTCGACTGTTTTCTGAGCATTAACCAAGACAGAGAAGAAAAGTATTGACACAGCGTAATTGTTATTGGCGTTGTTGTATGGCTGATCATCTGATTAGCCTTCAGATTGAATCGCATTATGATCTTCTAACTGGTACCTGTTGAAACATGGCCACACGTAATGCCTATCTCTGGCCCTAACATGGCTCGAAACATTCACTTGAGAGCACCTTCTGCAGAGATTACAGTTGAACTGCGGTGTGATTTCTCTGGCTGCTCACGCTCTCAGAGCCACACCACAGTAGATGGCTGATCAATCCCGTCTACACCTGACGCTTTTCAACTGCCTGGTTCAGATGTGCTTCCATACAGCTGACTACACAGGTCGCGTAACACCTCCCATATCACACAGTGTCTTTTTGGGCTTTAAATCTATTTTCTGCACACCAAAGGTAACTACATTGATAGCATGCAGGGCTGCGATGCTGTCAAAACACTTCTGAGGGCATAGGTGTTCTGTAGCTGAATGTGGACACTGACAGAGGACTGCAGCGGTGAAGAAAGGTTGTTATTTTTAAGTACTTATCAACCAATAATCTAGAGCCTCCTATAACCTTGCTAATAGGTTCGGCCCTGTTTGCCACTGTGAATGTTTTGGATATATATCATTAAAAAAGGTGACAATGCTTCTAATACCTGGAAAAATGCAGGGATTTTTCTGTGCCGTTTGGTAGGCGACAGCAATGTAAGATGTGGCTCTGATATTGATTTTCTTTCACATTTACACATAATTAAAATAATTAAGAGAGGCGACCCACCTGCAGTATGGTTGTACGTCACTAGTTGCCGTTTTTGCCATGGTGCAGATATGTTGTTGCATTTCTTGATGCGATGCTGCTCCGAGCGGCAGCTGCTACACTGCTCCCATTTTGAGTTATACTGAAATGGATGGTGAAGGGTGAGAAAGGCCAGAGATGCTGTTATTGTTCCACAAAAAGCCAGTGGACACATAAAGAGTTTATCATCTGGGCAAGCAGAGAGCAAGCTTTGCTAATATCCTGAGGCTATCACAACACTGTCCAATGAAGTCTGATTGACTCCATACATCACAGGGTGTGTGAGCACGTCTGTATGTCCTTACACGTGTGTGTGTGTGTGTGTGTGTGTGTGTGTGTGTGTGTGTGTGTGTGTGTGTGTGTGTGTGTGTGTGTGT
>JBBPCS010000122.1:304766-316255 GCA_037974645.1 Hollardia meadi
TGTGTGTGTGTGTGTGTGTGTGTGTGTGTGTGTGTGTGTGTGTGTGTGTGTGTGTGTGTGTGTGTGCGTGAGAGAGACAGGAAGACGGAGATAGCTTTCTCAATGCTTTCCAGCGACAATGAAATCACACACAGGAGCTTTGATATAATTGGGAAAGTACTGTGAAAGGAGCCAGGTTGAGAGGCTTGGGGGAGGCGGTGTGGTCACAGGAGCCTCAGCCGGAGAGCAGGAAGGCAGTGGGGGTGTGGGTTGCTTTTCTACCCACTGGTGGGGGTTGGCACTTATTATGAATGGACGAAACAGCAGGAGAGGAGGAACCGGAAGCTGTTTGTTATTTGAAAAGCTTCTCTCTCTCTGTTTATGCCTGATTCCTTCGCTCTCTCCATCTCTACGTAATTAGGGTGCTGGCTGGAAGAATGATCAGCTGTCATCCCCAATGGTGGCCTTCCACTGCCTGAATGTCAACACTGTCTGAGACCTCCTGTCTGAGTGAGCAGCACACTCAATTAGAGACGCTCACTCGCTGCAGGAGCTGGTAGGACAAACACACTGTTACATTTACAAAGCCACAAACGCACACACGCATACACATCCATATAGACAATCAGGCCACTTTTATGCGTTTATATCCACACATAGAGAGACATGCACAGACCCACACGCTCATCTTGATTCATCACAGCGGTAACCCTGTCCTAGCCCCCAGTGGTTACATTAATTAAAACACAGCTTTTCAGGACATAAAAGTAACTATAGCTAACAGTGGCTTTTCTCACATTCCCTCCGCAGGCAAACATCACCACCAGATGAAAGTGGATGCAGATAGGCGGCGAGTGGATGCCCCCTTTGCTCCATTCGGCCGCATCAAAGTGTTCAGAGTTAAAGGACGAGACTTTTTCTTCGTGTCTCTTGCACTTCTTAAAAATGATTCCCTGCTTGTTATATTGTGTGTAAAATGCAATTAGAGGCCTCAGTTAGCCAATGAAGATATAAGTCTACTTTAGAAAAATTGGCTTGATATAGAAGGCCTTATAGAGAGTCAAAATAAGTCCCGGGTTCTGTTTCAGGAGTAATTCATGCATGTATGGCTACATCACACACTCACAACTGTACGCTCAATGTGAAGCTATAGAGCCAGCAGGTTTAGCTTGGCACAAAGACGAGAAACAGGGGGGGGGGACAGGTAGCCTAGCTCTTTTCAAAGCTAAAATTAACATGTCTCCTAGGAACTCTGAAGCTCGTCAATTAACATGCTGAACATCTTGTTTGTTAAATCTATACAATTTAACACTTTTGTTAGAGACGGGCTAGCTGTTTTCCCCTACTTCCAGTATTTATTCTAAGCTAAGCTATGCTAACCACTTGCTGGGTCTAGCTTCATATTTAGTACACAGATGTGAGAGTAGCCTATCAATCTTAAATTGACTGTGTAAAGATGGGCAACATGATCTTGATCGCCCCCTGGTGGCTAGCCGCAGTGTAGGTCATAAATCCCCGATGGTTTCTGTCATTTAAGGTAGGAAGTTATTTGATGCTATAAAAAGGGGGTGAAACGTCATGATTGACAGCTGAGCCCTGCTCCTGATTGGATGGGCAGGTGTATGGGCGGGAACTCGATCACTACTGTGCAGACTCTAGCTCCAAATGATGTGCCAGTGTCCATGGCAGCGCTCGTATTCGGGGAAGAAGTTATTATGTCAATGATCTTATCAACTCCGGGCAAGAAAGCTGTTCAAGCTATAAAGCTGCACAAACAATAATTGATTAAACAAATAAATTTGTTGGCTTCATTTTAAAAAAAAAAGATAATTGTGTATAAAATAAAAACATGAAAAATTGCCAGCCTCACCTTTTAACAGCAGTTTAATCAAAGAAAAAGTTGTTTCTTTCTGTATTTGCTTAATTTCTTACACTGTTCAGCATAATTTCCTTTGACAAATTACAGAGCTGCTACAGAACATCTGGTCATCTCCAGGCCTCTTTACATTTTAGTGATTTAGCTGATGTTATCATCCACAGCGACGTATGATGGAGAGAGCAGATTTCGGTGCCTTCACTAAAAAAAACCCAACAGCAGGACAGGAAGCGACTGATGGATGTACCTCAGGTGATGCAAGAATCAAACCTGGCACTATATGGCTACAGAACAAGTTTCGCCTGCTCGTGAATCTTTGCACTTACAGACTATCCTTTTCTGCCTCTTGCAATTTCATTCCTTTACTGCTGACACATGCACAATGAGATGGAGCTTCCTACAAAACCTCCAGGCCCTCATTCAAGGCTTGACCAGAGCCCAGCAGAGCATGATAAAGGAGTATTATGTGGTTTACTCAGCATAAATCTCATCTTTCTCACCCGTCTGGAAGCTTTGAAATGTAATCGGCTGTGTACATATTACAAAATCAGAAGGTGTCAGTGTGATTTGAGGAATTGTGTGTGTGGTGTTGGTTGAGAGAGGTGTAAAATGCAGATTTGTGTATAAAGTTTTGAATTAAGAAAAGAGATAGAGCTTTTTATATTTGAAAATGTGTGCGTGCTTGTCTATAGAGGGTGGGAGGATTCTGAAAGTGTCTGTAGTTTTGTGAGAAAGAGAGGAGATTGAGTTCAGAGGGATAGAGGGACTTTGCAGGCTCTGTGGAAATTAGAGCTCTCCATCTCTGTCCTCTGTGTGTTTGCGCATGTGTGTAGATGTGGGTGTATGTGTGTGTGTGTGTAGCTGGGGGTCACTGCAGGAATAAAGAGAGAGAAGTCAGGTATCTCTCACTGAAAACCCTCACTAAGCCATAAAAAAGAACACTTGCAGCTACATAACTGTGAGGGTGTGTGCATGTGTTTGATTTGGAGTGAGTGTGTGTGTGTGTGTGTGTGTGTGTGTGTGTGTGTACAGGTGCATGTTTACCTGTGAGTGTTGTCTGCTGTAAGAGGCAGCGCCAAGAAAAATAATTTAGAGATGCTGGTATATGGAAGTCCAGAAATGTCAAAATAATCAATAATTTAATCAAATTAAAATGTTATTTATCATCTCTGTGCATGCTGCTTTTTTCAGTTAGCTCTCTCAAAAATAGGCCTTGTAGCTTGTGGAATGGTGTCATCTGATTTTCAACCATTTATGTCTTATTTTGATGATATCATAGCAACTGGTTTTGCTGGTTGACCTTGACCGAGGCCTGGGAGAATCCTGTCAATATGGAAATGACAACGAAAGCGACCATTAGACTCCTTAGAAATTAAAAAGAGGACATAATTAAATAAAATTAAATATAGTTTTTTATTCAGCTAATCGATTAGAAAAAATCTAATGGCAGACACTGTAAAATTCAGAACAAATGTTTCTATCTCAGGATAAACACTCTGGAAAATCACATTTTACCAAACACAGACTTAAATAAACATTCAATGGACATACTGGGAAATTAACTATAATGAATTGAATGTACAGTATGTGTATTATTTTAAGCCAAAACTTTACTGAGTTGTTAATTTGTCAACTTGTACCTTTTCAGAAAACACTACCTTGTATTTGTTATTAGGGTTAGTGATCAACTGTTCATGCTGTTGTCTTTTAATCTATTGCAGAGGAAATATGGATACTTTGATTATCAGGTGAGTTAAGAACCCAACAAATAGCTTATAATTTGGCTATTTCCCTATAAAATGAACATAATATTATATATGACTGTTTACATGGACCAATATATCCCATAAGCCACACCATCCTCAACTGCCAAGTAAAGAAACACATTTGTTCCAAAACGATTTGTGTGCACATCTGACTATAGCGGCGTAATAGTTTGCAGATTGTATTACGACCATAAGGCACACAGTACAGTGTTCAATTCTAAAATCCAGCGTACATATTTGCCCATTCATGGCATGTCTCATGGATCCTCTCAGTAAACAGCTTGTGGCATGCCTCAGCATAAGACGACTGCCAGAGCCCTGCTTGTGTAATCTTGCACAGGATGAAGTATATAGACACATATTGTGTTTTACATGGATGCATGTTTTTTAAAGATCTAGCAGGATTGTTACAAGCAGTTTCAGATTTCATCTCTGTCTCTCCTGCTCCTTCTTTCTCCCTCTGAAAGGTGATTTTGTGCAGCTGCCCTCGACAATCTGCTTCAGGCTGTTGTGCTCAACCTTTACCTCAACTCGGCCTATTCTCTCCCTCTCCCACTCTTGTTTTCTTACTCTGCTGCCTTCTGATTACAATGTTGGGTGGAAAAGTTGCCTTACTGGAAGTTGTCCTCTTATTTCTTCCTCCTCCACCTCTTCATGGTAATCCTTAGCTACAGACGAGACTGAGTGTCCTCATTGGCTGACTGCAGATGGGCCTCCTCGGGTCTGTCTTCGCCCGAGAGTTTCGTATAACCCTCAGGCATGGAGATAGTAAAACCCACAAGTTTTGACTCAAGCTAGTGAGAAAACGCTGACCTGACATCCACGTTCAAGAAATGAGTGCTCTAACAACAAATAGTTATCTTTCATTTAGATTAAGAATAAAATTTTAATTCTTCAGTTGCAGTGAAGTCAATAATAACATTGTTTTTGTGTAATTATGGTCAAATCCCCTCAAAAATCAATTAAGTAAATGATGCTGTATGCATGATTTTTTCCAACTGATAGCACAAAATGACCATTCACTGTATCTGTATGGCTTTGATAGGATTATTGATGAATACTAATGACTCAGTGATTACTTCGACTTCTTATTTAAAGCCATATAAACTCCTTTAACCAGTCTGCGGTTAAATGGAGGAGCAGAGCGATTAAAATCTAAAACCACCTTGAGCTGTCAATATTTTTACAACCCTGTGGAGATTTTCGATATGATTTTCGATGGAAAACCTGCTTCTTGCCTCAACTCCGGATCTCAGTAAACATAACTCCCATTGTTGCGTGTTATCGTAATCATGTGCAGTCATAACTGGCAGGGGAGATATAGCCTCATGGTGGGAGATAAGTGTGATTTATGCTTCATATCTTTAAACACATTATGGAAGCAACATAATGGACACATTGCGAACCTAATTGCACATTACGCGACACCAGGGACATTTTCCATGTTATTAATATGTAAATATCCCATCTGAAGTTAAAAAGACCAGTTTAATATGTTAGAGTAATGATGTCAAATTAGCACTGACATGATGAAAATAATACAGCCAGCAGATTAATACAGGAGCAGATAAATGATTTCTAACAGACATTACACTGTCAGCCTTGCTCTTGCAGCTTGAATCTAAAAATCAGTTGTTTAAAAAATTTAAACAAACAGACAATTTACTGTGCTAATAACTAAAACAGTGAATAAATGAATACCTCATTGATTTTTTGCTCGATCCTCTCATGGATGCGCTTGGGCTATGTTCCCATTATAATTAATATTTATGTGCCATGATTCCATGTTGCAATAACACCTCTTATGTACACTGTTGTATATAAGACATCTATATAACGGTTGTAGTATAATGCACATATTTCATATTATTATAATTCTCTATGCCTGTATATTTCTGTTCTTGTTGGAGCAATTATAATGAAACCCAATTCCTCCCTGGGGATCAATAAAGTATTTCTGATTCTGAAAACTGTGTCTGCATTGCCTTTACAGCATAATTAAGAGTTATTGAAGCATGTTATCTCATTATGAAGGACAGGAGTACAGTCCATGATGTGATAACAGCATTGATGTTGGTTTGGCCGACTCAGGAACAACATAACATCCCTGCAAATCCAGTGGCACCCAGTGTTTACAGCAACAGCACTCAGCTAAATCACCCACGGCGAAGTAAATGGTTAAAACGATATTCAGTTAGAAATTTAGACTTTACTTTTAGGGACAGTAATTACGGGGGTGTGGCTTATCAAACAGTCAACGTAAATCAGGACAGAATCCTCACTGAATGTGGGAGAAAACAACCCATTAGATGTATAAATTAACTGCAGCCCGGAGTAACATTTCAGGCCCACTAGTTTATATTCTTGTTACTCAATTTCTACAACCAGGATAGGCTCAGGCAGATACTTGGCCCACGGATATAATGCTGTATTATTTAGTTTTTATTTCAGTGGAGTAATTCTTCATCTTAAGGTAGTTTCCCTAGTCAACAAGAAATAAGTGCACCCTTGAAGAATTTTATGTGGAGGATTATAATTTGCTCTCATGGTCTAAATTCTATTTCTCGAGCTTTCAAATCGGCATATAATATAAAAGAATCATCAAGCTCCTGGAGCCTTGTTTCTCTTTGGTGCATGGGTGTGTGGGTAAAAACACCCCTTCAAGGTGACACGCTGCAATTAAACAGCGCCGGGCTGTCGGCGATGAGCTGTCACATGTCACAGGTGTACAGGGCAGATGTAAGTATAATTGCTACAGGCCTCTGGGATGGAGCTGAACTCCATCTCCATAGCAGGCTTCACTGGGAGCTCAGCTATAAAGGAGACTTGTAACACATTGACAAATGGTTGTAAAGCAGTTGCCAAATTAACAATGACCTCCCCCCTTTACTGTCTTGTGAGGGTGATAATGTGCAAAGTCCTGTCGGGAAGTGTGCTTAATGGTCAAGATAATCTGTCTATTATGTGAGTGCGACATTAGGAAAGGACTGAGCGATCATCAATTAAATTTTCTTTTCTGCAGCAAATGGCAAGCATTATTTTTTTGACAGTGATTCAAGCAGGCGGACTATTATAGATTCTGAAATAGTAGCTATATGTGAATATAACTGGAAATAGTGCAAATACTGTTAGTCTGCAGTAGAAGCCCCTGCTCTAAATTACTATGGTGGAACTAGATGTGCTTACCAATCGAGTCTCAGAGCATCTGAGGAAACTAATAGACAGAGGAAAGAGGGGGAAAAGGAGGAAGAGAAAGGCAGGGGGGGTTCTGTTCATAAACACTGTTTACTTAAAGCCCCCCATCAGCTTATTAGTATTAATAGCAGTGACTTCAGAAAGCTCATATTCTGCCATTGGTCAGTTTTGTATTATTTATGATTGAAATGAAAGCCAGGGAATGCGGCAGCAACGGAGGAGTGCTGCATAGCAAACGATGTTGCCTATGCCAGTTTCCATAACCAACACTTGGGTAAACAGCAGATTAAGCACAGCGCAAGACGAGAGAGAGAGAGAGAGAGGGGAAAAAAAAACGAGAGCAAAATGTTTTATCCACACATTAGCCTATCTGAGGCGAGCTTTTGGAGGAGGCTAGGAGAACATTGCGGACCTTTTGATGTGGCTGGTCTTCATCTGCAAGTCCTTTTGAGCATGAAAGGGCCTCGCCTCCAGTGCAACTTCTGTAATGTTGATCTTAAGAAGTCGGGTCAAAGTAAGCACGCTGTAACTTGAGAGAGTCCTCGCCTTAATTAAAGACACCATCTGTTAAATTTTATTATTAAGCTGTTAGAGGGTGTGTTAGAGCAAACGAACAGGGCTTTCATTTTCTGCTCTATTTACAGGCAGCAGGGGGGCATGTGGAGCAAGGGGAGCCCAGAGCTTCCCTGCTGAGGTGTCTTTGAGCGAGACACACAATCCCTGTGGAAATCTAGCTGATTTTCTAGATAAACTACTTTAAAAGATAGCAGGTCAGCTTATAGAATTATTTTGATAAATAATCCTTTTCCAAACAGGCTGACTTTGAGAATAATTTTCTCCTCTTGCAAACACGTTTGCATCTACGGTTAAATGTTGTTTTTTAGTGAGTTAAGACGCACAACAGATGCACAAAATCAACACAAAACCACCACAGCATATACTGAATCAATCTTTATTTATATTAAATTAAAAATATACTTTTGACAGATTCATGTAACAAACATGAGGAACGGTATTTCTATGATATAAAGCTTTGGGTATGGTTTCAAATATCTCAGACACGGGGAAAGCATGGGAAGCTAACGTAGGTGAGGAGGAGCTATTGGGAACGCCTTCTCTCCAGTGTGTCTCCTCTCAAAAGCATGCAAAACAAATTAGAAGTGATTTGGAAACAGGTTGTACTGTGAAGGCCTTTCAGAGAAGAGGAGGCGGAGAAGGTAACACTGAATCCCAAACGCAGGGCTATTTGGGTTGTTTGGCAGCACTGGTTTCCGTTTTATGAGACTTAGAAAAAGGGGGAGATAAATAGAGAAAAGAAGGGATTGTTCACTTGTTCTGGGGTCTTGTCATGACTGGGTGACAAACTGAGTGGCTGGCTAGGGGAACCAAAACAGAGGTACCCCACTCCATACCTATCACCAATCACCACTTCTACAGTGTTCACCTAAACTGAAGCGTTGCATGAGGACAGCCACAAAGCTCTGGAAAAGGGGCCACCGAACAGAGTTTTCACATGAGAGAGGGTCGACAAGCACTTTGAAAATCAAACTCCCATTAGCCAAAAGGTACACTTACATAAAGCAAATATGTACGGCTATTTTACAACTCGTTATAAGCAGGAGAAAACAGCAGTAGGAGAGAAGACCATATAAATTCAAAGCATTGCCTCCTTATTTACAAATTCACCCCGTCGGCCGTTTCAGCGCTTTATAAAAATACTATTCACATTTGTTGTTGAAGTGTGTTAGATACGTTTTGGAGGAAACCCCAAAGATTCTGTACATTTATACTGATCTGATGATTCAAACGTAGAAAATGGACGACCTACACTCGATAGCGATGCTTTGTGCAATTGAAGTGCCAACAACTAAAAATCGCAGCAAGAAAGGGAAACATGTTAAATAATATGGTGTGATTGACACAATAGTGGCCAATAAAATCACATGGATTCAAGCCTTGTTCCTTAAAGAGAAACATCCTTGATAATATGGGGAAAAAAACACTCAATATTAAAAGAATATGTGGGGTACTATTAATGAAAAAAAACATGGAAGATTTTAGAAATAAAGATTCCCTGTTTGTGCTACTGAATTCAGTAAAAAAATCTTTCCTCCCACACTTTCCGCTCCCTGTACAGAAATCGGAATATAATGTCGTTGTTGATGGAGAGATACAAAGGTGGACGGCAGTAAAACACTCACTTTGGGTACCATGCAAGGTGATATTGTACTATACATTAGACTCTAACGCAGCCCATATGGTGGGTAACTGCTGATGCTGAAATATCGAAGGGTTCACTTCAGTACAACATGGCTACATGCCTCTGCACCTTGGCTTGGAGGAAACAGCAAAAAGTCAAAAACAAAGAGTAATCAGTCTTATAACGTCTGTTGCTGTGGTGGGTTCTTGAAGTGAGTGACAAATAGCAGCAGGTAACACAGGCCGACGCAAAGGCAAAATATGTTCGAAACAAGAATATTAATCAGGAGAGAGGAGAAAGAAGACATTGCTTCCACAGCTGGAAAGCAATTTGTGGTGATTTAAAAAGGTGACAAAGGCCTTTGGATGACAAAAAAACAAGACTGGATGACCTTCTTCAGGTTCACAAAGGTTTTTCTTCCTTTTCTGGCAATGAACTCATGAGAACATTCAATTCAAAGCGGAGCCGTGCTGGGTGTCTTGTATACTCTGAAGTGCCCTCGAGAACATGCGAGGCCAGTTGTCTCATCAGTGTTCCAGTCTCATCTATTCTTGATTCACATATTTTGCCTGGGTCTACAGCATAATTTAGGCCTCGCAAGAGAGAAACCAATGCATGTGTTTCTCTTTTCACCGCCATCGTGATTTTCTTGTTGTTCTTGTTTTATCTCTGAAACCCAGTTTTGGCAGACTCTTCATTCGCCCAGTATAAACAAGCTCAAACACTATAAATATTTCACATTGATATTAAATGCTGTCTCCATTTCATTGAATTAAGAGCTCCAAAAGTGACTACAAAATACTCCTTCATCAAATAATCATGATATCATCAAAGCAGCATTATAAATACTGTTTGAAGCAAACAAAAACTTGGAAACAAGGACATTCTCCATTCACCTAAAATGTGTTCTCTTTGTGAACTCCTGCCTTCCCTGGACTTTTGCTAAAGCTCTTGCTTTCTGAAGTGGTAAACGACCACATAAACACGTTGAATATTTCAGTAACGAAGAGTGGAAATCCGTTCTTTCTACCCACGAGTTTGATCAAAGTGCTCCATGGGGAGGACAAACATATACAGCTTAATCAGACGAAGACTTAAACACACACACACACACACACATTAAAATACACAAAATAAACATCCTACACAAGAAAACAGCTCGGATAGGAATCTGCTCATGCCCCAGAATGATGAAAAGCTGTTGAAAACAATGACAAAGCAATAAAGGTAAGGTTCCACAGTTAATGGCTGGGAAAACTTGCTAAAGGTTCAGGAACTACAAGATTTTGTTTACACTGATTGAACAAAGTTGCGATTCTACTGAGATACAGCAGGAGGAGCTCAGAGGCAAACCATCATTACGAAATGTTTGCCTTGATCTTGGAAGTTTGAAAAGCTTTCTGGTGTTTCCCCACCCACAGGTGTTCTGTATGGCTTAGTGGAAGAAATAATGGCTGTAACACCAGCGCTTTTAGCAGCATTGACTGGCAGTTTGCCTGCAGAGTCGTAAGGGTTCTCTTGCGATCAGATGGGGAATCAGTGCCCTGTTGGGGATCTCAAAAGCAAAACTCAGGTGAGATAATTTTGATGATGTCGTTTTTGGTTAGGAAGAATCACTCTTGATAGATAGGAGGTGTTAAAAGTAATAAATTAACAAGATACAGCGGCACTTGAAAAAAACAAGACAATGAAGACTTTACTGTCCTCTAAGTTGCAAATTTGGTATTTTTACTAATATTAGTAGGCTAATTTTCATTAGGTGTCAGGTTTCATTGAGGTGACTCAAAGGTGGAGGTTCAACCCTGTCTCCTTGAAATTAGGAGCACATAGTCCTAATTTCTTTGCCCGGTTAGCTGGCTATATCAGTATCATGTCCAAATCTGTTGCCATAGAGAGGAATGGTTCCAGAGACTTATGAGAACTAGGTCCAAGCTACCAAAGTATGTCTTGATAAATGAGCACCGTGACAGAGACAAACGTTGTTTTCTAAATGTATAGTAATTTCGGCAGTTTTAAAAACCATCACTTTCTCTGTATCTACAGATCCTACATAAAGTCTGGGGTTCCTGACTTCCAATGTAGAACAACAAAACAGCTGAAGATCACGTAAAATTATGAAAAAATCTCAGAGATTTGGCACTATTGGGCCACGCAATGAGCTTTTGATTCAAGCTGGTGACATTAAAAATGTTTTCTACTTGACTACAGTCATGTGGTGGAAGCCTTGTTTGAAGTTGGAGCAGTGTTGAGTCTGGTGTTGATTAGCTGTGGCACTGAAAGTCTTTAGCTGTAGATCCAATCATAACCGACTTTTACCTCTTTTCCCACAGACATCCCTGTGGGGACAAATTGGCTGGCTAATATGTGAACACACACATTCACACTGACATAAACACAGACACAGACACAGACACACACACACACACACACACACACACACACACACACACACACACACACACACACACACACA
>JBBPCS010000122.1:316355-327926 GCA_037974645.1 Hollardia meadi
ACACACACACACACACACACACACACACACACACACACACACACACACACACACACACAAAGTAGTCTGTTTTTACTGTGCTCTGCTGGTGCTGTCTTGTTCATTCCTGGAGGTCTTCATTAGGCAGCTTGGATAAACTTTCTCTCCCCTCTCTGTAGAGTTTTTCTTCTTTCCTCTCTCACTCCATCTCCATGATCACTATTCTCAGTTTAGCTGCTTTACGGGTGGTCTTATCACGCTATTCAGCAGATACAGCAATTTCCCCAAATATCTTCCTGCTCTTATGTCAAGACACTCTTTACTTATTTAAGTTGGATCCACAATCCAAGAAGAAAAACCAGTGTATAAAAATCCATCGTCTCAGCACTACAATCGATGTTTAGAAAATGTTTACAGTGCATTTTTCCCTTTTGCTTGGAAAAAGCTGTTTTTTATCAGCTTTTCCGAGTAGACAGCAGTCAAGCAAAAACAACAAAACAGCATTTGTCCTGCATGTTTTCAGGGAAAGTTAAAAATGGTTGAACTACAAATGTGAAAGAAGGGATCACTGTAGTTTTGGCCATCACAGTATCACAGTTACAGAGGAAAAATGAGATGAGTTTCACATACTTGATGGAGAATTCAAGAAAGTACAATATTTTCCTATAAGCAAAATATTGAATATGATTGATAAGTGCTCCATCTTTTATGTTACAGGAAGTCATTTTCCCGACTAAACCTTTCAGTCTTTTTCCCTCCATATTTTGCTGTTTCACCTGACTCCACATGGGCATTCACAAAACAAGACATCTTGACATCTAACAGACTGTATTTGCTCTGTCTGTTTGCTTATTTCAGAAACCCTCAGAAGAGTTTCGTTCATCCTCAGACCTTTATACTGGAAAACAAAAACAAAAAATGGTGAAACATCTTCCTCCTCTCATGAATCTGACACCTCAGTGGCTGGCAGTGAGTTCAGGTTCAGTCGAATCCATCTTGTTTGTCGTCGTTGTGGTCTACCTCGCTGGGCCAACACGGTACGTCCACTGCTGTGTGCCAGTCATTTGTCCATTGTTTGAAAACTGCCATAACCTTCACATGTTCAGAGACATGAAGCACAGTCTCTATCTACAAAACAGAAATTGACTGGATTGGATATAGCAAAGGTGTGTGAGACTGAGTTGGGCCTGCTTGGTTCGATTCACCTCCTTTTGATGTCGCTACAGTCTACAGCAGATGGCACATTATTTGGAAAGAGTTGGGGGGTGGCTCTGGTTGTGGCCGCTCCCCTCTGTGTGAAACAGTGGAACCGGAGAGGATGTCTGGGTTGCTGGAGGCTAGAGTCAGATAGAGGAACATTTGTCAAGTGGAACGATCTAGACCACAGTGTTCCGCTGCCGGTATGGTGGAGGCGGCAAGACTGTACCAGATTTCAGGGAAAACTCAGACATGTATTCAGGGTTTTCAGCTGCCACTGGCCGTATGTGTCCATTCTGCTTATAGAAGAGCTTGGCGTTGGTGGAACCTCCCTGAGCGCCGTCAGGGGCCGCCTGGTTAGATGATTTTGGAGGCAAGCTGTGCTGCCAGTATTCTGGATTGTCAAAGGTCACCTTCAGCTTCTTCCCACTGACTTTACCTGATGTCAGTCCTCCGTGTTTCAGCAAGCCTGAGGGATGCGTGGTGTGGCTCTGGTAGGCTGGCAGGCTGCCATGCCCGAGATTGGCTGACGTGAACAGGGCACCTGATTGGCATACCTGGGCCTGGGCAGCAGTTCCTGTTTGGCTGGTGGAGCTGCCACCTGGATTGCCAGGTTGTCCTGCAGGTTTGATGGAGGGGTGGGCGTGGAGGATGTGGGTCGGTGGGCCGTGGTGGCAAGGAATGCCAGATGGAGAGGGCTGGGCAGTGGGGAGGGGGTAGTGGGGCAGGCTGGTCTGGATGGTCAGTGGGAGATGGGAGGCTAAAGTTGTGGCTGAGATGGAAGAAGGAGGCTGGGTGGGGAGGGGTAGACCATTTCTCCTCAGGGCTTCCAGGCCCAGCTCAGCAGGGCTGTGGAAGGTGTTGAGGTAGAGGGGCTCGTTGATGTACTCATCCTCTCCTTTGGGCTGGCTGTTGGGTGTGCTGTGGTAGCCTGGGTTATCCAAGGCGTGGATCTCACCGTTTTTACGTCGTGAGACAAAAGGGTTTTCTTCAATTGGATTCAGGTATTCTGTAGCACAGATCAGAAAAGGGAGGGAGGGTAGGAATTGCAGAGAGCAAGGGAAAAAGGAATTTATAAGAGATTAAGACAGATAAACAAAAGATCCAAGGAAATTAAATGAAGAGACGAGAAAACAAAAGAAATAGATATTGAAAGAGATTAAAAGTAGGAGATCAATGACTAATGAGGAGAGAAAATGGAGATGATAATGGCGATAATGGCAGTCACGCAGGACCAGACAGGCACATTGCCAGTAGTTCTTTGGCACTGGAAACTCCATCTGCTGGGTGGGGCAAAAATGCCAGCAAATGACCCCTCTTCAGTGCTTCCAAGCACTATAATAGTGGGGTGTGAAACCTATTGATTTTGCCCACTCTTCTGCTCCTTGACATTGCATCAGATGCATTTTGCTGCAGGCTTTGTTATATTTTGAGCTGCTCAAAAATCAAAGACGGTAGTGCAAGAGCCCGGCTGATGGACTGAATTATGATCAAAGGCAAAACATGACTCTGTAGTAGCTGACACACACCGTTGACGGAACCCTCAGTAGGAATTTCAATCAATGGAATGAAATGAACAGGCAAAATGACAGAATGCATGTCAGAATATACTACAAAATATTTACTCTGTGAAGGAGCCAAGAGATGATAGGACATAGAAAAGGTACACAAGGCTAGAAATGGAAGTAAATACAAGAAGCACTTGTTTTACATTTACATTTCACGTGTAGTTATTTCAATGGCACAGTGTTACTTGTTTTCTTTAGATTGGTGAGAAATAAATATGATGAGGTAAGGTTATTTTAAAGTTTATCATTATCACCAAGCTGTGGATTATAACTCCTAAAATGCAGCTATGCATCAACACCACAAAATGCTGTGCAGGGCTGCAGAAAATGCTCTAGCTGGATGTTTTTTTTCACTTCCCAACAAATCTGCTCTGATTTATTTTTAAGTACTTTACTGTGTTTTGTGTGTGACTTAGAGTACCTGAGGAGTGCTTCTCCTTCATGGGTGTCATGTATCCATCCTCATCAGTGTCCCCTCTGGATGCCCTCTCCCCCAGGAAGATGGTGGGGTCAGCGCTGTACCTCTGGCCCCCACTATCCTCTGTCCCAGACTGGCTCAGGCTCTTCTTATGCAGGCTCCCATTACAACGCTGGTCCTCCAGGACCGGGACTGCTCCGCCTGTGGCTTCTTGGTTCACACAGGCTTGGGCACCTGCCACAGAGCCCTCTGCAGGGCTTGGACCACCATCTCGATAACCAAACTGGTTCTAAGGCAAAGGGTGGGTTGTGGATATAGACAAGAAAAAAAAGACATTCCTGACATTACTGAAAAAAAAGGTAGCTTTGATTTTGTTTAATCTATATGACTAAGAAAATTTTAATGCACATTTTGTTGACAGTGTGCAGCTATTTAGTGATCGAAGATCTAAAAGAAAATGATCTAAGAAATCAAAGTAAAGATGTCTATTGTTGAGTTGAGACCACACAAACCACACATGGTGTCAATGCCAAGCATAATAAAATCTGAGTCTGAGTTTGAGCCAGTTGTATGCCACCTGCGGCAAAAGAAGTAAGACTTTTAACCCATGCAGCTGCCTGTTGAAGATAGAATTCTCTGACAAAGTTCTGCCAATGAAGTCATCAGCCTTGCGGGACTGCAAGGGGCAGCCAGGCAAAGCTACAATTCAAACACCTGAACCTCAAAAAAGAACATAAAACCCCACAAGAAAATACAAAACATGACATGGAAGCAAAGGTCTTGTTGTGGTGCTGTGTGAGCATGCCGTGGGCTATTTAACCCAGGCCCACTTCACTGCGCTCTTGCCAACTGCTAATGCTCCAACAGCAATTACAGGAAGCAGAGATACAAAACATAAAATGAAAAAAAAGGAAGTGTCCTGGGGTTATAGCTGTCCACCTACTCTGTTTTCCCTCCATTACAATCAACCTCCCCCTCCTCCAAACTTCTCTGTTCATCTCTTCTTCAAAGCCAGTCATTATCTGCTCCTCTTTTCAAGTATGAGCGTGAGAGCACAGATTAGATAACTGTCTGTATTGGACTGCGTCTGCGGTGGCGCAACCTGAATAACAAACTTTCTGTGGCAAAGTCAGCCTGCCGATGGATTCTAACTGAATTCCTTTTCCCTGTCTGGGCATGTATGGGCTTTTGACTGCATAATCAAAACACTTTCAATTCATGATAGGGCTGTTGACCTTGAAGAAGGTCCCTGGACCCTGAAGAATGGATTACTGTGTGTGTTTTTTGGGGTATGTGTGTGCTCATCAGGGGATTAAGATCCACCGGCAAATGGGTAGGTCACAGGGGTAAAGGTGCATAAGATGCAAAGCCGCGGTCCAGCAGCACCTGGTGCATGCTGCAGAGCAAAGAGCTGCGCCTGCATTCATTGTCTATTAGTAGACGGCTCAGGCATTTTAAGAGAGCGTCTGTTATTTGCTTATGGAGCTCTGAGTAATGAAACCTGGGGCCTGGGGAGCGAGCGTATAAAGAGCCCAAGTTTAAGCCATACACGTTGGGATGGAAATGATGGAGGTGAACCATTAGCGGAGGGAAATCATCAGTGTATTGGAAGTTATTAACCACCTTGAGCACTTATAGAGGGCAGTGAGTCGGGCAGTCTTTGACCAGAGAGAAGAGAAAACAGTTTTAGACTTGAAAGGGTTTTTATAAGGAGATATGATCATGATTACTTTAAAATATTGAATTAAAGGTGGAGGTTTATGCTTTTACAACTAGAAAGTTTTCTGCATATGTGCCTAAGCAGTGCCCTTACTCTGTTGGAGTCAACGCGAGGCCTGGTTGTGTATGACGGAGGAGCCACATTGAAACCTCGAGGCACCAGATACTCCTCAGCATCCATCAAATCATCCAGGTCCTCTTCGTCCAGAAGGCTCTGGAAAAACTTGCTGTCATTGGGGCTGGGAAGCTTCATGCGGTCGTCTCCCTAAACAGCACACAAGTGACATAATAAAAATTTGATCTGATTAATATAATTTTACACGACTCACAAAATGTTACAGAAGACCATGTTTTCTTTCACTAAATTTACTTGTCCAGTAAGTGGATGGTTGCACAGGAAAGCCTTATTATCGGGTGCTTTGACAGCGAGCCTCTTTAATCAAACACACCTGGATGACCAGGTACCGCTGGGGGTCACGGGCCATTCTGCAGAACTCAGCGGCCAGCTCCTTGAACTTCGGCCTACTGTCTGCGTCAATCATCCAGCCTGGAGAAGAGGGAAATGCAGCAGGAGAGGAAGAAGAGGTTAGAGAGATAAACAGATACAAAGATAAAAGATAAAAAGTTATACTTGCATTAAGGATTTATATATGCTTATATATTTATATATTGCTTTTCCCACAACTCTCAAGGACAGTTACGTAGAAACGTATCATATTGATTGTTCACAATTCTGTAGCTTATTAACCTTTTGCTCAACCTTTGGCAAGTTACTTTGCTGGTTGAATGCCATTTTCTTTGGAAGACTATTGTTAACTTTCTATTGCATTCGCAGTACGGAGCCTGTGACTGCCATCCTTCACTGTGTACACACATTTCTAAAATATGCACTATATTTATATGTTTAAAAAAAAAAATCTGATTCTGTTTGCTACACAATTATGCCAGAGAAGAACACATGCTAAACATGAATTGCATCCATTTGAACCCTCAACCTTCATTGACCCAGAGAACACTGAATGAGCAAGCATGGTGCTTACATTAATAAAGTTCCATACATAATATGGGATAAGTGCCTTGCTCAAGGGCAACTCGGAGATAGTTATTAAGTCAGAGGAAAGTGTTTTTCATTTTAATCTCCAGCCTGCCTTTCTCCTGCTGGGGCTGCAGTAAACACAGCAAAGCCCTGCAGGTGATGTGAGAGGTCAGGTGGGGACGCAGCTCAAATTAGACGGTAAGCAAACCGGGCCGCTGATTTCAGTGTCTGCATCCTTATTACATATTCTACGGCTGTGATGGCTAAAGGAGGTCTGGGTGCCTCCAGGAGTCCTTGGTGGTGAAATATAATTGCTTAATTTCACTTTATTTAAAATTTAGCACTTAACGCAGTAACAAAAAACACTTTATCCTCATTACATTAATGCAGTTGTTATCCAATTATAATGTGTTTCCTCTCCATAAAAACTCCTGACTGTTCTCAACCATCAACACCACAGTCAATCTCGAGCTAGCTGACCCTCTCTGTTGCCATTTTGCCAGCCCATCTTCGTTCAGTTCATTTAATTTCCGCCCCCCACCCACCCACCCACCCACGCAAGCACATTACCGAAATGAGTTGCAATTACTCTGGCAATCAAACTCGTTTTCATCTTTATTGGGGTGGTGCCGAGGCGATGGCGGGACACGCAGTGTGACAGCACACCAAATCACAAACAACGGCTCTCAGTCATGTAATCAGAATTAATGCTCCTAATTGCTGAGCTTTTGATGGGGCGCCGTGACCCTCCTGCTAGTTTGACTCAGCGCTTGACCTCTTTTGGCTATTTCTGATCACGGCTTACCTGACGTCACTTGATTTTTGTGTGCTTGTGGTGTGTGGTTAAGAAGATTTTGAATTTGTAGAGAGGACAAACTGTGCAGCATTACAGTGGATAAAGCTGACAGCTATTGTGAAATGTAACAATATCTGCCTCAAAGATTAATAACAAATCATGACAATGTGAGAACCCCCCAAGCATTTTTTGCTGTTTGTTAGGGAATCTCTTTGACCTCAGTATTTATAATATTATTGTCCAGACAAATTTTACGCAGCATGTTAAATGTAATCTCCTCCTCCTCCAGGGGAACAGACAGAAATCAGTTGGCATTGTTATTAGGCTAAATGGCTGCAGGGCTTTTATGGTTTGCTTCTGTGCTGTCAAAAGCCACTGGCAGTAGTTTTTCATTTGGAAAAGCATTTGAGATATTATGACATTTCAGCTGGATTAACATTTTTGTCATGGGAACATGTTTGATATCAAGCTCGGAGCGGAATCATATCCTTCTCCTTCAACACATTTGCCATTTTAAGCTCTTGTCCTCATCCAGAGCGAATCACAATGAGTCCAGCAGTAGAATGAGTTCAACTTTACAAAGCTACAAGCAGCCAATAATAAGAAGTATATTCATAGTGCAGATACAATATTTCTGCAATAAATAAAGACTGCATAATTAAAAAAGAACCAAGAACTGCAGGGGGGAATAGTCAGGGGGAGAAGTTGATGTGATTTTATGAAATTTTCAGCCACCTCCAGACGACTGAAGTCACTCCACCATAGTTGGGTTGAGGCAGGGTAGAGCAGTGACCAGGCTGGTGTAAGGAAAAGGATAGCCAAGCAGCCGATAGCTGGCAGACGGCCTGGCATGTACGTCTGGAAGCTTTCCTGAAAATATGGGAGGGTGGATCCCTCACCAGCACCAGGGCTCTGAATCCAGCCAGGGAGAGGAGTGCAAAATGGGACGGACAGGGGGGGAATTTGGGGAGGATGAGGAAAAGCTGGGCTGTTGGATGAGTTGTGCAGGCTGGAGGGGAAAGTTGGGGTGGGTGGACTGGGAGGGAGGTGTGGTAGTCCAGATGGAAGATGACACGAACAGGGAGGTGGGCCCTGGTGAGGACGGGGTCTGCATATCGCGGGCCATAAACCAGCATCAGGGTCATGACAACGACTTGTTTTTTTTTCATCTACATATCAACTTCTCCTTGAAGCCCCAGAGCTGAAATAACACCTTACCCGATGAATATTAAAAATATGAACCCTTTTATTAAACTGCAACTCATCCGTGCCACCTCAAGCTGAATTGCAGCAGTGTATAAACAGAATTCATAAAAAAAATAAATAAAATAGGATTACATGCTCCACAACACTCATTGTATTGGAGTGCTGATCTGTAAAACTGTCTTTACTGCTGAGGGAACAGTTACGTTCGACATAGAAACATGTGATATTTAGAAAGAGACATGATTTTCACTGACAACTAATTTTTATATGTGATGTATAAGATTTAAGTGTCAAATACTTGGCTAATCTGTTTCTTTTTTGTTGTCTTTTAATAGACTGAGCAGTTATTGATTTTGGAGGAATAGTTTATTTGCTTTCTTACCAAGAGTTACAGTGGATGAGAAGATCAATACTACTGTCATGTATGTCCATTAAATATTAAGCTATGACCAGCAGTTAGTGCAGTTATTAGCCTAGTTTAGCATAAAGTAAGGGGAAACAGTTATGGGGATGCTATGTAATAGACTATTTCTGTGCTGGGAGCAGTAACTTCCTGGAGTCAGCAGCACTGAGTGCAATGTTATAGAACAACATAGAAACTGTGGAATTACTGTATATGCTGTTTTCACATGTGACCTATCTGTGCTTTTAGTATAGTGGATTTCATCAAACTGTATCATCACTTTAATTCACCACTTTCAGATACCGTGCACATCCCCACCCTGCTTAAAGGTTTAATGTGTAGGATTTAGGGGGATTTAGCGGCAGAAATGAAATATAATATTGCTTATGTTTTTCATTAGTGTATAATCACCTGAAACTAAGAATTGCTGTGTTTTTGTAAACTTAAAATGAGCCTTTTATACAGAGGGAGCCACCGGCCACCGCAGGAGGAAGGTGGTGAGACGAGGGGTGTTCAGTTCCGTTCACTGATGCCACTAAATCCTGAACACTTTGGTCGCCTTTTTGCATAGGAGGCTTCCATTTTTATGATTTATTATTGCTGCTTTTGGACTCTGGTGGCCAGAAATGTAGGAGTATGTCTGCATATGTTTTTAAATTGGATGCTATAAACCACATTTTGTGTACAAATGCTTGGCTGCGAGTGTATGCATGTGGGATTTTATGGTTTTTTAAGCGTGTTTATGTGTGTTTTCTCACATTTGACCATGACCATGTAGACATCTATGGTGCAAATAGGAGGCTGGGGCAGACGCTCCCCTTTCTCCAGTATGTCTGGGATTTCTCTTGTGGGGATGCCATCGTACGGCTTGCCTCCGAATGTCATCAGCTCCCAAATGGTCACTCCTGGAGAATGTGGGGAGAGGGTAGGAAGGCAGGGCATGGAGAAAAAGAGAAAAAGAAGAGAGAGACAGGGAGAGATGGGAGGGTGAGACAACAAGCCAGAGATCAAGAGAGAACAAAATAAGCAGATAGAAAAAGGGGGCGAGAATACAAATAAAGGAAGCAGGATTTCAGGTCATTTACTTATATCCTCACACAGGTATGAGCATAAGAAAGAGTGACGCCAACGACAATACAGATGTCACCCACCGTAACTCCACACGTCACTCTGATGGGTGAACTTCCTGTAGTGGATGCATTCCAGAGCCATCCATTTAATGGGCATCTGAGGAGAGAGAGATAAATACATACAGAGTGGGATTTTATGATGAAAAATATGAATTACAAGCTTCACATCTTATGGTATTTATTTACAGTTGATGTGGATGCAATTTTCCATTATGTTACTCAACAGCTGTCCTCTCTTTTAATCCAGGGTTTGGGAGATATTGGGAAATCGACAGTGCGTCCAACCATCGTTTTGCTTTGCTCAATATTACTCAAGTACTGTGATTGATTAGCTTCAGTCTAACGCAGGGATCATCAATAGCGAGCGTGCTTTTTAAGAGGCTAAATGAGATTGTATTGGCCAATTGTTGCACATTATCTCCATAGCCCGTAGGTTGAGAGCAGGCAGCTCGGAAAGAGTGTAATAACAACAGGCCCTTTGAGATTCCTGACACGGTCATTGGCACGCATCCTTACTGCCATATCATTTCCATACTGACTATGGAGGGGAATTTTCAGATGTACACAAGACAATTATGTAGCCTTTTAACATTTGAACGCACAAATGCACACATAGGTAAACGCTCCAGTCATTTAAAATACAGCCTCTCCGCTTTGTGTGGGAGCCCGACACACCCGCTTGCTCTCCGGGGGAAATGGACAGGAAGACGGGAAATGAAATGTTTCAGGTTAGAAGTGCGCTGCTGCGGCGCTTACACTTTCATCTCCGTTGATTTATCTCTCATGGCACGTCTATTTTTATGGCACACATGTAGATCTGCTGACAACAGCTCCCATTTCTCACAGCATCAGTGAACACCGACACGGAGCAATCACTCAGATGGTCACGTCAAACACACCTGGTCCGTTATATGAAAAGACTTTTAAAAATGTTGTTTGTTTTTTTTAATTTCCCCTCAGATAACAGCCTCAAGCTCCAACTCAAGATGCAGCGGCCACCTCTGGCTGAATAGATGCAGCAATGAGCAAGTCAATTTAATAAAGAGAGTTGATCAGGACAGTTTGCATAGTAAGTCTCAAGCGAGGAAAAGAGAAGGGGCTCCTGATTAACGTAGCCTTGGTCCCCAAACAAAACAAACTGATTGGAACTGTGGCTGTATTATTTGTTTGGATGAAGTGCTTCTAAATTGTTTTGTTTTGGGGTTTTTTTTCCTGAAACCCAATTCACCAGACTGTTTCTGACCAAGAGTCTCAGGGCTTGGAAAATTGCCCACATAGAACACATTCTTTTATATTTTTGTTTTTTTTTCATGTTTCAACACAGAAGATCTTTGTCTTCTGCCAGGCTCCATCGTAAAATGTAATTTATGTGTGAAAATGTGGTTTTCAGTTCTATTTCTGTAAAGAACTCCATTCACAGTTGATATGAAACTGAAAAAAAGGGTATATCTCTTCTTCTCTTTGCTCCCTTTTTTGTTTGGTAAGCAAGAAAATGATGCATCACCTCCAACATCTGGTAAAGCGGAACCAACACCTACTGGTTATTCTGTTTCCTCTGTTCTGCCCTCTTATTCTCTCCATCATCACCTCTAATGTGTCTGAACGCAGCCACACTGATGATTTAGTTGTTCTCATTTACATATTTTTCAGTTCCTGTGGCCAGGCCAGTGAACGAGGTGAGAGCAGTGATGAGGCTATAAATAATATACCTGTTACACAAGATGAAAAGTAAATCATGTTTGCGAAGTCGTTTGACAAAATAAACGATAACAGCAGCCGCTCTGCTGTGTGATTGGCTGTTAGAGGTGGCAGAAAGCTGTCTTACTACTGCCACACAGTGAGCGTTTATAAAAAAAAAAAGCCTACAAATTCAGCTGGCTCAGACAAATACGCCCTTCCATTCCTCCAGAATGAAACTTAAGTTTTACTCCAAAAACCTGGACCTGAACCTGGACTGAGTGTGATCTTTTGGATGTGTAGAAGAACAAAAATGAAGAGACTGAATACAACCCCTTTGTGCTTTGCGCCCTACATTGCGCCCAGATTATACATAGCTTAACTAGCAAAACGAAGATGGACACACCCTAAATGCACTTCCACCATAGACTTTGTATATATA
>JBBPCS010000123.1:0-29533 GCA_037974645.1 Hollardia meadi
ACACACACACACACACACACACACACACACACACACACACACACACACACACACACACACACACACACACACGTAAAGTACACATGGAAAGCTTGAATAAATTTGAAAACCTAAGCTGTGTATTCTGTTCATGTGGAAGCAGAAATCCTTCGCATTGTGGAAATGCGATGGAGACATTTTCATGTCTTATGCTGTTCAAATATCATGTTCTTTGTACTAAATTTCTCCAGGCTTCTATAAGCTTTACAAGATGAATGTCTGATGAGATAGTTTACTACGCAATCATATCAACAAATATGCACATAAACATAGATCGCCCGTGTTTTAGAGGCTTGAAAACATTTATGTCGATTCTTTAAACCATTCATTCATGTTTCTGGGTATGACATCATGCAGCGTTGCTCTACATACCAGTCAGCTTCGGTCATTTCTCTGTGCGTGTCATGAAGCACTGTAAGAATGCAGTAAAAGCAAAATCATTCATGCCTTACCATCCAGTTGAGCACTTGCAGGTTCCAGACCTGCGGCTCTCCACACCCATCCCTGCAAAATAAATAAATTGTTCTTTTTTAGATTAAGCCTTTTATGTGGCGTTTATATTCATTTTTCATCAAAAACTTCAGAAAGTATCAAAAGTGAGCATTAGCAATGATTGCATAGTGTTCCTAGAATAATTATACCATTTTTTACAAAGACACTTCAGAACCCAGATGCTCTGTTGTGTCTCTCATCTCCTGTCTCACTTTTCAACATTATTATTGATATGATTAAGAAAGACAGCCTGCATAAGGGAGTCTAAATGCCACTTTTTTTTTCTTTTTTTAATCTCTCTTTGTTTTCTTATCAGAGCATGAAAAAGAACTTCAAACTACAGTGCAAAGGCTACACGTTCCTGAAACAAACCTGTTCTGTGGCATTTTCTTTGCACGGGCATCCCCTGGCAGTAATGCTGCACGATGTGTTTGGTGGTGTGACAGCCACGCCATGAGACATGCCCCCAGCCAGCGCTGGTGATATGATATCACAGAAAACATTACACTGTCTTGCATCAATTTCATGATGACTGGTGGTATGAAGACTGTATAGCCACAGAAGTACAGACAAATCTCCACACACATTTGTAATGCATTTGCAGAACTGCCATGGTAGCACAAATCACATGTGAAAAAGACAGACAATTGAAAGGCACGCTTGAGTTATAACCATAGATTTATAAACCAACCAACCAGAAAAAATGATAAAATGCCTGAATTATTATTACATATAGGTTAAGTATTCCTTTATGCCTCCTAAAATAATTATGTAGTCAAATCAAAGACATCCCAATATTTCTGGGGACTGAAAACTAAACCAGAGGCAGGCAATGTGTGTCTTTATACAGTATGACTGTGACAAAGAACAAAACATTATTTAAATTAACTGATTAAAATATGTTTTTGAAAATGATGTTTATATGCAAGCCTGAATTAAAAGTATTTTTCTTTTCTTCCTTGTGCTTCTCAAAAGAGAATATACACCAGATTGTTAAATCTGATGCATTGCTGTTGTTGTTGCTGCTGGAGGTGGAGCTTCTTTTACTTGTTGCACAATCATCCGAGGGGCTGCGAGATTATTATTGAGAGAGGAAAGAACAAAAGACAAAGTTCCGATAAACACATCTGGTTATGTTTTTTGAACTTGTCTCTAATATTTATATTTTTAAGTGAAATATTGGTAAATTTCCTTTCAGTTATTGGAAATTAAACCTTTGGTGGAACTGCTAACAACTCTCAGGCATCTGAATTTATATTAAAAAATTAACATGCTTTTAAAGTAACATTTTAATATAAAAAGTAACTAGTAACCGGGCTTATAGTTGTAGGCTCGTGCAGGATTAAAGGGAAGAAGAAATTATAAAATAGTTTAAAATGTAAATAGGCAATTCAAGCAAGGAGTGTGTGTGTTGTTTACCTTGCGGGTTCCCGTGTAGGACTCTCTGTTCTGGTTCATGGTGTCTTGGTGGAGAATCCAGCTCCAGTCTCTGGCGGACCGTGTCAAACTCAAAGCCGGGCTCACAGCGCCGCCCAGTGGCCAGCGGTGTACTCGCAGCAGGACCCTCGCTGCTGCTCCCCGGGATGATCCGCCTCCTGAACCGTTTGTATGATGCGTGATCGGCGACGTCATCTTGTCCCTTCGTTTAAATAACAAAGAGTTAGCTTCAGTGGTGTCAAAGTACTGAAAACGTACACACAAACTACAAACTTAAAATCACGTAGCTTCACTAGTGTCAAGCTAGCAGCATAAAGAATAAAACTTCCGGTTAAAACTTTCACCTCAAAAGCATTGTAAATATTTCAGGGGCCAACCACACCAATGTTGCATCAAAATTAATTTAAGGGATTAGATTTTAGGGAGACAGAGTTTAGGCTACGCAACAGGAAAGCTACGACGCTGGAGTTTTTGGGGTGCAAAACTACACTTTTTTTTAAATCTTCTTCTTATTTTGAAGGAGCAGTCACCTAGCTTCCGAGGTTTTCGTAATATTATATATCCAGCTTCACACTTCTCCTCTCATCGATCCGCCCAGGGACTTTTGGTTCGTTCTCCCCCCTCCAAGATGGAGGCCTTAGGGGGCTACCCTGCCAAGTCCTCCAACCCAAAAGCGAAGAAGTTAACTGTCCTGCTGAGCATGACAGTCGGTGTGGGCTGTTTATTCCTCCTTCAGACGCAGCTGGTGAAGCCGAGAAGACCGGCGGATTTTTACTCTTTCGAGGTCAAAGACGCGAAGGGGAGGACGGTCTCTCTGGAGAAGTACCGAGGAAAAGTAGGTCCACATCATCACCAGTTGTCGCAGTTTGACAAGAACTCTGTGCAAACTTTGTCAGAGTCCACCACTGTCACATGAATGCGCGTTTCATTGCATAAAATTTATTTTTTATAGCATTTATTTTGGTGTGATTATACCCTGTTTTCCCTCCGCCGTGCAGGCTTCTTTAGTTGTAAACGTGGCGAGTTACAGCCAGCAGACGGAGGCGAACTACAGATCCCTGCAGGAGCTGCACAGGGAGCTCGGCACCTCTCACTTCAACGTCCTGGCCTTCCCCTGCGGTCAGTTCGGGGACACGGAGACCGGGACTAGCCGGGAGATCGAGGCTTTCGCCAAGTCCACCTACGGCGTCACCTTCCCATTCTTCAGCAGGATCAAAATAATGGGCTCAGAGGCTGACCCTGCCTTCAGATTCCTCACAGGTTGGCAGAAAAACCACATCTGTCTGCTGCACACCAGACATGACTGGGGGACAGAACATCCTCCCTTCTTTTTTTTTTTTTATTAAAGTCTATAATTGCATTTCCTTTAAGTTCAAATGATGTCTCCTGTGTGCATGACTACACCTAAGCAGCTCAGTCTGAACTTTCACTGCACACTTTACCACAGACGTGCAGTAAAATGTAAATTTTATGATCTAGTGATTGTGTTAATCACTTTTATTTTAGTGAATAAAACACTGATAGCCCCTTTGGCTGGAACAGCCATGCCCGACTAGTTACTTGACCCAAACAGTTGCCCATTTGCTGTACAGAGAAGTGTACTATATGTTGACATTTTATCGGTATCGCACACTCCTATTCGAGAGTAGGAAAAAAGTAATAACTTCAACACTGACATCAGCTGCTATGAGGCTCAGGTTTGCAAGCAAGAAGCAAGTACTAAAACCACACTGGGAAAATACTCCACTGCAAGTCCTGCAAGTAGAACCGTACTCAAATAAGAGTCTGTATCATCAGCAAAATGGACTTAAAGTATGAAAAGTACAAGCAAAATAGTCCCCGTCTGTGTTTTTCTATTATATCTAATGTTTCTGCATTTATGTGTGTGTTGTATTTTACTGCATTGTTTGTTTTCACTGGACAGGAAAGAAAAGTAACTCATAACTAAAGCTGTCAGACAACTGTAGTGGAGTAGAAGTATTAAGTTGCATAGCAGTAAAGTACAAGTACCTTGAATTTGTAGGCTACTTAGTACAATACTCAAGTACATTTCACCACTGATAATCGATATTTACAAGTTAAATGCTGATAATCTCGTACATGTGTATCTTGTCGTGTGCTGCGTTTCAGATTCTGCGCAGAAAATCCCAAAGTGGAACTTCTGGAAGTTTCTGGTGAATCCAGAGGGGAAAGTGGTCCGGTTCTGGCGAACGGACGAGACCATGGAGAGCATTCGACAAGAGGTCACGGCGCTGGTGCGAGAAATCATCCTGAAGAAACGGGTGGAGCTATGATGGAGCTTGTCGGTAGATACTGGACACGTCTCTGTGTGATGTCGGTGTTTCTTGTGCTTTGACAGCAGAGGAATGACTGGACTGTGGACTGTTACAGCGGGGGTGGTTGGGCGACATCTCGCTCCAGAAAGATGCAGGATGAAAAGATCCACTAGGTTTAGCCACAAAAGCCACGGAAGTCATTGGAGGCTACAGTCAAAATGTGTGCACATTGGTGAGAGAATGTGTTTGTATGTATGGGGACCATCCTGTGGTTAATAATGACAACCGTGATTCCTGATAATGACCTCTGCCGCAGCTGAAGGATTGTTTAACCATTGAAGTGTTGGATTTTCGCAAAGCGTCAGTTGGCTCATAGTTTGTATTTTGTACCATCTATTTCAAATGTTTACATTAAAGTCTAGTTCTTAAGGTGAAGCATATCATTTTGGCCTATTTTGACTGATTTGAGCCCAGCAAATTGTGAAAAATCCATTCAAGAATAAAAGTATTCCATAATTATTCCATTTAACTAATGAGCTCAGGGTGTTTTGTTCAGGTTTTTCATGCTTTAAAAGAAAGCAAGCATAAATGCGTACAGCTACTTAATTAACTGCGCAATGAGGGTGATTTCTGTATCCTGTGGTTGGTTTTGTTATTAGACGTAGATTACAGCGGTTATTTCAATGTATTTGCTACATGTCACCTGTCGGGCAAAATTATCACTAAACCCTGAAGTCATGTCTCTAATTCATACAACACAATGCTTGATTTTCATTCTGCCCTGCCCTGTATGTTCCACACCTGATTCAAATGAACGGCTCATTATCAGGCTTGATGATGAGCTGATCATTTGAATCGGGAACACATCTAAAACATGCAGAACAAGAGGTCCCCAGCACACTGCCTGATGAGGTGTAAGAATCTTGGGCTGCATCATCCAGGGATGGAATTCACAACCTGATCTCACGGAGCTACTATGATTTATAATCAGCAGGGCTGCATGTAAAGGCAGATTTTAAACTAGTGTAAAAAAAATAAATAATCAGTTATCAAGAAAAAATGTCATCTATATAACACATAGATGACTGTAATTTATTTTTACAAAGATTGACTGCTCCATAAGTGAGAAATTGATGTTTAAAGATGCTCTAATTGCCACTGACTGCAATTGTTTACATGAGGATAGAATTGGAAAATGTTCTCACAAATTCATTTTTGAGGTAAACATCTGAAATTTACCACACTTCATCTACCATGATATTAAAATCATCATTTATTTTCATGAACATTGGAGATTTATTTTTGCGAGAATTTGCAGTCTCTGTTTTACAGTAATGGTACTAAATGTCTGCTCAACTGGGCCTACATTGTCTGTGAAAGTTGCAAAGTCGTAGCATGTGCGTTTGATGTGTTATGAATTTTCAAAGTTTTAGACTTTAGACTGTTGCTGTAGCGCCAACATCAGGACCATTAGCACACAAAAACAGCTGACGAGACCTGTGTTTGGTACATTTTCAAGCACGGAAAGACAGATTTCCTGATAATAATAATAATAATAATAGTAACGCTGGCAATTCCAAGAGGGCCCAACAGCTCTGCTGCCTAAAACTAAACTTTCATCAAATAGACGCTCTGAAATCCAACGTGCTGCTTTTAATGATAAGCTGTACGTTAGTAGTAGAAGTCCTTTGGGGCCGCTGGTGTGGATTAAAATGGACAGTTGGAGGGCAGCAGCAGGTAAGCTGGTACACACAGAATCAACCAACTAACAAGACACTGCCAACCAGTCATCCACAGAGAGAGACGAAAAAGTATTTGTAAAACCAGGTGGTAGTATCTGTCTGCCTATAATATATATAAATAATAACAGCAGCCTCTATTTAAAAATAAACCTCATTCTCTCAAGTCTCTATAAACATCTCAAAATCAGCTCGTATCTCTTGAATCTCTATCTGAATGAGTAGTGAATGAATTGTTGAATGCAACTGTTAAGGTAGCAGAGCAGTGTGAGCTGGCAGCAGAAACGTCAGCTAACATTACACTGCCTCCCAACCAGTCACAACACATAGGCCTAAATGAAGCTGCATGGTTTGACTTATGTTGAACTGACGCTGAGAGTTTTCTCGTTCATTCCCCGTGAGATTTATGTAACTGTTAACTTTAACGTGTAACGTGTGGCAGTGTCGGCGGGATGGTTGGGGTCAGTTGGTACCAGCAGTGAGGAGTGTAGCTGACAGCTGTCAATCACACAGCACAGCCAGCAGCAGTGCACTGCCACACTGTCACCACCAGCTCAGACGCTGGAAGGGGAGGATGCAGCCGGAACAATATTAACCTTAAAGTGTTGTTTGTTTGATTTTCCCTTTATTTCCTCTCTTACCTTGAAGGAACAATGTCTCCTCTTCCCTACAAAATCTCTCAGCTTCCTCCTCATGTTGTCCTGGTTATAAAAAAAACAAGAAGACTTTAGTCAAAGTGATGCTCATTATCGTCAAACAGGGACTCTGTCAGAGGCTAAACCACAAAACAGACCACAATCTCTATTTTCAAATAATTAGGCTATTGATAGGTGGGGGTTATTTTGTTAATGTTAGAAGGAGAAAGCAGGTTGCTGTTCACCAAAGAGCCATGTGTTTACACTTTGGAGTGGTTGCCTGGTAGCAGCAGCAACAGGTTATGAGTGATATAAGGAAATAAACAATTAGCTCTTTTAGTATTATTTTATATATTAGGCCTACTCACCCAATCAATTGAGTCTCCACTTTTCAGACGCATCTTCAGTTTCCACTGGAGTAAAACAGCATTTCCTTACCTTTCCAGCCGGTTTGAGGACCCGGTTCATGCCCGGTGCACCTGTTGTTTGCCCTCCTGGACGGACTCCACTCCTAAATACTCTCCCCGGGCGGACGGCGGAGCGGGAAGCACGGTCCTCTGCGCTGCTATTGGCGGTTATGGGTGGAGGTTTTTGTGTTTTTAAAAAAAGAGATAGGCCCTATACTCCGGTTCAGGGATTCCCTCCGCGTCCTGGTTTCTACTGGAAACAAATCACAGATGGGAAAAAAAGAGAGCAACGCGGCAGTGTTGTAAAGGCGGAGGCGGCAGTTACCAGTTAATAACTCCGACAAGGACGGAGTCTCTTTAAGAGGTGTGAGTTTAGCATTTAATTACCAGACTCAATTAATTACCTGTCATTAGCCTCTGCCGTGGGGCTGCAGAAAACATGAATGATTATTATTATTATTATTAGCCAAATATTATTACCTAATTGTTGTTGTTAGGAAAGGCAAACAGGCAATTTAAAGCAAGGAATCACGTGTTAAAACATTTAAAAGGAAATAAGAATTCATATTTAGCCTGCACGCCTGAAAATAGGCCTAAATATTTTTTACTAAGTTGTTTAAGTTAATACTAGTATAGTAACCGTATATTTTAAGCTATAATTTAGTCACAATACATGAGGTAGGCCTCAACAAAATGTAGCCCTTGTAGGTGTTATGTGTTATTTTGTTTTAGTTGTTAGGCCTAAGGAAGATATTTTGATTGAACTTAAGTTAAAGTTAAAGAAGTTACATTAAAGATTAGTTTATGCAAAATATTTTATTTAATTTTATGTTAATCGTAAAGTAAAATAGTAGGCCTACTTATAGCAACTAAAATAAAACAAAAATAATTCAAATATTTTCAATGTTCTATTTTTTATGTTGATTTAAAAAACAAACAACACCAACAAAATAAAATGAATGTAATTTATAGGCCTATTTTTGAATAATCTTGTTACTGCTCTTATTCAGTTATTCAGTACGACACTTGTTCCAGCTCCTCAACAAACACCACTTTGTGTTTTGCGGGAAGAGGCCATGTGTCCGCGGGCCACACCTTTAGACGAGGAGCTGCTCTGGCGCTAAGTGGGCCGAACGGCGCGAGCGGCGCACGTTCCCTCCACCTGCCACTTCCATATGCCGTCACACAGCCCGAGCGCGAGCCTGGAGCTGTGTGACAGGTGCGTGCTCTCAATGACCCACAGCAGCCCGACACATGCTGATGGAGCTGATCCTCCAGCAGGGAGCCATGTAGCCCCTGCTGCTTAAACCTTTCGTTATCCACACATATCAGCTCGGGTCTATAGGCTGTTTGAGAGGCCATACGTTGTGTTAATTGGTCCTATTAATCCATGATTAATGGTTAGTTAAACCACTTGTTTGCTTATAAATGTCGATAAATGTAGGATTTCTGTGAGCCATTCATTATAACCACATAAGTAAACATGAGGTTTTATTATTATTGTGTGTCTGTGTGTTCTTATATGGCTCGTAGGCAATTTTATGTTTTGCTTTGTGTTTGTCGTAATTGCCCCTCTTTTTCACGTTTTACTCATTTTATTACTTCAAAGTGTTGCAGCTTGCTTTAAAATGTACAACAGGTTTTGCTCCCCTTGTATAATAAAAAAGCTCGAATAAAAGTTATATTTGCCCAGAGGCTTCACACCTCTGATTCTTCCCACCAATCAGCATCCACCCACAGAAAATAAAAAAAATAAAAGATTTAGTTTAACCACCGTCTTTCCCGCGAGGCTCCGTCTGGTCTGCAGCCTCCCTCCGGGTTTGGCTTCAGTCACCTTAGAAACTCATTGTGTCCGTATTTTCCTTTCCCCTCCCGCATTGTCCCCCCGCGGTTTGGCGGTCGCTTAACCGGTCGAAAGTGTCACAACCAGCTTAAACAAAGCGTCGCCCCTCTGTACCTATACTCTCCATAGATCCTGCTGGTTCAACGACAAACGGATTTGTTTGCAGTAAAAGTGGTGTCGAGCTAAGCTGACGTGAAGGTTTGCGCGGTTAGGCCACATGAGGGGCTGAGGTTTGACAACAAGCGTCTTGTTTGATTTAGCCTGCACTGGCAGCAGGGATTTAAATTGTTATCAGT
The DNA here is from genome assembly GCA_037974645.1 of Hollardia meadi. NCBI lineage: Eukaryota > Metazoa > Chordata > Actinopteri > Tetraodontiformes > Triacanthodidae > Hollardia > Hollardia meadi. The sequence continues at coordinate 9,165 of JBBPCS010000123.1, forward strand.
GATTAAACTTGGGTCCACAGGTCAGGGTTAGTCAGGTATTACAGGTGTCTAAATCCTGCAGATATTTTGTTTGTCCTGTTTATTTAGCCTATTATAAATCTTGTATATGATTTTATATGGCCTAATCTGTGATGGATTGTAGGCTAACAGTAGCATATGCTTTACTCAAGTATGACTATTCCTACTTAAGTACAAATTGCCTACTTATACTTCACTTGATCACCCTTTTTCAATTTATTGCAACTTAACTTTTACTCCACTGCATTTGTGTCAAAGTTTATGGGGTTGGGATAATTCCCCTAATTCTTAAGATAAATAAATGACTCTCACATTAACTGGAAAATGCGTTATCACAAAGCTGCAAACAGAACTGTTTTTATGAGCTCTCATAAAAAGTTGACCTTTTAGACATACAAAGTTGAGTATACAGGGTCCTCATGTGAAGAGAGCCCACAAAGATACAAGAATGAAAAGCTGTGGATGTGAGAAGGGACCCACAGAGAATGCTCGGGTCCAGAATTTTGTGCTACATAAAAATTTAGCTATACAAACATATGTGGATCTGGATCTTTATGTTACATAACATGTAACCTAAATGTCAGGCCTGTGTTAATCAGTCCTCCATCTCATTATCAGGTTCTTCTGATCCCCATAAGTGCTGTTAAAGCCTGTTCATGGCAGCAGCAGCAGCAGCAGCAGCAGCAGTCCTGTAAATTGTCCCCAGCTCAGGTGCTGCGGTGATGCCTTCACTGCTCCAAAGTAAACAAGCTCAGGTTTGGGAAGTTTAAACAGGTGTCTGACCTGAGATTTGACATTATCCTCTGGACCATGCAGTCTGCCTCACACTTTTTTTTTTTGTTTTGTTTTGTTTTTTGTTTTTTTACAGCTGAAGCCCTCAACAGTGAGGTTGAAGGAAGATTACATCACAGACACCCAAAGGTCAGAAGATCATCCTCTTCAGATAAGTTGTTTTCTCTTATCTACACACTGCACTTGTATTTATTTATATAAAAGTACACAAAACACAGAATTCTAAATTTCTATAGATATTGCAAGAGTTATCGCAAATTTGTTTGGGCCATGATAATCGTGAAGTGTTATTGTGACAGCTTCATATCCATCTAAGTTAAAAAACTATATAATTGAATGAATTAGGCAGTAATGGAAAAAAGAGTTAAAATGACAGAACAGTCAACACTTTATATTGTAGCGTAGTTGGAATGATTTGTTCCTGCTGTGTCACTGAAGAGGAGAGCAAAGCCTAGTGAGTATAAAGTTTGTATAAATAATTCCTACAATTTAAAAGATTTAAATTATTACTAGGTTCCTCATTAAACATTAAAGATCAGCCATGCTTGAATAAGTTGTTATACAGACGATATATACCTGTGCATATATTATGTTACATTATTAGGTTTGAGCGTTTTCTCCTTGAATGACAATAGAACACGCATATTTTATATTTTTTAACAATAACACCACCATCTGAGAAAATGCCTCTTTCCATACCTTAATGTACCTTGTTTGGCAGCATATAATTTAAGTTAAATATGTTATACTATATTTTTTTATAGGTTCTGCGGAATATCAATGTTTGTCACACCAACCTTCAGTTGTTTCCCAGTACTGTACCCCATTGAACCCAGCATTTACAAAGTAAGAAAAACAAATGTTACTTTATACCCTGTAAATCATGGGCTGTATTATAAAGTGTTAGTAAAAAAAAGTTTTTCAGGGTTTCAGGGTTAACACCTAGAATCTTTTGTCTTATGCAGCTGTTACCAGCATGGTGTAGAAAACCAATGAATCATGCAATCTGGGGGGGGGGGGGGGGGGGGATTTGATTTCCAAAAAGTAGGATATAAACAAGGATGTTGGCTGCAATGCATCACGACCGAATGCCCTTATTCAGACCACACAGTCACTCAGGCAGAGACAAAAGGGAAGGAAGTCCCTGCTTCTTAAAGAAGGTCACGGGGTCACATTTGTTTCACTGCTCAAACAAGAAAAGTTCATGTTGAAATCAGTTTCTTTCCATTCATTTAAATCTCACCTCAGCTCTTTCCAGAATAAAAAAAAATCTCAACAAGTCATCTTTATGAAACATAACTTTTATTTCCAAACTTGTTCAGAAATTTCTGTTTTCCAAGACAAAACATATTGTGAGGTGTAAAAATAAACACGACGTTGCCTCATTGTTTGGCTGGATCATTGCATTTTGAGGCATGTAAACAGAGACACAATGAAAACAAAAGCTTGGGCAGTTTTATTTTCTTTGTCAGGCAACACCTCTGAGTGATTTGCTTACAAGCTACCTGAGGAAGACATAATTTAATCATTCACAGATATCACTATAGATTATTAGTTAAGCATTAACAGTCACTGCCCACCCACACTTCCTTCTTGTCCTGAATAGACATTAAAAGTACGAATGGATCCAATTTCACATTTGTTTGATTTCAGCTGTGGTTGGGAACCCAGCGGAAGCGGTATCCTCCTTGCTGAGTCCTAGAGGTGAAGGCGTGCCCATGAGGAAACACCTGAGTCCTTATGGTGCAGTGTTCTTTAATAGAAGTTCTGAAGGATGAGACGCTCTCTTCAGCCTCTGCTCCATCTGTCGCCATGCTACTGTCTTTGGAAATCGATGTCTGTAGGCCTGAGAATGCACCATACATGCGTATAACCTCTGATTCCCGCCGTAGATTTGTCCCAGTAGCAGCGCTGTGCAGGACAGCATTGCAGCGTGTGCTGATGTCCCTCAGCATATCCTCCACCGAGTCCGAGGACTCTGTTTCATATCCTTCATCCAGTCGCTGCCGCTTACAGGGACTCAGTGAAGCTTTATCACCATGTGGCATCACTGGCTCTCTTGTACATGGGTCTCTAACTGTCATAAGTTTCTGAAAGGAAATGGTGGAAATACAAGACAGACAGAAATAAGGACTAGAGATAAGAGGTTATATTGTATCCACGATGAAAGTACGTATTCAGTCACTCACTTCGAGCACTGAGGCCAAGTGCTTTGCACGGCTGGCCAGCTGCCTGAGGTGGACGTTTCTCTCCTGAAGGGAGTCAATCTCTTCCTGTTTTCTGTGTAGAGTGTTGTGGAGCTGCAGACACACAGACATGTATGTTCAGACATGCTGACAGAGGACAAAATGCTCAAACAGTAATACTAATTTTTGTACATCTAGATGCTGTATAATTCTGCAGTTATTTCAAAGCACTATTGCACGGATCGCATGACACTCCAGGTCTTCTCCAGTTTTAGATTGATCATAACACAGATCAGAAATCAATATTGCCTTACCGTGTGCAAGTCACACTTCACATTGGTCATATATCACAATAGAAATTTACCAGATTGTTGACTTCCATGGAATCTCCCAACGCCCTGCCTTGGCACTGGGCAATGCCCTTCCACAGAGCTCCGTCTTGTGCAGATGGGTCACCTGCTTCTGTTGAAGAGTAAACCAGGCTGTCCTCTGCAGACAAGTCCCACTGAGGGGTGAGAGGAGGTATGACACATCCCTGAAATGGTACCAGTTCTGCTGGAGACAGACTGCTCTCCAGTGTGGCAGGAGAATCTGATAGAGGAGACAAACAACCAGGGGACCTTAGTGTTGAAGATTTCCTCAGTTTTAGAAAGATGATGTTGATGACGTTCTTCTTCTTCTTCTTCTTCTTCTTCTTCTTCTTCTTATTATTATTATTATTATTATTATCGTAGCATTAACAACACAGCACACGCTATCAATGCTTAGATGTTGCATTTCCACAATAGAAGATTTGGTTTGCTTTACTCACCTGCCATGAAATCCAGTGCATAATCTCCAAAGTCTTGGTCATCTGCATCAGGTTCGTTCACCTGTGGGCGAGTAAAACAGGCGATTAAAAGGCATAAATGTGTAAAAGTCTCAGTCAACAAAGAAATCATAGCTGCCCCAGACCTTAAAATCCCACCACGACCAAGCAGGGTAATGTTGCTGGATGGCAGACATGTCTAGGTGGTCATTTCAGTGAGAGTGCCGTCAGTTGTGCTTAAGGCGCACGGTGAGCTGTGCCAAAGAGGCTTGTGAGCAAAACTTGTGAGGTCCGGCCAATTAGCGGTAGCATGTGTCATGAATAAACAACAGTCTCATTCATGCAGAATTCCGGCACATCGTGTCAAACATTAACAGCCTGGGAGTGATGAATCTCTGCCACCACCTCATATATCTCTGTTAATTACAAATTGCTGGATCTACATTTAAAACCGGGAATTACAAAAAATTGAAATCATCTCTTTCTGGTACTGACGAGTTTTTTTTCTCTCCCTCCTCACCTGAGATCCGAGAGGGTCGCTCTCTCGTCTTACCGCAGACGTGCAGTCTTCCAAATCATCCCATGCAATTGTTGAAAAAGCTGTAAGACAAGAAAAGTGTGTCTGCGCGGATTCAACCCCCGAAATGTATTTATTTACATACGTTGTCTTCATACGTGCACAAATTAATATGCATGAATCATAATGTGTGGGGGAGCCTACCTTGTTTAATGATGCAGGGGAGCTCCACGTACACAGTGACCGGACTGCTGCTTCTTGGCCCCAACACTTTATCCTGCACATAGAAAACCTGTTAGCACCCCTAGACAGTTATGTGAATCGTTGTAAAGAGAAATATTTCATGCCTTTTTGCTCGCTGCAGCTCTCCTCCCCTGTTGGCCCATTTGGTTGGGGCAGATAGCACCAAACACTTTTCTATCTCCTTGCATCTTCATCAGCTCGGCTCTGGCTGCAGGACTGAAGGATCAGGATTTGATTTTGAGCTGATATAGACCAAATTCTCCCGGTTTGTGTCTCTCCATGCCGCGGCCTCGTGGGTTTGGCCCAATCAAATGCACTTATTTGGTCTCCAGGGAGTGACAGCGTCCTCGGAGATTAAAGTGGTGCAGACTAACGGTTTTCTGATCTAAAGTGTAAAGTGGTACCGCGCGTAACGGCGCCATTACAGCAGGTGCTCCCTGCGCCAGACCTGCCCTCCCTCCGCCTGCAGCAAAAATATTCCCTGCGCACGCACCTTAGCTTTTGTCTTCATAGTCTTCATCGAAGACTACAAAGACACAATCGAGACAGCGCAGCAGATTATCTAATTTTATATTATTACCAATTATTCTTTTGATCATATCATTCGGTGCGTAACGTCTATCCAACTCTGCGTAAAGTATCTCCACAAATTAGGTCAAGGCCCATTGCTACATTTAAAGAGACGTGGAAAAGGAAAGGAGCAATTACAGCAGACAGCTCAGTAAACACGTCTGACAAATGCCTCTATTAGTAAACAAACAAGAGTAAGCCTTGTTGCCCCTTAACGCTGAATGCACCTGTGTGGTCGACACTGTGTCAGCAGGTAAAGATGCCACGCGTAATGGATTATCAGAGAAAGCCCCTCAATTGACCAGGCTGTGTTGGCACAGTTTCGTTTCAAATAGTGATGCAAAGATAAGTAAAGTTGTGGGTAAACTTACCTCCATGGCAAACACCTACAATAAACCACAAAAAAACCTTATACTGTGGAAAAAGTATTAAATTATTTTATTATCCCTTAAGAGAGCCTATAACCTCACATTTAAATGTACATGTATGTCTGAAAGGCTCTTGTAGTCTACTTTTCAGCAGTCTAACATCGCACTCATTAATTTATAGTGAGCTTATAATGAGAAAAAAAGTCCAAACAATGTAATGCAGAGACGATTTAGGCTGAAATTACAAAACCCAGCTGTGCCCAATCAATAAAGCATGCACACATTTGGTGCATTTTGTCAAATCTCATGATCATTTATTAATGTCATCCAGTCTCAACAACATCTGGACAGATGTGTGATTTTTTCATGAAACTTCAGCTGAGCTTATTATCCATTCAGAGATCAACACAAATTCATTTACTGATCATTTATTTCATAATACAAAAAAAACAACAACAATCAATTAACTACAGCACATTTTTCCAGATCCTTCATTAAAGAGGTTGCAACAGTAACGGAACTCATAAACCTGCAGCAAGTCAGTGCATAATGGCTTTAATTAAAATAAACCAAATATATTAATATACTTCATTGATAAACAATAGTCTACTTTCAATAAATATATGACAACTAAGTTGTAAAACATTCTGTGGCTGCAATCGACAGATTGTCTGTGAGGTATACATGAGGTTATGTCTGCATAAACAACAGGCTTTACTTCTCCCAAGAACAAAATATAGAATATGGAATATGACATTTAGCAAACATCAGAATGGCGGCAGACATGTAATCACATGGTAGAAATAACTTCCAATGTCTCTTTGTTTAATGACACCAAAAGCTTTAGGTTGTCTTTGCATTCCTGAGCAAGACTGTGGTTATAGCTCCCCTGACTCACAGACAGGAGGTGGTCCTTGAGAGAGGCCAGAGAGTCGCCTTCAGGACGCTCAGGGCTTTTAGATGCTTGAGCAGAAGCTGGTTGGGTACATAGTTTATCCACAAAACTGCCCCACTGGTCTTCCTGTGACTGGATGGTTGCATGCTCAACAAGTCCTTGTTTAGTTTTCATTAAGTCACTGGTTAGCCACAGTGCACAGCTTGCAATCAGAGATGGTGGGTATTTGTTGAAAGCATAGTCTGCTAGGCTCAACTCGCACACCTTTTGTGCAAAGTTGCTGCACCTCCTGAGTGTTGTTGTGTTTGGATGCATTCTTGATAACCTGTCACCACCTCTGTTCTCAGACACAAGCTGGGCAGTCTCAATGACGTTGGTGTAATAGTCCAGGAAGAAGGCCAGGGTGGGTGCAGCGAGGTGGAAGTTGAGACGGAGGAGGATGAGACACTCCAGGTTGCAGAGCTGCTCCTTAGTGAAGGCATCACAGCAGAATGACAAGAGATGGCTGATCCGTGGTGAGCACACCTCCACCTGGGTGGACACAGAGAAAGGGAGTGAGTTATATTACATGAAACCCAAAAATTGTTCTTCAAGCATTTGCCACACCCAAAGGCACACCTGTTTACTGGCTAGGAGGAGTGCCGTGACACCCACGAGCTGGAAGCAGTCAGCAGCCACCGGCGTGGACGCCAGGAACCTGTCCATGATGTTCACCGCCAGGCAGCAGCACTCAAAGGACAGATGGAAATGTTTGTGCACAGGGATGAGCCAGCTGACGAGCGTACACCGCGCCTCTGCAGTCAACTGCAAGCAAAACACAGAATCCATTAGCATGAGCAGCTGATCAAACCTCATGGATCCCCAAGTATTCATGCATTCAGCAACTACTCATTTGTTACTTCCACAATGGCAGCCATTTTTGACTATTGAATTTTATTGACAACATATACAGAGATATTGAGAGATATGGTGAAAACTATATAATCTCTTTTGGGAAACAATGCAATGTATTGAAGAATTCTGAAATATTGGAAAGTATGCCAAAAGGTAGACAGTGCATGTATTCTTATTTCTATGGTTTCCATTCAGTAACTGGCTATATTTAAATTTTGACCCAACACTGAATAACGTGACTTATAGCCTACTTGTGGCTGGCGAGCCAAGCTTTTGCAGGGATGAAACTGCGCCTCTTTCTCCTTCTGGATTTTGTAACCGATGTCACCATACTGGAGGTACCAGGTCGACAGCTGCCCGGCAGGCGGCTCTTCTGAACGGAGCGGGGATACCACATCTGTCTGAGCCAAGGGTGAAATCGGGGAGGGTCCCAAGTCTTCCTCGAAACCGGAGTCACTCAACTTGGACATGAGTGTCTGTTTTCTGTACCGGGCAGTCTGCCGCTGCTGGACCGGTGTGAGCGCGTCTGTCGGAGGAGATGCGCCGTTCGTCCGTCTCCGTTTGTAAACACTCTCGGACCCACATTCACCGTTCGTGAAAGACACCATCTCTTCAGCGGAGCCTGTTTACACATCGGCCACCAATCCAATGGCCGTGTAGGTCTCAGCTGCCTCCTGGATGATGGTGAGGGGAGTTCCGTCTGGTGACGTCAGCTTTCCCGGGGTCTTCCCGCTCCTGCACCCGCACCTTTCTCCCTTCACCCGGGCAACCGAGGCTAAACAATCACTTGTCCCATGAAGTAATTAACTAGGCCTATCTTAAACCTTGAACCATATGTTAAAGCCTATTGGATCTCAAAAAGAATGTAAAAAATAGCCTATGTTTTCAAAGGTGAAATGTGGCCTAATGTTTGAAACATGATGTGCAAGGCCTATTACTATTAATCAATGATTGTGCGTGAAACTATTTTCACAGATGTCTTACATTTAACATATACCTAAATAGCCTAATTGAAAACCGCATGTTAAATTTTCACATGTGAAAATGGTGTTATAGTTGCACAAGTATTAATTAAAATGTAATTATTTATTAATAATAATAATAATAATAATAATAATTATTATTATTATATGTAGTAATGATAATAATAGTAATAATAATTATTATTATTACTATTATTATTATTATTACTATGCAAAATTAAGGACCGTCTCAAAATAGTAGGCTAACACATGAAAAAACAGCAGTGGGGATGGGTGAACTGTTATGAACGGTTATGTCATTGTTGAGCTTAGTTTAAATTGCTCAAGTGTTTGTCTAGGAAGCTTTTCCAACTGACTTTGTTTCAAAATGCTGCCTAGATGTAGTTACTACTACTATTAATATAATAATATTTTATACTGTTTGAATGATTTTGTCTAATATTAAAAATCAGACAGACGTCTTTTGTGCAGTGGGCGGAACTTTAACGCTGACGACTACAAAACAGTCAGCCTGTACGTCACCTTTCAAACTCCAGTGCAAGATCAGCGATCGTGCCTAGTCAGACCTCAACAAGGCTTCAAGTATGCCCTCTGTACACGTACACAAGGTATTCAATTACTTTAAAATTATCTATGCATAATTATCGCTGGTATTTTCCGCTGGCTGCCTTTACCACAGATTTAGGCTGAACAGGTTGACAAAACCTATAAAAGAAATAGTAACGCTAGCCGTTGCTAGCGTTAGCTGTTGCTAGCGTTAGCCGGAAAGCTAGCTGTTAAGTGTCCTACCTAGCTTGCTAGCGCTAAGCTAAATTGGAGCAGCTAAAAGTTACGTTAGCTGGGCTATTGTTTTGTGGCCACTTAGCTAACGTTTAATCTGGTGACCAACACTAACTTGTAGGCAGTGTGTTAGTTAACTTACATGCGTGATAAAGTTATACACCGTTAACTCGAGGAAGAGAAGCAAGTTAACGTTAGAGGCAAATCAGTCTGCAGAAGCTAGTAAGCTGGCTTATGCTAACACCGTGCCAAACAAACACCTAAAGTCAGCTAGCTTAGTTGGCTATCATTACAGTTATCCAGGTGACTTGAGTCATTGGCTAACCCTATGTTAACGTCACAGTTGTGCGTACATGGTCACTGTTATTAACCTGATGTTACAGTGATGTTATATTAGTGATAGCTGTGGGAACCTGAGAAGCCCCATTGTGAACGTTAGTGTTTCCTCAGGGATCAAATTTCCAGAACTGTCAACGTTCATAGCCAATAAAAGAATAAAAATCGGTTAACGGTTAACCGTAGTTGGAGAAGTCAGAAAACTGTGACACACGAGACTAACATGACATATTGTTGGCTCAGCTGAATAAGTAGGCGCTGATGTCATAGTGTCTTTTATTCAACTGCAGTTCCAGTTGTCAAATTTGTGAGCAGTTGCAGCCAATAAAAGTTTCTGCACAAAGGAATACAAAGGCAGCTAAAATGGCATGATGCTGCTTAGTATAACGTATAGTTTGTGTCTATGATGCTTTGATTAACTTAACATTTCAACCTGCAGTTTTACCATAAGTAAACATGGAAAATTCAGGCAGGCCTTACCGGCCAAGGCAAGGCAGCTGGGAGAGGGGAGCAGCGGCAGCAGACAAGGCAGAAAACTGGAGGATCCAGGATCAGGGTCGAGGACAGAACTTCAGATCTGAGGGAGGTCAACAGGGCAAGAACCACGGCGGGCCCTACCGGGCCAGTCCCACAAAGGGAGGACTTGGGCCCATGAGCTACTCACCTGGTGGATTCAGAGGTGGTCATAGCCCCTCACAAAGGGATGACCTCCGGTGGTTCTCAGGTCCTGAGAACAGTAGTGGGAGTCGAGAAGATAACTGGAGGGACCGCTCACAACAGCAGCAGCAGCAGCAGCACTCGAGGAGGAATTTGCAGGGAGAAGGTCCAAAGGAAGACAGGGAGCAGGGGTACCGAGAGGCCTCTGACAGCAGTTCTTATAAATCAGGTGAGGATTTAAAATCACTTTTAAGATTATCCCCACTTCAAATCATAGACAGGCAGTGGTATCAATGGAAACCTTTAAGAATGAGGTACACTATGATTCTTTACCCCCCTTACAACTCCTATCCCGATCACATTGATGTACTGTATATTGAAGCTTTTGTCTAACTATACGAACTGGCTATACTCCATCCTCTATGACATATACACATCTTCAAACAAAGTTAATACATTTTTGACACATGCATTTCTTCTTTCCAAAGGGAGAAGACGGAGAAATAGGAACAAGAAGAAATCTTTTGCTGAAGAGAATAGGGGCTGTGAAGAGTCCACACTCTCAGCAACAGACCTGCGCAGCCTACGTCAGGCAGAGAGGCGGCTTAACAGAGATGAGATCTACTGTCTGAAGAAGGTACAGGCTCTCGGATTGGTACCCCAAATATACAGCCTTATACAGTTTGTATTTTTGCTTTGTTGATTAATCGATTAGTTTATGGAAAGAAAATGAATCAAAAAAAGATACCGAAAATGTCCTGCTTCAGGGTTCTCAAATATGATAATTTGCTGCTTTTCTTGGTCTTACATTATAGTAAATTTGACATTAGTGTTTATTGGATTGTTGGTCAGACAAAACAAGGCATGTAGTGCACAATATGTGCTGGGCATTTTTCACTGTTTTCTGAAGTTTTACAGACCCAGTAATCGATAAATTGAGAAAACAATCAGCAGATTAATCACTAATGGAAATAATTGTTAGTTGCAGCCTACATTTGCTGCTAAGTCTTTTATAGTAGTTTTACAGTTGTTTAAGTGATACAATATTTGATGTGTTTATGACGTGCAGCTGAGATGAGAACATCTATAATGGTATAATTATTTCTGACATCTGATGTCTGTACTTTCCTCCCTTTTTTCAATTGGTTCAGAGGTCCCACAGCAACCCCGGTGCACTGTACACCTGTGCTCTGTGTGATGTTCTCCTGGAATCTCTGTCTCATGCTTACAGGCATATCAGAGACAAAAGGCACAAGAAGAAGGCCAGGGTGAGAAATTGTCTTATTATGCAAATTACCATTTACAAGATTACATTTAATGATGCTGCCATACTGTCATTGGGCAGTAAAAGTCTTCATGCACTAAAACTTGATGAAGCCTTATTGGCTTGTGTGTGTTTGTGTTCATAGGAGAGGCAAGAGCAGGTGATGCTGATTGAGATTCTGCCTCCTGGTCCAGAGCAGATCAGTCAAGTGAGTGCTGCACTAGAGGGTGTTGTCCGGGAGCATGGGATGAATGACGAGGATGTTGACAGGAGACAATGTGTCGTCGCCATCATGCAAGACCTCCTTCTATCCGTCCTGCCTGGTAAGTCACCCAAGAACAACATATTTGTTTGATGTTTCAGACATGAGGTAAATTCATCCTGATGCAAATATTGTTTTGTAGCCGTTACAGGATCATTTGTGTTAATTTGTGTTACTCGCGCCAGTGTTTTTTCACCCCAGACTGCCAGAATACTTTACATACAGTAAGTTGTAAGCAAGAGAGCACTGACTCGCACTGAGGGTGTTTGTGTCTGTGTGTTTATATTCAGTTTAGCCGCTCACTGAACTTAGCACTTACCGGAGACTCTGGTTCATTCTTTTCTTTTTCCCCTTTCCTCTGTAATGTTACGTTCATTAAGTAAAGTACATGTCCCCTCCAGCTCGAGTCAGCAGTGACCTTCACTGCTGCAGACGGGTTGATAAGCGGTAGTGAAGATAAATCCACTTTTTCATCCCAAAAGTTTACAAGGTAAACTCTGAGCTCTCCATGTTTAGATCAGAGCAGAATTCGATGTGACTCCAGGTATTTTTTTCCTTCAAAAGGTCGGACTCTGTACCTCTCGACTCCAGAGCTCCCTGGCTCTCAGCAGTTGAGCAACAGCTCTGCTCCTCCACTCTGTCCGGCCCTCCCCACACAATTCTCTGCAAAGCCCCACAATACACACACATTTTTTGCTGAAGTTGAATATTTTCAAATTTGGTCAATCACGTATTCGCCTCGTGTCATTTGTGTCGTTTTTGAATTGACTTTATATGTAATTCCCTTGAAAGAAAAATTTGCTTCGCCTTCTGTCGGAAGACACCATTATGTTTTACATCGCTTCATTATTCTGCGAGTTATGTTTTAATGTTAAAAATATTATTTCCTCTGTCTTTCTCACATTTGTAGAGATCAGGCTCAGGCTATATGGATCATCTTGCACTAAGTTTGGATTTAAGGATTCTGATGTCAACATTGACATTCAGTATCCACCTCATGTGAGTAGCTCAGTGTGAGTTTGATGGTGTGAATATTTTTTTAATAGAGTGTTATTACTTTTCCAAAAACAATCCTTTCCCTTTCAGGAAACAACATAAACAGTTATGCAGCTATTCAAGTCAGAACTTGCAAGTCATAATGTTACAATTTGTTCTATTGTAAGCTTTAAAGGTCGTTGTTTTGTGGATGTTGTGTTTGTACGACATGCCACATTCAAATGTCCTTATTTATATCATATTTATGTTGTATGAAGGCTTTGAAATGGAATGTATTCACAGATGCATCAGCCAGATATCTTGTTGTTGGTCAAGGAGAGCCTCTCTGTGAGCCGTGAGTCAACTCTTATTCATTTAACTGCAAGATTTTTGTCCTTGTTAACAAATTCCATCATAGGAAATTTAACATGTCTTGTTTTGTCCTCAGCTCTCTTCGTTGATCTGGAAGCTGATTTTCATGCCAGGGTGCCTGTGGTCATCTGCAAAGAGAAAAACAGGTGTGTATCTCTGGTAGATAATTAGTTATTTAATTTTCATGTCAAATAATGAATCAAACTCTATGACGAAGTTGTGATCTTTGGGATATTCAGGTGGATCATTTGTCAAGATATTATTATAAAACTACCAGAAAGGGTTTTTATGCATGCAAAGTGAAAATTGCTCACATCAGGGTTATATTAGCACATGCACAAGAGAAAAACATTTGAAACTGTTATTTTTCTCAACAGTGGCCTCATCTGCAAAGTTGGTGCAGGGAATGAAATGGCGTTCCAAACCACCTCCTATCTTTCTGCTCTATCCAGTCGGGAGCATCTCCTCCTCCCACTAGTTTTGGGCCTCAGGCACTGGGCCCAGGTATGTTTCCTGCTGAGACTGGGTTGGGCACAGTATGCATATATACTGTATGTTTTTAACATGTTGCTCCTGCTTCTGGTTTAGATCTGTGTGATTGACCGTGCAGAGGAAGGTGGGCTGCCACCGTATGTCTTCGCCCTCATGGTTATCTACTTCTTACAGCAGCGCAAAGAATCCCTCTTGCCTACTTACCTGAAACAAGAGGTATGGTTTTTTTTCCTCTTGGGCCTGAAATAAAATACACAATATTAATTTCAGTATTGGCCCTTGTTTTTTGTTGTCAATTGAAACTAATCTAATAATCTCATTGTCTTTAGATTAAGGTGTTTTCACTCAGCAGGCTGTCAGACTTCAATCTCACGCATGTAGAGGATGGATATTTACACTGGGCTTACACCCCTTCCTCTAAAGAATCATCACAGCCAGCAGAGAGCTCCTGTATTACGGGAAAGGTAATCATGAAGACTCCAATGTAGGTTTTTGTCTGAGAGATATCTCTTTCCACATGAAAACGCAAAACACGTTGCCAAGTGCTGTCAAGAGCATGCCAAAGCAACAGGTGGCGATATAACCCTAACCGTATATCCATGTTGGCCAATCAGAAGCCTGAAAAATAAAAAAGTTATTACTGGTTCCGGTAGGCTAACAACAATGGCGCATCGAGGAAGGAGTGTGTGTGTGTTGTAGCACAATGTAGCAGCGACGTCCGAAGCACACTCTGACGCCTCTGTTCCTCTACATAGAGGGAGAGTAACTGTGTGTGTATGTGTAACCATGTAAAAAGTGCAGATAGCAACGTTAAAAGCAACAGTATTTGGTCTACCTCCACCATTGCAGAAAATTGCCTCATGTAAACAACATAGACACGGTGCACAGTATGATCTATCATAATGAACATCTTGCCCATTATTGTTGATATATTTTTTTTAATGTTCCATTACTCTAAATGCATTTAAAAGCTACCAAAACACACAAAATGGGTTCTGAAAGAAAGATTGATCATGTTGGAGTTTAATCAGGGAAACTGCTTTGGAAACTGGAAGTAATATACTGTATTTGTGTGGTTTAGTAGAGCTAAGGCATGCATAATATGGTCTTTTATTCCATTATCCTGACAAGTCCCTAAAAATAAGTACTGTCATGATACATTTCCTTGCAGGTGCCGCTGGTACTCCAGAGCCCTCACCCGCCTGTGGAAGTTGGGCTTCTCTGGGTTGAAATGCTTCGCTTTTACTCGCTGGAGTTCAACATGGCTGACAACGTGATCAGTGTGCGGACCAGTGCTGTCCTTTCCCGAGAGATGAAAGACTGGCCAAAGAAACGCATTGCTATGGAGGGTGAGAAGCTTTCTCATTTGTAGTATGAATTTGAAAGTTTTTGCTTTTGGGTACTGGAAAAAAACAAACACATAAATACTTAAAGGTATTGATGATTTTGTAAAGATCACAGGGAAAATTCATTCTATTGTCATTGAAATCCATTCTGTCAATGCCTGTGAAACAAACTTTTGCATTTCCATATTCAGAGTTTAATTATATTCCAGCCATTAATGGACATATAATGTTGATTTTGTCTGTGTTATTTTAGGATTTTGTTGGTAGGCCAACAAGTCTATTAGCTTTTTAAACGATGAACAAAATCTACATTTGTGTTGATTACATAAAGATGCTGATTACTTTTAACATATTTTAACTGTAACTAATGTCTCTGTTTCTGTATTCAGACCCATTTGCCGTGAAGAGAAATGTGGCCCGTACAGTGAGCAGCCAGCAAATGTACGAGTACATCCTCCACTGCCTCAAAACCACATACAAGTACTTTGCTCTGCCACTCAACACTCCAGCTGCTAGTCTCAAGACACAGGCACAGCATAAAGGGGCAAACGCAAAGGCTTTGAATGAAGAGATTGTATCAGATTTCAATGAGCTCAGTCTTCATTCACAACATGCAAATCAACCTGCTGAAGAAAATGGTCCTGAAGACTCTGATTGCATTATCGAAGAAGAGGAGGAAGTTGAAGAATACAGTGACTCAGATGAAGAGAGGGGGAAGGAAAAGGTGGACCTGGGCAAAAGCAGTCTCTCTGAGGATGAGGAGGACGAGGATGTAGATATTGATGTGGATACATGTAACAGACACCACTTGGACAGCTTCACCACAGAGGAGGAGGAGATTTTCCCAGTGGATGAGATCTCGGGGGAGGAGCTTTTGTCTGATGAGGAGGGTCCAGATTTGGACACACCTGGCTCAATGGATGAGGATGATGATGATGAGGAGGTGGAGTTAGCACCTGTGAATCTCTTACCTCCACTTTTAGGGGATGCAACTAAAGATGGGAGCCCAGAAAATAAAAGGCAAAAACAGAGGAAACTGTCGTATGAATTCACCAGACAAGCTTTCACTAGAGGCAAGGTAGGTTTTGGCTCATGCTTGTTTTCACTTTGCAAACAAACTTTTATGAAAACCTCTCTGGAAAGCAAGATTAGCCTTACTGTGTTAGACAACCAAAAACAAACAACAAATTTCAAACTTACGTGAACATTTTAAAGATGGTTGGGAATCTTTTGACTTGCAGGTGACTGGAAAGTAAACTAGACAAGAAATTGTGGCAAATAAGCTTAATTTAAGTTAAACTCCTTTCAATCTCTCTTAGTCACACATGGTCGTGTGCAGCTTGTGCAAGCGTGATGGACATCTGAAGAAAGACTGCCCAGAAGATTTCAAGAAAGTGCAGCTGGATCCTCTGCCCCCAGTAACACCAGAGTTTCTCGGTGTCCTGAACAAAGTGTGTGAGCAGTGCTACAGTGAGTATGATTTGATTGCAAATATTTTGGGTCAGAGGTGACTACATCAATGAAATATACCACCTACTTGCTAACATCAAATTTCTAAAAATAAGTCGGTGTTGAAGAGTTCAGATTTTAGAAGTGAAATGCCATTTTTCATATACAAAAATAAAATAGGCTTTCAAGGCATTTGATTATCTTTTACATGTGGCATAAACTTATTTTCTGCTCCTGCAAGAATATTTTCATATCGTCATCCTGAATTTCCCCAACTTTTTTCATGCAAGGTTTGATTGTTCGAGTTGGATTCAGCAAAGTCTCTTAATTGCACACAATTGCTTGTATCAACTTGATGAATCCCACCTGCTCATGAGTAGGTGTGCTTTTGTGAGATTTGATAATTAGAATAAACGATGCCCTCAAATTTCTATATAAGGTTAAAAACGATGGAGCTTTAAGTCCTTCTGTCAAAAATCAGTAGAGGAAAACATAACAAATGGAGCATTGTTAGTAGTTACTTTAGAAAAAAAAATTCTTTATTAAAACAAAGTGGTTCATGACGTGGATTAGAGATGGTCATGGAAAGAGATTAGAGGATATTATAAAGCAGGTGATGTTACATTGTTGGGTGTTAAAACATAGGATGTTCACCTGGACAGTTTGAGCTTTTTTTTTAAGCAACTCCTTAACTGCAAATGTTCGTCATAATTTCTTGCATGAAGCCCAATTTGTATTAAATGGTTTAAGCTAATGACCTCAATGTTACCTGTAACCGAACCCTCAGTAGCTTTTGTGTAAAATACTCAATCACAAAGTCTTACCATAAATTCTGCTCACTCTAAACTGCAGCAGTTTACTGAGAAATTTGCATGCATAAAAAGAAATACTCATATTCTATGTGTGCACATTTATCACCAGTGACATCTTGTCACCTAGCATCATGTTGTGAGATCATTGTAGTGTACGACACTGGTCAGGTGTGAGTATGGGTCTGTTCCCTTTTTTTAGCTGATTTCGCTCCAGATGAACTGGAAGTGGGTGTAAGAGAGCACATCCTTCAAGACCTGGAGACCTTTGTCAGACGACAGTTTGCTGGTGAAGTAAACCCCCACCTTCACTGTTTAACATCTTTCAGTTTTCAAACTTTAATCTAGCAAGATAGTGCATGATGTTGCATATTTTTGACCATTAACCACCATGATGTTAGAGCAGAGTGCACATTTATGATGAAATTGACAAGCCATGTTTTTTGATGAACAGGAGCTCGGCTACAACTATTTGGATCATCCAAAAATGGCTTTGGCTTCAGACAGAGTGACCTAGACATTTGTATGGTGCTGGAGGGGCAGGAGACTATAAATGTATGTTATCTGTTTATCTTATTGCATTTGCATACAATCACTTGATGAGGCTTTGATCTGTTATTGTGGTCATATATAATCTTAGGCATTAGCCTTCTTTGACTGTACAAGAAATGTAAAAATAGAGAAAATAAATAAAATGGAGAACTGTACTTTTTGTAAGCCATTTAAGTTTGGTTACATGAACTACTATGTTTTTAGTTTAATGGATGGAAAGAGAAAATATTGAGAAAATGTTTTATTGAGGGAATTCAGTTTTTCTGCTACAATTATTGGGGATGACATGAAAATCTGAGGCATTTGCTGTAATATTGATTAGTTGGCATGGTTCATTCTAATCTCTTATCCATAAAGTATAACTATTCATTAATGTCTTCCACAGGATGTCGACTGCATCTCTATAATTGAAAGCCTGGCGAGACTGCTGAAGAAACACCCAGGTTAGCAATAAATTTAGTTAGTTTTAATCCGTGCAGTTTATGACATCCTCTACCCTGAGATGGGAAAAACTCCACAAAATCAACTTGAACTTATGGTTCAGTAACTGATATGAGCTGATGGTAAAGCAGAACAATTGGCATTCATGTATTTCAGTGGCTAACAGGAGGTTCTTGATGTTTAACGTATTTAAAGTTTGTCCGGTTATTTGACAAATTTCTAAAGTAAGATTTTGGTTAAGATTGTATAAAGCAAACTGTCAATGCCCGGCTATAATTTGTTTCCACATCTGCACCCTGTCACCAGGTGTGAAGAACATCCTGCCCATCACGACGGCAAAAGTACCCATTGTCAAGTTCTACCATGTTCGCACTGGCCTGGAAGGAGACATTAGCCTCTACAACACACTGGTAGGGCTCTTTCTCCTTCTGTTTTTCCCCTGTTTTGTTTTGTCTCAAATTTGCTATAATATAATTATATTGTTGTGCTTTAAGATGACCTCTTTCTTTTCAGGCTCTGCACAACACTCACCTCTTAGCTTCGTATGCTGCCATTGACAGGAGAGTGAAGATACTCTGTTATGTCATGAAGGTTTTTGCCAAAGTGAGTATGCTTTACACACTCGCAGCTAAGTTGTCTTTCTATATTTATATATCATTATTATACTTTATATTGCATTGCATTCCTGAATTTCCCACAATTTTTAATTTTCTTCCATTACAGATGTGTGACATTGGGGATGCCTCTCGTGGCAGCCTCTCATCCTACGCTTACACGCTCATGGTGCTGTTCTTTCTCCAGCAGAGAAACCCTCCAGTTATCCCTGTGCTTCAAGAGGTACAACGACATGTTTGTAAAAAGAAATGTTTAAACTTTGGGTTTCTTTAAATTGAAGTTTGAGATTTCCATATCATCTTCGTTTTTGAATGTTACTAAATGCTTGGGTGTTTTTGCTTTTTAACAATTTTATGGTTCAGTGTTAAAGTTATTGCATCAACGATTTTTATAGTCGTATAAAAATAGCATCGCCGGCATCATAGCCCTAAAAACCCAGGGTTAACCCTAAAATTACCTCGCTAACCACAAACTCTGTTTATACCCTCGGATCTCTGTCTAAACAATATTATATTCCCAAGCATACAAATACAAATGTGAACATTTACGTATGATATGTTAATATTGCCATGAACTTCAATTTCTCAACTGTCGGTTTCAGATTTATGATGGAAAGAAGAAACCAGAGGCGCTGGTCGATGGCTGGAATGTGTACTTCTTTGATGATTTAAGAACACTAGTGAGTATTTTGTCATGTTATATAAACTGTAAATGCTTTAGTGAATATGCCTGTCACAGTCTCTTAATAACATTTCTTTCCTGTGCAGCCCAGTCGCTGGCCACAGTACGGGAAGAACACTGAGCCAGTGGGGGAGCTGTGGCTCGGCCTGCTGCGCTTTTATACCGAGGACTTTGACTTCAGAGAGCATGTTGTGTGTATCCGCCAGCATGGCCGCCTCACCACCTTCAACAAGCAGTGGACGTCTAAATACATTGTCATCGAAGGTCGGCTTATGTGACAAACTCAGGGTCCAGACTTGTACAGTAAAAAGATAAACATAAAACACAGAAGCATATTCAGACCATTTTATTCCACTAGGTATACAACAGATTGTTGTCTCCTATCAAGCAACACAGACTGTAATAGGCAGTACTGTCAGTATTTACACACTGCCGTCCATTCTGTTCATTAAATGCATATCACTATTAATGATTTTTATTTAGTTTTCTGAATTAAAATGTGTGTGGTTGCTTGCTTAAATTGTGTTGCTTTCTCTTCTCTGTTCATATCACAGATCCGTTTGACCTGAATCATAATCTCGGTGCTGGTCTGTCCAGGAAAAGTATGATCATTTATATATTTGTGTCTGTTTTTTATCTGTCTTCTGTTGTCTTGTTGCCGTTGTCCTGCTGTCTTCTCACATCTCCTTTGTCATCAAACAGTGACTAACTTCATCATGAAGGCTTTCATCAATGGCAGAACAGTGTTTGGCACACCAGTCAAAGCCTTTCCTCCTGTGTACCCCAGTCAGATGGTCAGTATTCACAGCCACGTTTACGTATATTGTGGTGGAATTATTAAGCATTGAAAATGTGATTTGCTTTCATCTGCCATAGGAGTATTTCTTTGATCCTGAAGTTCTCACTGAGGGAGAAGTGGCTCCTAATGACCGCTGCTGCCGCATCTGTGGCAAGATCGGCCACTTCATGAAAGACTGCCCAATGCGTAAAAAGTAGGTAGAATTGAGGACTTTTCACACGGGGGGGGGGGGCGAGTGACGCGGCTCGTAATTAATTTTCAATGA
>JBBPCS010000123.1:29633-57749 GCA_037974645.1 Hollardia meadi
TCCATGTGTTCCTTCATAGTTTTGATGTCTTCAATATTAATCTACAATGTAGAAAATAATAAAAATAAAGAAAAACCGTTGAATGAGAAGGTGTGTCCAAACTTTTGACTGGTACATACTGTAAGCTATGTTTCGGGGTGCTAGTTTCAGTTGCTTGCAAGCTATTTGCCACCTAGCTCAGTGTGCAAGCTAATTTAGGTGGGATGTAGCTAATGCAGTGTTAACTCTGTGAGAGATTGAGGGGACAAGGCATGGACTGACAAATTGTTGTTGCTATGTTTTTGCTTCTGATAAACAATGACAGGACAGGCCACATAATGTATAGAAAGTTAAGTCACATCAACATCAACTTATGTCAGCTCCGATATAAATGTTAACGTTACAAGCCGTGGTACCGCTCCCTCACTTAGTTGAGAGAGTTAGAGATGTGACAGCAGAGAGAGGAGACGCCGTAATGCGCCTCCACTTCTAATAAAAAAAATCTTGTCTTCTTCGTCTTTCCCTAAATTTAAGTACAAGTAGCACAAGGAACTGGTTGGTATTGTTAGGTACCAAATTCAGTTAATTGTGGGCTGTATTATGAAGTTTTACTGCATTATTTTCTATATTTTATGAGTTGTTTTTACTTTGCAGAGACATTTAAACGGTGCTACTTTGGATTAATATATCTTCATGTCTGTAACTTTGAATAGGGTGTCTAAATTGTTCCAGTTTGGCCAAATTGTGGGATTAACCTGACACTGTCTTTCAGCACTCAACAAACAGAAAACCTCTGCATTTCTCAGCAGCAGGAAATAAAAAATCTTGCTGTGAGTGAAGGCACCTGTCTTTGGCTCTGTGTGACCCTGACATGTTCATGTTATGATGAGAGACCTGTGTCAGTGCATTAAGACAAAATTAATTTACACCTACAGCTAAGTGAGATGAGGGAGGGAACTCTTATGGAGCAGGACTAATTGCTGCTTGGGGATCTGCATTTGTGTGTGTGTGTGTGTGTGTGTGTGTGTGTGTGCACATGTGTGTTTGCCTGGCTGTCTTCCTGCCAAAATAAACACTTTAGTGAATATTTAATGCACACGTTTATCTGTGTGTGTCTGTCAGCATGTGATAACAGAATGTCAGCAAAGACACAGGAGTTAATGAGGCCTTTTTTTTGCACCAGGAATGGATTGAGCAAGGTGCACACAGCTCTGGGCATTATTTCTGTCTATGATCATGACTGTCATGTGTAATCTGTGCAGCCAAGGTACACAGTATTAGAACAGGTACTCAAATTAATCATAGTACACTAAACGCTCAAACCACTCGTCAAACATTAATTGATATCAGACAATCATGCAGTGCCAGATACATCAATCATCAGAGCACATGAAGAATGGTATCATTCTACTCTTATCATGATTAAGCAATCATCACTATCTTTATTTCTATTATGGAGTCATCGTTCTATGATAATTATGGTGTTATGATCTGCTATTTTGAGAACAAAGCTTTGAAATCTTCTTTAAATAAAATACTTGTCAACTGTCCTCCTCCACCGAACAACTTTAGACAAGATAAGGCCTGATGAGTGAACTAAATTCTAGGGAACAAAAAATGCAGTGGACAGGGAATTACTAAGCAATCTAAAATTAAACCTTGTATCTGTATATCTGATAAAAATAAACTATTGACTGATACATTTATGAACAGAAATACAATGGTCATATTGTGCTTTAGGGGAGCAAAACATATTCTTATTGTACTTACCCATTAGGAGACAGACTTACAGCACACCTTTTAAATGTATGTCTTTATATGGTTGCATAAGGCCATATTGGCTTTTCCTAAAATATGTCCATCTTCTACCTGACTGACAGTCTGAGGTACAATGTGGGGCTCCTCAAGGTTCTGTATTGCGTCCCCTTCTGTTTAGATTCACAAACCTTTTATTTATAATCAGTGTCTCTTTTAATTGTTATACTGATGACAACCAACTATTTGTACCTATGAAATTCAAAGAGGCTAATTTTATGTGTCTTCAGCATTGTGTAGCTGACATAAAATGATAATTGTACACTTTCTCAATCTGAATAATGACAAATCTGAAATTATCTGACGTGCATTGACATTTATAACAGTCAGTCAAAATCGACCCCATTCCAAAAAGGTTTGGAGGCTGCGTTAAAAAATAAAAAAACAGAATGGAATTATTTACAAATCTTTTCTGAACGATATTCAAGTCATTACAGTCCAACACTTTGGAAAAATGTTGTGGTTAATTTGTCGACAAATGCAAGTTAAGACTACCATGCAAAAAGAAAATCCATATATCAATAACCTCCAGAAACGCACTGACGCAAAGTGGAAAAATGTGTCGCGGTCTGACAAGACCACATTTCAAATTGTTTTTGGAAAACATGGACGTTGTGTCCTCTGAGCTACAGAGGAAAAGAACCAGTGCAAAGTTCAAAAGATAGCATCTGGGATTGTATAGGAGATGTGTTAATGCCCATGGCATGGGTTTATGAAGAAAAGATAAGAGAAAGAGAAGAAGTTGAGAGGGAGCGCATTCTTTTAGTTAAGAGTTAAAACCTGTTTCCAATCAACTTTTCAACACTGGATTAAACAAATGATAATAATTTAGTCATATTGACACATGGATGTTATTTTGTCTTATGATTGCACGTCTATAGAAGCATTAAAATATTTGAAATTAAAGCTTGAATTATGAGTGTTTCTACAAATGTATGATTATAGAAATGCCTTTTAGTTAGCACGCTCATCCAGTTCCTTCACTTCTTGTAAGAACAATCTAATACAATGTCTTGTGTTTGCATTTCTGGATAAAGCGCGAGAAAAAGTGCTGTCAGGGGTAAAACTTTTTGTTCTGTTTAATCTCATTTGATGTAGTGCTTCAACGTTTCCTCTGTCTCTGCATGCTCATGTCCTCAGCAGGCAAGCTCATAAATTGGACAGCTAAGCCTTTCATAAAGTTTAATAAAGCGCTGTTTCGTGGCTCAGGGGACCTGGTATTAGTGACGAGAGCCACTGCTGCCATTCTAGCAAATCACATCATCATAATGAGGCTGTACTTCGGGAGTAAGACACCTCCCTTACCGCCCACACATCCAACCACCTCTCCTCCACCCCTTTTGTTTTCTTTATCATTCCTCTGACACAATACGATGTCTTCACTTCACAGCATTTTTCCAGTGGGAATTTGGGGATAGCGTTGTTTAAACGTCCTGGCCAGCTTGGACAGGCTAGGGTTATTTCTCATTTAGTAAAGATCACAGACGCTCTAAATGCTCTGGCGGCATGCCGTGAATGCCAACAGCAGCGTGATTGGCAGCTTGACGGCAGCGGCAGCATTTGCATGGCATTTAGCTGGGCGGGCGACGGCCACCCCTAACACCAAGGTGGGTAAATAAGATGACTTCTCTGTTCACACAATGTACACTTGCACAAACACACACATACACGCTTATGCACTCACGCAGGCAATCTCACAATCTCAACAACCCCCAACCATCTTGGCCTGCCAAACCAGGAGCCACTCATAATTGTGTGGCATTTAGGCAGAGGAAAGGGACATCTAGTCATGAGGGCGAGTGGAAGTCTGAGTCTCCCACTTCCTGCTGTTATTTGAGAATTATTAGGCACAGTTGCAACTTCTGAGCTTAAAAAGGTGGACTAATGTAATCTTTTTGAGATTAATACAGTACCTTTTTGGAATGTTTGGTAAATGGAAGTTAGATACTTGAGTTAAGCAAGAAAATAAGACACATCTCATCCTCAAAAGTGGGGTGAGCGATTCTGTAGAAAGATGTTGAGTCTCAGGTTGTCAAATATTGCCACCACCACCATAAAAAAATTTAAAAAAGAAACTCTGAAAAGGGGCTGGAAGCACATTTAGGCCTACTGTTTCGTTTGGCAGCAACCTTTTTTCCATAACGAAACCAAGACTTGACAAGCTAAAAATAGATTTTTGATCACAAAAGCTTAGACGAAATGTATGTTTTGTTTTCATTGATGAGACGGGACTAAAATGTTAGTTGTGGGCTATCGGACCTTCAACAAAAGCATGCTATTTTCCCCCTGTTGTGCATCTACTCTGTCTGTCAAAATATAAACAGTGCATCCCTGTGATTTATTGATGTGGGCAGATTGATGTGACATGTGTAGAGATTTCCACGCTGTCCCAAACCAACAGCGAGTCAATGACAACAACATGATGGTTTCAATGCAAAAAGGGTTTGGTCGACAATTTATAATTCAGTGGGAAGGAAGTACAATGCACTGTAGTAAAGGGAGACAGAGACGTCCTGCGGAACAATACAATTAACCTGAAGAGATACTTGCTATTAATGCCTTGGTAAGTTAGCTTAAACATCCTAATGTATAATGTGCAAATAAATTTGCTAATGTAAGGTCAATCTTACTGACCAGTCAAGCTATGTTGACTAGTGGCAAAATTATCTCTCAAGCCATGGCTTCGCATGGCTGGAAACCAGCTTTTCTCTCCAAAAAGTTTTCAGTTTTCAGTAATGAAATAATGACTGAATGAGCTTGGCCTTCGGGCTAACGTTGGCTGGGTTAATGTATTAGCTAACGTCAGTTTGCTAGCTTCAGAGCTGGTGAGTGAAACATGCAGGGCTCGACAATTAATGTTTAAACTTTTACAAGTGAGTGAAACATGAGGGAAAAAACGTGATTTTTCAGACATGTTCCCCAATGTGTCCTTTCAGTAGAGGAATGTGAAAGCACTTGTCTAGTGACAAACTTTGGTCCAGACCAGACATTTTACGGGTACATAAGCATAAGAAAAACACAGTTTTGATTATAGGGGATCTTTATGTTTACATACATGTAAACATCAAAAGATGTGTCTCAGAATTTGTTCAGTGGTTCTAATTTTCCAAGTAACTTAACAACATTACCAACAGCAATAAGTATTTATCAAATTTGCTGGGTTGCCGAAGGTGACAAGATTAACACAAGTTCACGCCATCTCACATTTTTGGTGAACCATTCTTGATCGTTGTGTTGTTGGTACTCAGCTTAAAAAAATATGGTTGCAGCCCAGGAGATTGCAATAGCAAACTAGCCAAGCCAGGGTCCTTTATCCAGTCAATACAGTATAAAATCTGACAATGTTGGAGAATACTGCGGTCACTGCAAAGATCATTTAACAATATTAAACATTGCACAAGGCGCAGCCCTAGGTCTGGTGGAATCAGTAAAATCTATTTATTTCCATTTTTTGTCTTATCAGGCTCTGATAACAACTTCTACGATCCAGTGATGGACAGAATGAGTAAAACAGACAAACTGCTGGTCGCTTAAGTGCACAGCTGGCTGTGGGCAGAGTGCACAGAGCCTTTAGGAAAAGAGCTTCTCAGTCAAGAGACAGGTACCAAATGAAGTGTATGATATGATTCAAAGTGACCTCAATGCTGCAATAACAAATGAGAGTGATAAATAAACAATACATACCATGTACTGCCTATTTTTTGGCTGATGAGAAAACACGACGAAGCATGTAAACTAATGGCACATCTTTATGCATGTACTAGATTTGATTTAATTTATTATTAAAGGTATGCAAGAATAATCTAATTTAGAATACTGTAGAACTGCGTAGTTCAATAGACCTATTGTTGTTTACTTGAATGTTTCTGAAAGGTGATGTGGTTATGTGCAGTTATTGTGTTCAGTCTCTTTGCCACATGAGCTCTGACTCTGGCATTTAAACTTGAAATATTTAAAAGTCAAACAAACAAAAAGCTCTGAAACTCAAGACAGGATCATTTGTTTTTATAAAGGTCAAGATAAACATTACACTCATATGACACAACTTTGTGCTTTCTATAACTTTCAATGCTGCAGTAACTTATTTTTTGATTACATGGGGGGGAGCAGAAACAAGCTGTGAAAACGACACTGACATATTATCTCTTAAGTACATATGGCAATCTTGTTAGCAAACAGGTGCCTATTTACACATCAAGCAGATAAGGAGCAACATTAGCATTCATTTTTGAGTCGTGCGGCTGCCCATCTGACAAACCTGACTCCAATATTTACCCTCCTTTAGCTCTGTTTTGGTTTCCACCATCTCTGAATGGAAATATTTGCCTCTTGCTGCTCAATGCTGCAGTGATATCACCAGCTAATTGCTTACTTTGTCTATGTTTGATGCGGTTCCGGTAGTGTATCGTGGATTTTTAAGATGAATCTGCTTTCTATGGCTTAAAATGACAAAAACAAAAAACAAACAAATTACAATTAGCTAAAGGACAATGAAACACTCCATAGAGCTGGTGAAAACAGCAGATTTGGGTGATATTGTGGGTTCATCATATGAGCAACCCTTTTCACATTACACATATTTTTGCTTTTAGAAAAGCTACTGTATATTTGTTTTGCATTGATACAACCCTCCTCTTAGCGACATTTGTATCACTAAATTATTAGTATTCCATCAAACTGTCATTAATTTTATTGGCTTTATTATTGGCAAATACAAATCTTCTAATTCTAATTCTTCGGCTTTTATAATACACACCTTTAGGGTTTCTGTGTTGTGAGTTGACATTTAAACGACTATTCCCTTTGGTTTATCTCCTGCCAGTGTAGCTTATGATTTGATAACCTTCTGAGGTTTTAATTAGGACAGGAGGAAGGACACCTGCACAGACTGTTTGACCACCTACTCAAGAGCATCTGGGCCAAAAACCACTTTACTTCGTAACATTTTGACAGTAAACAACATATAAAAGTGTTGGCTACTACTACTATCAGTTTCTCACATGCAGCTCTTGTGTGGCAGATGTGAAAATGTATTTCTTTATACAAGTAGTTTTATGGTATGATTTTCTAACAGTGTGTATTGGTGTTGGTAGCAGCAGCAGAAGCAGACACATAGTGTTACTGGTGGCTATAATGGAGGTAAATCTATGTAATTAAGACTTGTTTCATTTCTTTTTCCACTCCTTTTCCGAATCCATATAAATTAAAGTCTTTGCCAATGTTCACATACCTTTTTTCCTATTCCCAGAGCAGGAGTTCTGTTTATGTGTCAGAAGTCATATTAACCTCTCCAAATCATCTTATTTTCTAATATTTTATCCAGCTGCAGAGCAATCATATGCTCACATTTACACACCGTCCCTCAACTTTTATTCACATGAAATGATTCTGAAATAACATTAGCGGTGACAGCCAGGCAATAACAAAAGTACAAAAACTTCTCTGAAAAACAATAAATCAATAAGCCTCACCAGCATATCCTGTTACATCTCCGACTCCTTGACACCTGAAGCTCATTAAACACAGCCTAACGTCAACTTAGAAGAAGGAGAGTACACAGAGACTCGCCTTTTCACAGCCTATCACAATAAGAGCTACTGAGCAACCTTGACATATTGTATATACTAGAAATAAATATGATTGTCCTTTAATCTGATTTTATTATACTGGGGACTCCCGCTGGCAAATCTACTGAGGGCTGATAGCCTGTAATCTTATTGCAGAGAGCGCAGTGTGTTTCATATCCCCTTCTTGATGGTGTTTTATCATGTCAGGACTATTATTGTTCCTATTGGTATATGTGTTTCTACATTTATATGCGCTGGTGTAATAAATCGAGTTATTGCACATTCTCGTTTCTGTTTGCATATGTATGTGTGCATGTTTGTGTGCATCCTGAAGTCCCTCCAGCTCACATGTGGGTGCTAATTTGGCCCCTCAGTGTGCCGGGCTGCTTTGAGGGTTCTGCTCTGTTTATGAACAGACATATTGACCCAATTTGTGGCCTTGGCACTCTCTCTCTCTCTCTCTCTCTCTCTCTCTCTCTCTCTCTCTCTCTCTCTCTCTCTGTCCACCTGCCGGGGCATTGTGAGCCTGCATGACTGGAGAAACAGGCGCACTCAGACTGAACTAAACGCTATACGCATCATTGAGCAGCATTACCAACCTTTCCCTGCTCATCACTCTCGCTGGGTGCTGCTGCTGCTGTGTGTGTGTGTGTGTGTGCGCGCGTGCGTGTGTGTGTGTGTGTATACAGCCGGTTAACTAGATGGTCTAATAAATCAACCTGTCTGTCCACAGCCTCCTCCCTTCCTTCGCTCTTACCTATTCCCCCATTACTCTTCCTCCTCCTTCCTCCCCACTCATCTTTTTCTCCCTCTTTCTCCCCTCCAACGCTCTTGTCCATCTCTCTCCTTTATGTCCTGTAATTCTTCTTTTAAAGCTCAGGGGGTGGTGTTGGAGGCATTACGTGCCTCCTGATAAATCACTGTCTGGGAGCAGGTCAGAGTAACATGGCCATCTGCAGATCATCTTATTGTCGTGTGTGTGTGTGTGTGTGTGTGTGTGTGTGTGTGTGGATTTTCTGTCTTTGCATAGTATTGTCCTAGTGACTGTACACTTTTATAACAGTGTGTATTTGTGTGCATGCCTGCGTACATGTGACTCAGGTCTTTGTGGCTGTATATTATGTACTGAGTGTGTGTGGATGCATGCACTACAAAAAGTGACTGCAGTTTCTGGCCAGTACTGATCTCCCTGTCCTGCTGAATGGTGGCTGATTGAGACACATGGACTGCCTTTGTGCCCTGATCTAGTTGCCATTGATTACCTATCAGGGTTTTTGATTGCATCCTGGAAGTAATTCTTTTAAATAGGCCCTAATGGCCTCCAATCTGGGCTGATGACGACCTCAGAGAGTCCAATCGCAGATCCATTTAGGCCCTTTCAGACCCCTCCATGTACACTTGGAAACTCTCGCTCATTGCTCACATCCCCCCCTCCACCGCCGCTACTACCTCTTTGCCTTGTGTCGTGTCAGCGCCATATCTCTATGCTGTTAGTTGCATTCAAAAGCGCACAGACAATGAAAATCTGCTTCAAACTTTGATATAGAGATCTTGCACATCCTTTATGACAAGGAACAGGTCTTGGGAAAGATTAGAGAAGCTGATTATGGCAGGAGGTGAGCAAAGTAATTGAGAATGACAGCGAGAAAGATAGAGTAAGGCTGAGACAGACACAAATAGAGTGGAATCCTGCTTTTAACTGAAAAAGACGAGGTAAGAGTGAGAAAGTTCAGGTTTCAGATCCGTGAAAAGAGGAGGAAAGCAAAGTCGGGGAGAAGGAAGGGGCACAGATCTGTTAGGGATAAGGTGGTGGTGGGGGGGGGGGTCGTCAGTATGTCAGGCTGTATTATTATAGTCTCAGGGTTGGATGGAGGCATGAGAAGGAGGGGGCGTTGCAGCAGACAGGAAGAGGGCTCGCCGTCTAATCCTCCAATTTTCTTACATTACTGCTCCCCCTCCTTCTCTCCACCTCTGTCCTTCTCTCCGCCACCAGCACCCACCTCCTCTCCTCTCCTCTCCTCTCCTCCCTCCCTCCCTCACACCCTCCTGCCAGACCTGTCGACAAATGAAACTGGAGATAGCGGCAGCTTCAGAGATTGACTTGGAGGAGTAAAACATACACAGAAAAGCGAGAACGAGACAGAGACCTCCTGCACCTCTAACAACAATATAGAAAATCCCAGTGGCTCAATCATCTGTTGTTCTGTGCCGGACAAAGAAAAAACAAACACTGTGGAGGTTCCTATACGTAATATATGCTTTTCGCAAACTTTCCTCCTCTTCCAACAAATAAGAAATGAGAGCTATATGAGCAGGGAAATGTTAATGCACCTACTGATTTGAAAGACATGCAGAGAAAATGCAGCTGCCTTGTTGTGAAAGCAGCCCTAAGGGTGATCAATAACTTCCTGCTGAGGAGGAAAAAAAAAACCTGATGACAGGATATTAAATTAAAGAGATTGCTTTGCACCAAGAATGTATTAACAGCTCACTTAGCAAAATTACGAAGTAATGATGACAAACAAGGTTCCTTTGCCAGGCAATGCTGCTTGTTAATATGTTCATTTAATGATAGATTTTTGTTTTCCTCCAGGATTGGTTGATAAATACAGAGACATACTGTACCTGGCTAGCCGGGCACTGATTTGATGAATAGCTGCTGTTGATTACATCTGAGCTGAAGCCGAGCTTTTAGGGGAATTACACTCAAAAATTCTGATTAATGTAGAATTTACAGTCAATTCCCTCAAACTAACAACAACGACATGCAAAAATGCAAGGCATCGCCCTTGAATGTTTTTTCTCTCAGGCAAAGGCGGATCCACCTCTTCCAGTAACAAACTCATCCCACTCTGGCTCAATCTTTACCTTTTCTCCTTTTTTTGTGTCTCATTACCAACAAAAAAGCTGGCTATTTAAAAAAAAAAAATCTCCTCCAAAAAAGAAAACAAAACAAAACACAATATTCTCATCCTCCCCTCTTTACCACAATTTAGTGATTTCCATTTCCCCGCCCTCTTGATTGATTTTGCATTCCAGTCACTTCTCATTGGGCAAGGCCGAACCCTGACTGAGTGGGACTAATTTGCCATGCTAATGAGATGGCTCAGACAAACAGAGCCAGCTGGAGACCAGAGTAAATGATCCTGTCATCAGTCAAGAACACAAACATGGCTAACAGCTAATTAGCTTGCGGCAGTTTGTAGAGGTGACATTCTATCTGATCTGTGCCGTGGTGGCAAAGAAGAAGAAAAAAAGGGAAGGGGGTGGCGACAATAAAAGAGAGAGGAAAGGGGAGGAGGGAGGTTTGGCTTGCTGATGAATTTGGATTTTTGTTTTCCTAAACACACACACACACACACACACATACACACACACGCCTATAACTTTCATGTTTCCTTTGCATTATGCCGTGCAATGAGGATAAGAGTGAGTCTGTGCCATCAGAATGAGGCGAGAAAACATGCTAAGCAGACAATCAGAGGTGTACCCCCTGGTGCTAAACAGCCAATCATGGCTGTCCCAGTGTGTGTCACCAGCCAGCAGGAAGCAGAATTAGTCCTGGTTAGCAGCCAGAGCCCTGCCGAGTGGCTGATTAGTCTTTTAGACTGGAGAGGAGACAGAATGTTAAATGTCCAACTGCCTCTCTGAAGCTGTTTTGCACAGCAAAGGCCTTTATATATACAGTATATATATATATAAAGATATGAAAAAAGTGAGCAGCCTCGCTGTTGCCTTGTGAATGTGATACACTCAACTGAACAATAATTACCAGTATCACACAGTTTTAAGCATTTATGAAATGGATTTATGGGGCAAATAAAGATGAGTTGAGGTGGACTAAAGCCTCTTAGTCCAGATATAAGATCTACAAAGACATTGATCACCGCAGTATAAAGAATGATGAGGCAACACTTTACTTGAAGTCCCTCGTATTTAGCATTTATGAGCAGTATTTCAGCTTTTAATTAATGATTTATAACACACTATAATGTAGTTGTAATCAGCTGTAAGTGTTTATTAATGATGTATTCAACAACTATAACTCCTCCTGTGGGCACCCTTAAGTGGGCACAGGTGTGTAAACACATAATGAATGACAATATAGTAAAACACTGTAATTTAAAGATTTGCCTTCAGAAGAGAAGTTATAATCATTATACTGTATCTTAATAAAATGCACTTACCTGCTCATAGCTTCATTATAGTGTGTTGTAAAGCATCTATTAAATCAAATATAGCTTGTAAATAGTGAATAGGGGGACTTGAGGTAAAGCTATCTATGATACCTTCTTCTACAATGTCTAAACTAGTGTCATGTACGTTTTGGGATGATGTAGCTCTGACTAGGTCGCTGCATTATTTAAACCCTCAGAATTATTTTTTTTAATGCAGCTGTTCTTGATGTCACCACTTCCCTGGTAATCAATTGTTCTTCATTTAGGTCTGTCTCTCTTTTTTTCTGCTTTCAGTGTATCGACCTCTTTGTCATCTGGTCGCTCCATGCTTTCTCGTTTTTTTGGGGTTTTTTTTTTTTTTAATCAGCGCAAACACTTTACATCCATCCATTTGTAATCTAATAAAGAAATGGCAGCAATCTGTATGTTCCTTTCGGGGGACTGGATGACTTTGAGCACCAGATGCTGATGTTCCCCCAGAGTCGTTACCGCGATATGGAGCTGATCCTTAACTGTCTCCAGTAAAGACATCCTGACACACACACACTGCCTCCCCTCACTCACTCAGTGTGGAGGCAGGATTAACCTGCTGCTGGTGGCGGAGTAAATCCAGCGCTGCCTCCGCCTCTCTGTCTCTGTGTCTGAGGAGGCCTGGTTATCCTTTCACACAAGCTCCCTGTTCAAAGGGGCGACCGCCGGGGATTAATGACGTGTTAAAAGGGCGAGCATGGAGGATTTAGATGCAGCTTGCTGTAAGGACAGGAGATTTAGGAACACGGACCAGCGGTTAGTGCTCATTGAAGTATGATTAGTTAGACACTCTTCCCCCAACATGCACACATACACAGACAATGAATTACAGGTGCTATATTATTACCCAGAGGATAGTGTGGTGAAAGGACAATGCAGTTGTGCTTGTCTTACAGTAAACGTACCTCTGTAACTCTGCTGACCTATGGGACATGAGCAGAAGTCTACAGGATAATTGTCAAAGCAGGAAGAGGCTCCACGCCTTCAAGACTTTCTCTGTTCATCTTTTTAATTTCTTTTGAAAGTGTTTATTTTATTTTATTTGTTTATCTGACAGGGACAACACACAGAGTTCGCTATAAGCTAATTTACATCTTGAAAGGATTTCTATCCTTTAAATTTGTTTGTTAAGTTTTATCCCATATTTCTTGCATATGTAAAGCAACTTGAATTGCTGATATAAATAAACTCGTCTTGCCTTACCCCGATGTGTCTGTGACTTGGATATTTAAAGTGTTTCAAAGTTTGATTGGCGTGTTGGATGTAGGTGACATTTAAGTGACATTACGAGAGAGACGTGTTTGATCAACCTGCAGTATGTGATAACAATATTTGAGGTGATATGATAAGTGCATACTATTTATGTTTGTGATGAAAACAGTGTCTGAACTTGCTCATTAAGGTGGAAATAGACAACGTTCCTCCCCGTAGCGTTTCAGAGTGGTATTATTGTTGGCGCCATGGTCGCAACAACAGTATTAGCAACATGGCTATTGTTAGCAGACAGGCTACTGTCCAAAGCAAGTATGCAGGTCTTGTTACTTACTGATTAATGTCTCAAGTCCTGGTGGTAAGAGGAAATACATATCAATGGGGGTACACATTTCGACACACACCAGAGCGCTTTCCATCAAGTGAATGCCCGTCCGTTCACTCTTATTTTACCTCCGTTTCTATCACTCTCTTTCTTCACCTTCTTTGCCTTCCCTCCGTAAAATAAGGGAGGACTAGACTAGAAAGAATTAAGAGACATATGTACAGGTGCTGATAGCTAGTCGGTATCAGTGCACTGAGCAAGATGTCAATGCCGGGGTTTCTCGTCACCACGTCAACCCAAGTCAAGCCCCCCTCCCTCTTAATCCCCCTGCCTCTATAAGCCCCCCCTCATGCACACACACATACACACATCCAGCCTACTACCCATCTATGCTCAAAATCCGCTCCTGTGCAATCTCCCGCGCATCAGCTGCCAAATGAAGTTCCTCTTTACAAAAAAAAAAACAAACTTGGCTGATGAATCGTCTGAGGCATCGTGGCTGGCGGCAAAAGCAGCCCTTGTGCTGAAGCCAATAATCCAGTGTCAGGGCTTCAGGTGCACAGAGGGATGTGATTGACAGGGCTCGATATGAGGCCCTCGCCTCACTTGACATTTGGGTTTCATAAGGTCTGGAACAAAAGACAGGGGCAAAATAATCAGAGAGGGGCGCAGGCAAATAAATCTGTTTATTCCTCCTCACCTGCCCCCCTCCCTCACCTCTGCACCCCCACCCCCCCCCCATGCTCGCCCACATCACTGCTCAACCCTTGGAGGGGAAAGAGGGAAGGCGCGGTATTACCTTTTCTGAACCTTAGTGGATTCTCGCACCACAACAGCAGGCCACTTTAGATCCCTGTGCTTACCTGAGATATTAGTTAGTATGTGTGGCAGATAGAGATGTGTATTTGAACGGCTGAGGCTGTGCGCGTATGTGTGCAGAACTGTGTGTATGTATGAGGGAGAGGCGAGACAACAGGAAAGACAGAGAGACAGAGGCAGACAGCAGAGAACTGATGTGGTGTCATACTGTGGATAACCATTGGTGTGCCTGTGTGTGTTTGAGCAAGGAAAAAAAAAAGAAAGAATATATATAACAATGATAGAACTCCTCCTTTATCGTGTTAAAGCCGTCATCAGCTTTTAGATGCAGCTAAGCATTATAACAGATCTGTAGCTATAAGAGATGATGATTGAATTCCGAGAAGTAGAGGAGAAATATTAAGTGCAATGCAGCAGAAGATGATGAAGATTTTCGGCACAGTCAGTTAGTGCAGCTAAATGACTGAACGCAGTGGTTAAGGGAGCTGCTGACTCAGCAACAGCGTGTTTCATCTACCCACACAAAACATCAGCAAATGTAGGTATCATGTATACAGGGAGAGGAAGACAGAGTCTGACTGATAAATAACTGTAGTTCAATTCCACAAGGCTGGAAGGAGCTATAACTGATACTTTTATAATATCAAATGACAACGTTAAAATAATGTGACGATGTGAAGGAGTCATTCATCCTGGTGAACTCAGCTCAGTGTTTGTCGTCTGGCCACAACTTTACTGTTTTGGTTCACTCTCAATGTACTTTTCTGCTACTTTACTTACTTTCTCTTTCACTACTATTCAACATTGTAGTTTGTACTCCCCTACATTTAACTGATAAGTTTGGGTATGACGAACTCAGCAGATTCTCATTATTTCAATGACATATAATCAACAAATAACTTGTTGACTACCTGCAACAATAAAGTGATAAACACATGAATACTTAATTAATCAACAATTATAATCCAATAATATAATGTTCATGGTTCTAAAATGGGTCGCTCACTTTTGGTACTTAAAGTATATTTTGTTCTTATATAATACTTTTACTTCAGTAAATTTTTTGGATGCAGGACTTTTATGGCTAACAAAGTACGTCTATACTGTGTTGTTACTTTTACCTGACTTTACCTGACCTGTACTTTTTCCACCTCTGCTAAACTGCAGGTGCATCTCAAAAAAAAAAAATGAAAAAAAGTTAGTTCTTTATATCAAAGGGAGAAGTCAAAAAACCTTGAGAATATGTTCCCACACATCCTTGAGGCAGAATAAAAAGGGGTTGAGTAAGTGTTTATGAGCCTGCAGCATAATATGACCCACATTTATAGCTGTAATTATAATTCAAATTGAAGTTCATTAAGTGTTTACAATATTTTGTCTGCCCCTATATGGTTTACATCCTATACAAACAGGCGGACGCACCTACGGGGGAGCTCAATGAGAATTTAATTGCTTGGGTTGTACTTGCAATCTGTGGACATACCAGCAGACTGCTTTAATAGGTGATTCAATTAAAAAAAACAGGAAATGCATGAGGCACCTTGGGGCCATATGTTCATTTCTACCTGGAAGTCTCGATTTTAAAAAAACACAAATAAGTCAACAGATAGTTTCCTTATTAATCCCTGTGACATCTTTTAGTAGCAGACCAATAAAGCAGACCGAGCCCCCACGTGGGGTGTCTACATAAAGCTCATCATGTTGGAGGTGATTGGACAACATATGGATGATTGGCAGGAGAAGGGAGCGCGTTGTGTACACTTGTCTGTCGCTATTGCCTGCTTTAATGGCCGCTCCTCCCTCCGACCACACGCCATTGGCTTCGCGAAGGAGCCAGGAAGTTGTAGTTCTTTACAGCAGACGCACATCTGTAGCGCTTATTATCGACTGATGTGAATTAAACTACACGTCCCGACGTCACGGTACGGCCTCTTCTAATTGTTGTGAATATGTAATTTGCTCTCGTGCGACTGGTTGCTTCTAAATTTGGCTTCGCAGGGGCAGGCTGCCACAGTCGGTGAGGTGGTCGCTCCGCCGGTGCTGTGTGAGGACGCGAACGTTAACGGAGGCTGCAGGAAATTAACCGATAAATGCGGGACGACGGGACAGCGTGGAGAAGCTCAGTCGCGGGGAAGCGGGGTCATTATGTGCCAGAAGTCGATGCCGTGTAGAGAAAATAAGAGAACATCGAGGATTCGTTGTTAGTTCAGAGGGGAAATATTAAGATTTGTGCACACAGAATAACGCGCTGGAGGTTTTGGAGGAAACTCCTGCTTTGATTATCACACAGAATTGACTTTTGAAACACTGTATAAAAGAATGACGGCCAACCACATGCTTGAGGATGTTTCCACTCTTAACGGAACCTGCACATAGCCCGCAAACCGGCCAGTGACTGACCTTTTACGCACTGGGAAAGATCCGTGCTAACCCATTTTTGCTATCGCGTTTATGTGGATGAACTTTGCAATACATTTTTAATGATTCGAGATCTGAGCAAGATGTACCCCCCGGCACGGCATCCGGTAAGTAGAGAGCAACAGCAGCCAAGGCAGTATGTCAAACAGCGCAAATTAACAGCCGCGCGCCTGATGCGTAATCAGTTTAGATCAAGTTTCCGTGCCACTGCGCGCTCGCACGGACAATTGCGCTCATTGTCAAACTGCTGCAGCTGCACGCGTGAGTCTGTGAGTGTGCGTGGGCTAACGTGTAAGGAGTCTGAGTGAAATCAAAAGGCCATCCGTATCACAGAGGCCTTTTGTCATCTACAGCCTTGCGCGCGCGCGTGCGTGCGTGTGTGTGTGTGTGCGCGTGTGTGTCCTGACACTGAACTTTGGTGGCTCAGTTCTTCCTCTCTACCCCCACATGCTGTTTGGTTTGGGTTGAGGTCCCCCACCAGCCGGGACAGCCGTTAAAGTTCACTGTCACCGAGTCCTGCGACCGGATCAAGGAGGAGTTCCACTTCCTGCAAGCTCAGTATCACAGGTGAGAGTCTGGATGGAGTTTGACATTAGCGCTGCATGAAATATCTGCTCATCTGCAAAATGGTGACCAAAAAAAAAAATTAAAATTGATGCCTTTTGTTGTAAATTTGATCTGTGTGTTATTCTGGGTCCATATTAGAGCTGCAACGAAGATTGATTGTTGAATTGTTGTAACGGGCTTTCCCACTATTTGCTGAAATTGTACAGGCCAAATCATTAATCGAGAAAATCACCAATAGATTAATGATAACGCGTTAGTTGCAACCTTAGTCCATAATATTAACAGAAATGTGAGAAAAAGGGTAATTTCTGTGATGTTGACCTTCCTTACAGCAGCCATGCATGAATCATACAGTATGACCCAACATCTTCCAGGCATGCATGATGCAATCACAGGAAATACAAACTCATTTATGTGTAAGATTTGATCGGGAAATAAACATTGGTAGTAAGAAGTAAATATCCATCTGGAGATCCCATGAAATGATCCTCCTCAGACCCTCTGTAGAGCTGCTGGTAGTTTTGTCTCCGGTCCATCTGTCACTGGTGACGAACCACACTGGTAAACCCCATCAACCTTGGTATGCACGTCTCTCTCTGCAAGCTCAAGTGGTGTGAAATACTTTTTTTTACCCGGCATGATGAAGTGTGAAATACATTGCTTGGGGGGGCGCAGAACCATAAGCACAGCACCAATGCATAATAATCGCCCCACCTCTGGCCACCTCTGTAATTATTGGCCAATCACCTGGTGAGATGAACCAGCGGTTCAGTTTTCTGGCCTACTGCAGCTGAGTGAGCTGAACCAACGGCGGTGTCTGCTTCTGCATGTGTAATGCTGTGATCAAACTGCTGCATATGTGTGAAATCTGCAGGGAGACACTGATTTGGTAGAAAAGGAAGTGAGGGTCAGAGGGTCGGTCGCTGAATATGTTAGCATTTTTCTTCTTAGGTTCTTTCTTTTGTTTTTATTCATAAGAAAGGAAAACAAAACTTTCTTTGAGCTTAAAACACCTAAAGTAATTATCCAATTTCTAGTCACATGTAATATGATTTTAAATATCTGAAATAGATTAGCTTATTGACATCCATATTGTGTAAAAACCTTCATCTCCTTCAAACCTTCAAAAAAGATAGCATTTTTCACTGTTGGCTGAGAAAATTCTTCAACTTTCTGGGTTGATGAAACCAACTGGACACTATCAGAAATGCATCATCATCAAGCTCAAATAAAGGCTCATGTTAAGGCTGACGTATCTTGAAGATTCACAGCTTTAATCTGTTAAAATTCTTTAGCTGATTCTATGATGTACATCTCGATAAAGTGTCTTTATACAGTATGTCCGTATTTGGCATGTCAGTGCTCTAACTCTACCGGCAACCTTGTACACCTGCCAATTTTCTCATAAAGCACAAGTACCAAACCTCGCTGTAGTAATATGTGGTGGCTTTCCAGACAACATTTAAAAGAGTCAAGCTTTTATGTAAGTACAGTTGTAAAATGGATCCTCATTATATGGTTGCTTTTTTGTTGACGGTGCAGTTTGAGAATCTACTCGCACTGTAAGAATATATGATGAGGTTTGTGTGGTCGTCTATTGATCCATTAATTACTGCTCTGTACCTGCTGAGTAAGTGTCTGCAGGGGAAACCGGTGTGATCCAAGCAACCCCTCCCCTTTTTTTTTTGTCTTTGTTGCACTTAAATTTAAAGGATGTCGTCACTTACAGGGCCATTATTCTCCAAGTGATATTCTCCAAGTTGTATTTTGTGAATTTGTCTCAAAGCATGTATCATATCCGAAGTCAAAAATGATTTAGTGTTTTTAATTTTGAATGTGTGTGTATCTGTGCACATGTGTGGGTTGCTGTGCGTTTGATCGTACTCCAACATAACATTTTCCTTCTGCCTCACAGTCTGAAACTGGAGTGTGAGAAACTGGCCAGTGAGAAAACTGAGATGCAGAGACACTATGTCATGGTGAGTCTCATTGATTGTGAGTGCTCGCATGAATGCATTAGTATTTTTTTTTTTTTGGTGTGTGTAAAAAAGAAGAACAGAGAAGACCTTTTTTGACCTTGCTTTGATCTTTGTTTTTTTATTTGCAGTACTACGAAATGTCATACGGGCTGAACATCGAGATGCACAAGCAGGTAGAAAAATGTTGTTTTTTCCCCTCATATGTCAAAAACAAGAACTGATTCAAACAACACTATAGCATTGAGTTCTACAGTATTTCTACTGTCCAAAGTGCCGTTAATATGGAGATAATTAATTTATTACCACCAGTGCTACAAGGTTATCACTGGAAAGAACAAACTGCATTCAGTTGATGGCAGCTTTGAATTTTAGAACTGAAATACCATGTATTGCAGGGCCCCTTGTTTTATACAAACTACTATTTATAGTTTTGCTAAATTCTGCATTAATAAATACACGTTTTATTGTTTTTACCTCCTTTTAATGTTATTTTCACCTTTCTTTGGTGAAGAGATCCCTGCTTGTGATATTATAGTGTTAGCAACAGTTTGTGCCTTTCATGTGTTTCCATTACATTTGATAGATAAGCACCTGATTTAATACCTATACCTGGTGATCTTTGAAAAATCTTAAAGATCGTTTAATAACACTTCCTCAAAGAATCTTCCAAACATATGGATGAAAAAGTTTCCTCTTTGTGTTAAATAAGTTTTTATCATGCAGCAAACTACTCTGTTTCCTAATCCAAAGAAAGATGGTAGCTATATATTGATGTTTCTTTCCAATATTACAAAATAATGCTTTAATATTTTGCTTGTGTTTTATAAAATGAGTCATTTCTGGCTACCCGTGTCAGGAAATAAAATCGCAACTTGAGAAACAGGTTGAAAGTGCCACAAACAGAATATTTTTTCATATGGATGGTTAAACAGTGGTAGGTTTTATTTAACAACCTTTTGGGTTTTTCAAAGATCACCAGGTAATGATTTTTTTTAGGATTGGGTGCTTAACTGTGACTTGAATGTAATTGTAAACATGAGAGGCACAGACGAGTGTAGTTCAATAATCCCAAAAAGGTATTACATTTCTTAATGGAAAAGTCATATATTTACAGGGCGAGAAGCAGCAGTTGTGTTGCCTTGTGAGGCTTAGTAGAAATTCCACGTGTGAATAATGATTTCATCAGTTTAATTGAATGAGAAAATGGGCTGAAAAATGACTCGAGCGAGCGCGGATTTGGCCTTTAACGAGCCTTTACATTACTGCAGCCTTTTTTTAAACACGCAGGATCATTAGCATAAATGTCTGCGTTAACCACACATCAGCTGCCAGGCTAAATGGGCCACAGCTAACCAGCTCCACATTAATTTCCACAAAAAAATGTGTGTGTGACCGAACGTGTGTGTTTGTGAGTGCAAGAGGAAGTGATAAATGCTTGGCCTTTGTCTTGCTGTGCGTATGATTTTCTGTTTGTGTGTATCTGTACAGTGTCTTTTCTTTGCTGTACATGTACATGTGTGTGCACGTTTGTGTGTGTGTAGTGCCTGTATTTATACTGTACATGTTTACTTAGTGTGTGTGTGTGTGTGTGTATTTGTCTGTATGTACACTGTGGTTGTTTAGTTTTGTTTAGTTTCGTGTGTATTATTTGTGCACATTGTGTGTGTGTATGTGTATGTGCTCATATATTGTACATATTTACTACATGTTGGTGTGTGTGTGTGTTTCTGTGTGTGAATGTTGCACACACGCAGCTTTTTATTGGCACACTAATCAGACTGGTCGGATGAAATATGGGGGGTCTACTATAAATTCTGCTGTCTGCTGCTGCAGCTGTGTGTGTGTGCATGTGTTTGTGTGTGTGTGAGAGAGAGAGACAGAGAGAACATGTGTTTATTGAGGGAAAGGGAGAAAAAATGAGAGGTGGTGTGTGTGTGTGTGTGTGTGTGTGTGTCTGTGTGGTGTGCAATGATTTCTGTCTGGAAACAGTTTTGGAGAGTGAATCCCTAATTTCTGCCAGTGTGTGTGTGTGTGTGTGTGTGTGTGAGAGAGAGAGTTGGAAGCACATGATTTTGATGAGCAGGCTGTGTGTGCGTGCACTTGTGTGCCTGCAGCGTGCATGGGTGTTAATATGTGTCTTCTATTATCTCCGGCATTCAATATGACGATACGACGTGTGTAGTTTGTTGAGTGGACGCCGAGATTGAAGGTGGAGTGGGGGGTTTGGGAAGGTGGGCAGGAGGGTGCATGTCAAGCCTCAGTCCCATTAAGGGAGTTGGCCTCAGCTACCAAGTGAATTGCTAATATTGCTTGTTTAGCATTTTCTGAGGGTAATAAGCCCATTGATTTTTGGCTCTGCTCTCTGTTTTATTTACACAGAAGGGCTCTGGTGCCCTCGTTAAAGAGAAATTGACTCGTAGATGGAGGGGAGGACGGGCCGGGGCCGGGGGAGGCGGAGAGGAGTGTGGAGGGATCAGGTGGGAGGAGGGTACGAGTGGTGTAGAGCATGGGACTGAGCTGCGAGAGGACAGCTAATCAATTGCAAATTAGCGAGGCTGAAAGAGAAATAAAGCGAGCGAAGGATGGGGAGAAAAAGGGAAGGAGAAGTGGTGAAAGAAGGAAGTAATAAGACGCTTTGATACCGAAGACTGGCAGTATTTTCAATGAGCTCTGACAACTCATTTTACTTCAGCTGATGGGGAGCCATTTGTTTTATTTAGAGGATTTTGGTCACGTAGGCTAATCAAGAATTTTAATGTTTGGACTTAGATTTAGAACAAGTTTAAAAGCACATTGGAACATTTAAATGACAGTAAATAAGATTTAAAATGCCAGTCGTGTATTTTATGTCTTCATACGTTCTGATGGTTTCTAATTGTAAAGCGTAGAGCATTTTAATAACCTTGAATCTAAAAGATACATGTTTTACTTTAAATGTCACTCCTCTATGAAACAGGAGTGTGAAAACCATGGCAGGCTGGGTAAAATTGTGATCTCACAAGGGGTCACATGATAAATCTGAGCAGCCCCGAGGTGATGATAGGATGTTTATGTAGCTTATCTGTCTCTTTAGGTTTATTGTTAGTTATTGTAAATGATGGTGTTATTTTAAAGTAACCCATTCAAAGAAAACTGTATGTGAGAAGGACATTTGCACAAAGGCAATTTACAAATATTGCTTACTTACAGATTACATCACGTTTCGCATATATTGCTCACAAATTGCAGATAATTCTCTTTCTAATGCTTGGGTGTTTGCTTTGATGAATAAAATGAGACATAGTTAACAGAAGAGGAAGCGATCTATGTTGCAAACTGCAGCTTGTAAGTTGTATAATTTGGTGAAGTGGACATAATCTATTAGATATATGAGATATATGCAATTGTGAAAGGTGGCCACACATAGATATTGCTTCAATTTTTATAGGGAGGGACAAGCAAAAAAATAAACAACTATACAAGCCTATTTATTTGGGATTTCATATTTATAAATATGTTAAGACACCTGGAGGAAAATAGGATTTATTTTAAACGTTAATAATAACGGGCAGAAAATACTCAAGAATTGCATTATAATAACAACAAACTAAATCTTTACATTAAGCATTAATTTTGTCTCACTTGTTTGTAGCCTGTCTGGATAGCACCGTTTGTTTTTCCCTATATGTCCCTCCCTCCCTATCTAGCTGTGTCTTTCACACAGCCACTCACACATACAGTCACAAGGGAATGCAGCCTTTATATGGTGGGGTCCATTAGGTGTATAAGCTGGTGGTGAAAAGTGGTGCTGATGTGGTGCTTACAAAGCTCCACAGGGGAGATGGACATTTGATCTTCTCTCTGACCCAGTCCGACTCCAGCGCTCCTGCCTGATCTAATTTCTTTGTTGTTAGGACTTACAGTGGGAGTATTTGAGCTGCTTTTTTGTTTTCATCCTTTTGGGTAATATCTTTGGTCATTTCTGGGGTGTTTTTATGCTACACAACCTCACCATTCCTGCTATGACAAAGAGAGCAATGCAATTCCAGTACGTGGCGTGCTCTCGGGTAAATAATAAATAAGCATATTCAGCGGCAAATTCTGCAGTAGCCCTTTTTTTTTCCAGATAGAACATTTTAAAGTGCCAGAAGTTGGTAAAAGTCAATGGCTCGAGGGGATCACACTTATTTACTGCATGTTGTTGATCTGATCACAAGGGGCAAACCATAAGATAAGATGTTTGATGTCATACAGCTGCCCACTGATTTTTCTCTGTTTTCACTAGAGGAACATTTCCAGCGACTCACACTGAGGGTCAAAGATAAATTCAGTGCACATGATCTCGCCTCTGAGGTTACCGGGCTTTGTGTGACCACAGAGTCCTCTAATCTCGCAGTAAGCTTCATGGATCGACCTGGTTTGAGTCCTAACCTAAGATGACTCTCTGGCCAGTCGTTTCTTATAAATGTTTTTTCACAGCCCTGTTTGCTGCAGAACCAAATTCTCCAGGCTTGCACAAAGCACAGGACCGACAGGGGGGAAAAAAAGGAGCCCTGCTTTTTTTTGCTTTGGTCTCCGTGGTGTAAACAGAGGCGTTGGCCAAAGAGGCTGACATCCCTGCACTCTGGCCGACAGTCACGATTGTCCTGCCTTTGATGTAAAATGTCACCTGAAATTGGTTGTGTTGCCTCGTGGAAAAGCATCTCCATTTCCTTTTCTGCTCCAGTGCTTTTGTTTCCATTCCTGTGCTAACGTCTCAGGGTCACCTCTTCAAAATGAATCCATTGGAGGTTCAG
The DNA here is from genome assembly GCA_037974645.1 of Hollardia meadi. NCBI lineage: Eukaryota > Metazoa > Chordata > Actinopteri > Tetraodontiformes > Triacanthodidae > Hollardia > Hollardia meadi. The sequence goes on from JBBPCS010000123.1 coordinate 53,298, forward strand.
TCATTAGTGGAGATATGCATCTTTACACCTGATCTATAGCTTTAGAATCCTTATTTTTTACACTACTGTGTTTGTCTTTCAAAGTAAAACCATTGTGGTTTAAACTACTATATTAGTGGTTCTGCGTGCAGGACTTTGCATTTGCTAGAACATAATTATAGTCATTACTATAAATCTGTTTAGTATTTCGGTCTAAACAGAGAACAAGAAAATACCTAAAGATAATTAGTTTAATATCTTAGAAGACCAAGAAAAACAAAAATGACTTACAATTCATCAATTCCAAAGTAAGATAAAAGATTTTTATGTTGAACGACTTATGAGTCCTCTAATTGTTTCAGTTATGTACATATATTTTACATAAAAGCATTAAAACACCATGCAGTTGTTTCCATCGCAGTGAGAGTTTAGTCAGCACTTTTGTCAAAGTTATATCATTACTTGGTGGTTCAGTTTTAAGTGAAAATTGGTGCGAAAAGTAAACTTTTCTCGCATAAAAATAAATAATGAAAACCATTGGCTGGAAAGGTGCAGAAAATACAGTCAAAAATTTAAAATGGCACAGAATGCATTTAAAAGTTGGAGAGCTGGTGCTGCGGCGCCATGGTGGCCTAATGGCTTACGATGTGCTGACGATGTGCTGTCATTCTCCATCCCACTCTCTGCTCATTTCCTGTCAGCCCTCTACTGTCTTAAAAAACTTCAAAATCAATACTTACCATAAATGATCTGTGTTTTTGGAAATCTTATATCCAAACACATGTGTGGCTACATCTCATACAGCTTGATCCTGACCACTGTAGCAGAGGATCACCAATTCATTTCTCAGCTAAGAATACTAAGCAAAGCCTCCTTTGCCCTCATCACATAAGGTGCCCTTGGGCAAGGCACTTAAACCTCAACCAACTGATACAGTGGAGTTTCTCAGAGGCTAACATGTACCGGGCAGCTCCCCACTGTGTACCAATGTGAAGCAGAGCTGAGCCGAAAAAGGGCATGTGTGCACAGCAAGTCTTCCCTGGATAAACACTAAATCTAAAATGAAAATGTCAGTGTTTTAGGTTGTCTGTGGGAGTGTGAGCAGCTGCAGTATTGTGTTAATCACAGGTAGAACTGAGGCAATCCTGCTTCTTGTTCTCCATCAGCTTGATCAGCTCCCAAACTCCCTATTTTCAGGATGTCTGAGCACCGACTATCCCTGATAGCTGGTGCTCACACATCCTGAAACCCCCCCCCCAAACTTTTTGACTCTAAATTCACAGCCTCTGAAGTCTTGTCTTAAAAGCTCCGCACACTATTCTCAATAAAAACACATAATCAGTAAGGATGAGAGCCTTTGGATATCACTGTACTCTGTGAATGAGGCTGAGCTCAAAGTCATGCTTCTGCCCTTTTGTTTTCTGGCTGAACGCATTTTGGACAACATGGCTGCCTTTTCTAGCCTCCACCTCTCTTCTGCAGCATCTACTCTTAACTGGCAAAGCCTTCACATGAGCTGCAGACATGTAAAAATCAACTGCAACACTTCCAAAGACACTATACACCGCTTGTGCTTAAAATGGAGCTGTTTTTTTTTATTTTTTTTATAAATGTTTGTTTTGAATGTAAACTCAATAAGAAGCTTATTGATTGCCTGTTCTTTTAAACTGTTTGAGTTAAAGCCAACCTCATGAAAAAATAACATCTGATGAATACAAAGAAGGCTGTGCAAGTGTGCACGTGGTTGTGTTTATGTGTTTAACCTGCCACAGTGTTGTCTGTGCTTCTGTCTGGAGGGTTTGTATCAGTGTGTGTCTGTAGGTTTGCTTTCATGGCCTCAGGGGGCTTCTGTTACCACTGATACCAGAGTAAAGTTCACCTCTATCAAGGTTATATACAAACGAATAAGCCCTGGACAAGGTTAGAGATGGCTTCTTCTGCATTTGTTGTTGGAAATAAAGGAATTGTCACAGTCCATGACGGCTTTCTCAGTAGCCGACTCTTCATTTAGCTGATTAAGTCCACATAATTCTCACATTTTCCTTCAGCCGTCTGCTCGAGTGCACTCCTCTCTCTGCTCCTCCAAATTCTCAAGAGGGCCGAATTCTGGATTTATGTTCACAAATCATCCATTAGGCTGATTGATTGATGTTGAGAGACTGCAGCGGTAGAAAGATCATCCAAAGATGCTGAAGGATAAGTGGTGTAGCGCGATAGATACTGGATTTTTAAGGCTCATACTGCAATGTTTGTGAGTTTCAAAAAAAACAATCTTGATACATATCTTGATTAGGGCCTGAGCACCGACCAGTGCAAATTATTATTATTCCTCCAAATGAAAAATTGCATTTTTGAGGGCCTAAATATGCTCAAAAACTCATGAAACTTTGCACAAAATTCAATCGTGGTGGAAATGTACTAATTTCATTGGTTTCGGCCATGTGTGTGGCAAAATGGCTCACTAGCGCCCCCTGCAGTTTAGGGGGCGCTAGTGAGCCATTTTGCCATTTGCCATTTTGCTTTAACCAACTCCTCATAGAGATTTCATCCAATCGACTTCAAATTTGGTCAGAACAATCTATTCAACTTCAGAATGAGTTTTTGTTGAATGGTGTAGCCATGGCGACGTGTTACAACTCCACTGTTAATGGTCCAATTTGGCTCAAACTTCACAAGTGTCCAATCTAAAATATGGTCAGAATAGCCCGAGGCTCTTCATGATGCATTATTGTCAATATTGTGACTCTTCGTCAACGGCGTTTCCATGGTTATTTGCCATGAAAAAGGAAGTTGCTGTAACTCCCAGTCTACATTGTCCAATCTGCCCGAAATGTTGCCAAAGGTCCCGCCCAGAACACATCCACATGCCATTTCCTACTGGCAAGAGGAAGTAAGCCTTATGTGGCAATCATCGTTTGATTTGCATAAAAGTTTTTTCATGCTATAGTCTTCGCCTCATATACTGGAACATAAAGCGGAATTAGTGGGTGTTCTCTCGCGCCGCATAGCGGACACCGGAAGTGATTTCAAGTCCTTTGCGCAGCGTGCAAAACGCAGGAAAATTCAGGAGCGTCGACCGACCAGTCTCTATTGAGGGGGACGCCGTGGCATCACACCCCAACAGGTGCGGGGGCCCATTCAACACTGCTTGAAGTTTTAATTTGTTTTTGTCACCAAAATCCATACTGAGCGGAACATTTTACAGTTGAAAAATAACATTGTCAGTGCTCTCTGGTAGACAAATTATGCAAGGATAACACTGTTTCAGGCATTTCTGTATTGCAATTCCTATTGGCTGACACTGATATCAGTATATCCGAATCAGTTGATATCAACTCTTGGATGTGGGATAAGGAAGTTGAACTGTAATGAAGTTAGAGCTAAATCTTGTTGACTAAAAACGTCTTTAAAATAGTTTTAAAAAATCGCAAATCTTGTCATTACAATGGTGCTCACTCCACTTGCTTAATATTAAGATGAAGGTTTTATTGAAATGTTCTAACATGAGTGCTGCTGTGGCTTTACTTAATGAGGAACTGAATTTTACAGAACATCAAATTCTGTTTACAGGTCTTGGGGAGGACTGCACCATATGTGAAAGAATTTTCTTGAGTGATGTCACTTGAGTCAGTGTTGGTTGGGACTGAAGACTGCAAGTTTTAAAATGAAAAAAATTGTATGGTGTTAGAAAGAAGTGAGTTTAACAGACCTCTGTAGCCTACTCCTCATCTCCGCTTGGGGCTAGCAGCTCGAGGCTACTTTATCCGCTACTAGCATCACACAACGGGATGTGTTTATGGTTAAATTGCATTGTGGGTAATGTAGATGCCAGGCTCTCACAAGGAAGAAGAAAGCAGAAAGCGTGGAATAAAAGGGATTATATCTCTTGACACTTGCTGTGATTAAAACAACCCCATTGTTTTCTGTTTCTGGCTTTCTCTGCACAGACTGACGGTTATTTTTACTTTGAATGGTTTAGACAACAGGGTGCACAGTAAGTCTATGGCATTTTGGCAGAAATGACACTGAACAAGACTTATAGCCTGCGGCAGTGTTTTTCAGTAAGTTAAATTGCTTTTGTTTGTAAGATTCAAGAACTAATTATCTGAAAAAAGTACATGTTTGATGCCTCTAAATAAGATTGTCAAGACTGTTAAAAAGCAACATCTCTTAAAAACCTGAATTTTTTTTCTTTTGGAGTCAATTCATTTGGCTTCTGTGTGTTAAAGCTATGTGATGTGTGTACGTTTGTGCGTTGATCAAAGAAAAGAAGAAAACATCAGTATTATTTCAAGGTCAAAGATGCAATACTCTATATTAAGATTGATGATCATGAGTGTGTGTGTTATGAATGAATTCAGTTGTAATTGAAATTGAATAAACTAGATTTGCATTATTATTTGTGTGTGTGTGTGTGTGTGTGTGTGTGTGTGTGTGTGTGTGTGTGTGTGTGTGTGTGTGTGTGTGTGTGTG
>JBBPCS010000123.1:57849-71464 GCA_037974645.1 Hollardia meadi
GTGTGTGTTTGTGTGTGTGTGTGTGTGTGTGTGTGTGTGTGTGTGTGTGTGTGTGTGTGTGTGAGAGAGAGAGAGAGGAATCTTTTATTTGAGTTGATTTTGTGTGTGCGTTTTGTATGTGTATATATATATTTGTCCACCTGCATAAAATACATTGTAAGTGTGTGTGTGTGTGTGTGTGTGTGTGTGTGTGTGTGTGTGTGTGTTGTTGAGGGGTGGGAACAGCAGGAAGAAGTGAGTGTGGATTCCAAAGCTCTCCTCCAGATTAGCCATGGATTAGGAGGGTTTAGGGTGGATTAGGAATAATGGCATTAGACTGTGGTGCTGCTACACAGCCCTGAGGTCCGCAGAGAGGGGAGGCAGGGAGAAGAAAAGGCTTTTACTGCTTTGTTTTGATGCACACAGCCTTGTTTACTGGCTGTGCATATGAAATGTGGACCCAACACAATCACATTATTATTCTGCAGCAAATCACATCGACTGTACATGAATGTGTTTGTGAAAACTCTTTTTTTTTTTTGTTGTCATTTTCTGATGTTGTTCCTGGTCGCACTGGAAATTTCTTTGACAGCATTGTTGTCACAAATAGGATGATGATGATATCTCACCCGTACGAGGTGCAATATCAGAATTATGACTAATACATATAATTGTGCATTTATAGACAGAGTTGGTTCTCATGCCGTAAATACTAGTAGTGACAGAATTGTGGCCTCATCCCAGAGTATCAAAAACTGTCAAGTAACTAAAGTTTGCAGCTCCTGTGTCACAGTCTTTAATCCGATTTTTCTTGACTGAAATAATGATTTTGCTGAATTTGTACTGCATTTTTATCTCATGCATTTGGTCATGTGTGTCCATGTATCTGTCCACAGCAAATCTTGCACAAACATCATTTTCACATCATGTTTTGTGCACATTTATGACTGTATGGTCAAGGACTCCTCGTGGTTGCCGTTGCCTGTTCATACCGCCATTGACTGCTGACTCCTCACTCCTCTCAATCAGCTGATGGGGATATACGATACGATACTTATGTTTGTCTTTTTTTGTTAAGAAAAAAGGTTCTTAGACTTTCAGTGCCAAAATTCACTTACCACAGTGGCTTCACTGTTTGAGTAGTTTTTGAACAAACTCGGCCTTACATGCTTTTGGTCATTTTGTTTCTTTTAGAAGTGACAGTTACAAGCCAATTATTGCAAAATTAAAATCTCACTTTGTGTGAATTTCTAACAGTTTTTGATATTTTCACTCTTGTTTTCCCTTGTGACAGTGTAAAAGTGTGGCAGTGCTTTACATGGAAGCTGTCAGTGATCCATTCGTTTGTTTTCTGCATTTGAAATTCTCCCTCAGCTATTGTATGGTAAATAAATCTGGGCAGGTGGAAAAACAAAGGAGTGTTTGAAATGTTTGAAATGAAACTCAAATGTGATGAAATGAAAAGTGTCTAATTTGGCTGAGGTGAAGTTAATTGTTGGTTATTGAATTTCCATGGCAGGTCTATAAGCATTTGAATTATTGACGACGGTGGTATAAAAGTTCATCAGACTGATTGATCTTTTCATGTGTGTGAGTCACGTTCAGGCAGGTTACACGCAGTCTGCAAAGGTGTAGCTGAACTCGATGGTCAGGTTCATTTCCACACCAGATAAGCTCTTTCATCTCTGCCCTACTTTGATGTTTTGTGCTCCTGGAAGAATCTCGCTGCTCTCTCTCTCTTGCCGTCTGGATGTGTCTTTCTCGCTCGTTACCCTTTGGATGACTTTGCCCTGTTAGCTGTCTGTCTCTCTAGCTGTGTGTCTCTTTCTCTGTACAAATATGTCTGTTTCTCTGTGTTGAAAAGAAAATTCAACACAGCTACACCAGTTTGAGATGTGTGGGCAGATAACAGAATTGCCTAGAATTTATGTTTTTAGCTGTTGAGCAGGAGCTCATACTCAGTGGGCTTCTCCATAAGACATTGCAGGTTTTTATATAAGTATGTTTGGCCACTTGTACTACGGTTCATCTTGGACTTATTAGCAAACACAGATCTTTAATCGCCCCCCTCGGATCACCACCTGTTTGGTTTACAAATTCTTCTCCATAAGAAAGGAATTAACTGGCCAGTGCAAGCTTCTCTTGGTCAAATAGTACACCCTAATTAGCTTCTCATTTTTAAAAAATGAATGCTCTGGTGAGCACCAAACTGTGATGGGGGTGATTTGTTTTGATGACTCAGAAGTGTTGCTGGTTCTCATCTGATGGCATTTAAACTGGATCTGGTCAGAGCTGCAGGTTTTAATAATACGGCGGATGCTTTTGTCCGGAAACTGTTGAGGGGAAATCTGCTTAGAGGTACATTAAGATACGGCGGCTCACTCTGTTGGTGCACATTTATGGCTGCTTTAATGAGACAGTTTGTCAGATTTTGTGATCTTTGCATTGTTGATTGATATCGAACTGTATGTCAGTCAGTGCAAAGTGTGCCACTAACTGACAGCTGCGATTTTCACGTTGAACAGAAAAAGCCGACTAATGGCTTTGTTGTGATTTGAGAACCAAATCCCGAGCAGGTGTGAGGTATTCGCTTAACTACAGGTGTGCAGATTGTTGTTTGATGTACTGTACCATGTTCATGTCTACCAGAGAGTTGTGTAGGAGGAATAGCTTTATAATACTGGTGTTATAGTTCCTTCTGTTTCTCCACATGATCCCTCTGTAAAATCCAGATGTCTGAATTTAACAGATCTTTTCTCCCTCTCAGTTGCTGTTTCCGTGTCTGATTTTTTTTTTCCTGCCGTCTGTCTCCCAGCATCAGCAGCAGGTGGTGCAGGCGGTGGAGAGGGCCAAGCAAGTCACCATGGCTGAACTCAACGCCATCATAGGAGTGGGTGTATTGCACGCACGCACGCACGCACACAGTAATAGATATGAAAGATCTTACAGAGAGAAATGTTATAAAAGTGGTACAAACAGAATAAACAAATTTTTTTAAACACTAAGAGCTAATGATAACTGAGTGCCAGAGACAGACATGAATGGAAAGATGAGTGAGGCTTTTTTTAGACCAATTTCTCCATCTACTCAGTTTTCCTTCCTGTCTGTATCTCCAGCTTCGTGTTACAGCATTACAGTAATTATTATTTCGGTGTGTGTGTGGTTCAGCAGCAGCAGCTCCAGGCGCAGCACCTCTCCCACGGCCACGCCATCCCCATCCCGCTAACGCCACACCCAGCAGGCCTCCAGCCTCCCCTGCCCCCCGGGGCCAGTACTGCCAGCCTGCTGGCTCTGTCCTCTGCACTGAGCCACCAGCTGCCGCTCAAAGACGAGAGGAAACACCACGACAACAACAGCGAACACCCGAGAGGTGAGGCGTGTGCGCACAGTCGATGTTGATGTGCTCGTGTCTGTGTGTGTGCAGGTGTTGGCGTCTAAATGTCTGCATTAAGTCTAGGGATGCATTGCAGGCTGTAAAAAGTCACAATGTGAAGTTTTGTTTTTGATAGCTTCCTCCTGTGTTTTTATTTGATAAAATTGATTTTCATTGTTCTCTACAGTCTCATCTAGGAATGGTGCATGAAAGGGAATGTACACATTATTGCATCATGTTTCATTTTTATCCTTTTTCTTGCTTGTTGAAATTTCTATTATGTCAGATTCTTGCATGCAGTTAAATAAGAGCTGTATTAGATTAGTCTAAATCTTTACTTTACTTACTCTACTTTGAGTATTCGTTTTGATAAATACCTGTCTAAAATATAATTTTGTTCTGCGATATGTTGAAAATACAGACAATGCTGTTTAACATTAAATTGAATACAAATTGCAGAAAACTCTATGTTTTAGATAAGCAGATGCCAAATGTGTTTAATAGAAAAACTGACTTTTATCTTTTGTTAGGGAAACTCATTTTACATGTCGGGAATATTCATTAAAAATTATTAATTATGCCACCACTTTTATTGATGCTGATGCTTAATTGTTATTACTCTGAATGAACAGCAGTTAAAGCAATTAAAAACTGATTTTCCATTATGCCGTTTTAATTGGCCTAATAAGAAGCGATGCACAACGACCGCGATGCCTCTTTTCTCTTGTACACGCAGAACACCTCTATTTCTTCCCTGAGCTGACTCTGAGCTCAAGCATTTAATTACAGTGCATAGAGACAGTGTGTGTGTGTGTGTGTGTGTGTGTGTGTGTGATAGAAACAGCGTGTGCCAGCTCTTAATTACTCTGTTGCTGCATGGCTGTGAGGGTTTTTACAGTGCAGTACAGCAGTTAACCTTGCCCTGTAGCTGCAGTAAAGCTAACTCTGGTAATATTTACTCCCATTAGAAGCAAAATCAATAACAATTCAATTCCCTCTCAAGTTGAGTTCCATTGAATGGGTGTGTATGCAAAGAACAGGAGGTTTTTTATTTGTCTTTTTAGTCCTTTTAAATGCATTACTTCTCTCTAATGCTGGTTGTTGCCAATATGGTGACTTTGTTGCCAGATTTAGTGTCATTTTGACCCACTGGGCTCCTTAAACTTTAGTATGGTCCAGACTTTTTATATGTAGCCTAAATGAACATCCGTTACATTCATTGTACATACATTGTAGTGTTCACACAATGCTTATTAAGCCTACCAGATAAATCTTGTAACCTCCTGCAGCTTTGAGCAGCTTTTAGCTTACTTCCTCAGAAAACAGAGTTGGGTGACAACCATGTCAAAATTTTCCTAAACACTTTTGATTAAAGAAATCTGAGGAGCATTCAGGAGGGTAAGAAATTAAAAAGCCTTAAAAAGCCCTTAAAGCATTATCTCATGGCTCTTTACTTCAAAGATATCAGGCATAGACCATATAGAAAACAAAATAAGGGATGGAGACAGATTAAAAAGGCTCTTACCAAGAGAATTATTCTGGATATATACATAGAAAGCTACCCAATACCCAGGTTTGAATGTGGAACTCAACCTCTGACTCTTATTTAGATTACATTGGAGTCTTTAGAAATTACAAATTACTATTTTGGCTGTGTGTACTGAGAACATAAGATCTTATTAGATGTGGTACTGAAGAGCACCAGAGGGATACGATTTTTCACACCCGAGCAGCACTCCTTACACTGTTGTGCTAGTAGTTGCTGCGGTACTTCATGTGTCTTTCTTTATGCAAACATGGTGTTTGTACTGTAAATGACTTCACTGATGGATCACTGTAGTGGCTCGAGTGTAATGATGTATAACAGTGAACTTTTAGTCATAGCTGACATTATTATCTCACATAATATCACCACCAATCTCTTGTTCTGTGTATGTGTTTTCCATTATTTGTCTGTTTTTCATGTTTGTATCTTTGCATTTTTGGGCTTGTTCACACATTAAATGTCTTAATAAGTTATTTTTTCTTTTTCCTCTTGCCCGCTGCCTCCTCAGACAGAGACTCAGTCAAGGTAAGTCATTCCTTTATGTAACCTACAAAGTGATGTTTCATTCAACTTTGCTATATTAAGATTGTTAAAAAGGTCAGGTGACAAAACCTGCAATACAGACAAAAGAAAAAAACAACTATTTGAACAAAACTGTAAACTGATTTTGGTGTCAGAAATTTCTTTTTCTACCATTAACCCCCCCCCCCCCGGAAAATCGACTTAATAGTCCCAACATGTTATGATAGATATGGTACGATAATAATCCCTCGACGTATACTTTGCCACATTTATTTAAATATGTTTTTGTCAACTTGATTGCTAGAAAGTCACAGTGAAAATGTTTTTATGCAATACTCCAACATATTCAGGTGAAACATGCTAAACAGTATTATCTTTAAATGAGCTTTGAATGTTAGATATTACACATACACATTATATACTTTGATGCTTCCTCCTTCATATTTTAAGACAAATTATTAATATTATTTAATAATTTTTATCTGATATGTATTTCACATAGTGTAAAAAAAAGCGGATATAAAAAATATTCTGATTGTTGGAAATTGAGACAAAGAGGAAGAAAGAAGAATTGTATGAAAAAGAAACCCCAAACTGAGCAAAGAAAAAAAAAAAGTCTCACATCTGACTAGTGAAGGAAGGAGGGAGCAAAAGGAGGCAATCGAGCAACATTACATCCAACACTTGTAGTAATTAGTCCCTTAAGCGGAGCTTTTTTCCCAAGGCAAACATTTGGTCTGTTGAATACCCAATGAGCAGATTAGCATTTCTTTATTCCGGGAGCCTGAGCTCACACATACACACATTTAAACACTCACACACTCGCACAAGTTGAGTGTGTGAGTGTGTGTGTGTGTGTGTGTGTGTGTTCTCTGGTGCTTTGGAGAAGATGGAGACAGGAGGAATGTTTAATATGTTATCTCTTGCCCTCCATATAGTTTATCCTCCTCCACACACGCACACACACGCAGAGCTGTAGGCACCATGATAGGAGCGATTAGCAGTGCACGTGTGTTGCGTGTGTGCGTGTAAGGTCATCACAACTCAGAGGGAAGATGGAGAGACCAGGTATTCCTCATGCCAACAAAACCCAACCCACAGATACTGCGACAACAATGATGAATGCCTTTCATTAGTGCCCAGTGAGCACGCGCGCGCGCGCACACACACACACACACACACGCGCATGCAACCAATAGTCACTTCATGAAACCAGTAAGCCCTTTGTCAGTGGTCTACAGTTGCCTTAGCAACAGTTCACAGGGCATAGTGTGTGTGTGTGAATGTAGGTGTACATGTGTGTTTGCATCCTTACAGTTGCCGGTACAGGTTCGGCCAGACAGTTTTATAGTTGCGGTGTGGTCGGGGACTGCACCTCCTCATATCCGTTAGTGTATTGTACTGTGATGATTGTTGGTTCACTTGGCGGTGCCGTTGTTTTCTTGTTTTATTTAGTTATTTATTTATTTATTATTTGTTTGTTTATTTGACAGGGACAGCGCACAGCTACTTAGCTGTACCAGAGTTGGCTATAAGCTCATTTACATCTGTATTTATTGTTGTGCTGGTTATGTTCCCTTTTCAGTCCACTGTGTTTATGAAGGGAGTTTGGAGTAGCTGCAATTAAATGATAAATGAGAGATTTTCATTTTTTGAAGATGCAGTGATTGTAAATATAATCACTCAAGCGAAAGTCACACTTCTTTGCTACATCCTTGATTTTGTGCTGTATATTTAGAAAAAAATTAATGAGGACATTTTAGGATTTAGACTGACCTTTAGAAAAAAAAAATCACCTTTTTGAGATTTAAACACAGTGCATACTGCTCTTTTTTGTCTCTTTTTTCCCTACTGGTAGCTGCAGTTTGTCTCTTTGTTAATGTTGGGATGCTCTTTTTAAAACGTCTGTATTCAGTGGACATTCTGGACTTCCGTGCTGTGTTGGCTACAGAATAAAAAGCTAATTGAGTCGGACAGAAGGATCAGAGTTTAAAGACCAAGGGACTGAAACCCAGAGTAAAATGTTTTTACAATAAGGTTCACAATATTTCAAGTAGTTGCCAGGGAACAAATGAGGAACGAATGAGGAACTAACTAGTAGTTAACCATTAATGAGTATTTACTTAAAGAGTATTTCCTAGTGAAACTTTATAGAGTATCTAATGATTAGTTAATGAATAATTAATTCATTAGAGGACTCATTAAAGGACTATATAGTAGATAATGATGAGTTATCAAGAAAAACAGACTGGGAGATCCTATATTAATGAATGACCGATCATACTGACCACTTTCTTTAAATGTGGCTCCTGATTCACTTTGAACGGCACAAAACTAATGACTCATCATTAAAAATGACTTAAACATTTGTTACTATTTTGTGAGCCCTCAAGTAAAGTGGTGCGTCATACTGAGCGGTTACTGCTGAGTCAGTACTTCATGAGTAGGCTTACCTGTCCATTATCCAACAAGTCTCCCTCTATAAGTGGTGCATCACCATTACTAACAGTTAACTACCTAGTTATTGCTAAAAAGTCATCAGTACTTTTAGATTCTTTATTTAGTTTGCAAAAATAAATTTATTAACAAGGTGTTGTGATCGGTTTACAGAACTAATCATTACCTGAGCGTTGATTGATCTCCCAGTCTCTTTTCATTAATTACTCATCAGTTATCAAGTTGTTCTGATTTCTTGTTTTAGAAGTTTATGTCCTTCTAATTTGTTTTTAATCTATAATGCAACCCAAACATCCACCTTGAGAATTGCAGGCCTTGACTTCATTCAACAACATTAGTATGTACAAGAGAGGCTTGGTCATTCTGGGCCTCTCGTTACTAAAAGACACCAAAGAGTCTGTGTGCAAACTGAATCTGAGCAGCGGAGGCTGCAGGTATCATTGTCAGGACTTACAGAATCAATTTGAAACTGGGAGGTAAATATAATTATGATGTGCTGGGAAATGAATACTTCCACCCAGAACACTCACAATGCTCGCACTGCCTGGCGGTGCCTTCATTTGTCTCTGCAGAAAAATTAATTTTGCTTGATCTTTTTGAAAGAGCTAATTTGCAGGCGAATTAAACTAACCAGTCTGGGAAAGAGAGGCTCTTCCTCACTCAAGAAGACACACACACACACACACACACACACACACACACACACACACACACACACACACACACCTGTAAACACACAGGCATCTCAACATTGTTTGCACATAAAGAGTTCTAAAATGTAAACGGGTACAAGTGCTGCACGATCACACACACACACACACACACACACACACACACACACACACACACACACACACACACACACACACACACACACACCGAATCTCACTCCTCCCCCACAGAATCTTGTCATCAACACTTGCAGCACGGCAAAGGGCAGTGGAAAGGTTACAAGCGTGAGTTAGTGGAAAGGTCGAGTTAAAGGTCCTGCTTTATTTTTCTTCTCTCCGTCCATCGTCCGCCGAGTAAGGAACGCCTCCCAATGAGAGGGAGAGAGGGAGAGAGGGAGGGAGGGAGAGAGAGAGAGAGAGAGAGAGAGAGAGAGAGAGAGACGGGAGGAGCAAGAGGGGAAATGTTTAGCTGACCTTATTTTGATCTTTGCTACTCAAAGAGGATTAATGCTTCAGCAATGATATTTAAAGGATGCCATATTTGATTAAGGAGAGAGAGACATCAATGTAGCTTCCTCATGCTTTTCACCCTGTCCCGGGTGTTGGATGTCAATAATTTTCTCAACCTATCCAAAGAAAGGAAAGGAAAGTCCCTCAGCTCAGCCTCCACTGTTTATTTCTTCAATTGTGTCTTTTTGTAGAGTTCCCTTATTGATTTTTTTTTAAATTAGAAAGTGTATTCTATTGTCAATTGAAATAAATATTTGTCTCGTGTATAAGAGCAATAACTGAATAAAATTAAAATGTTGGTATTAAATGGTAGAAAATATTTTCTCTCTCACGTCTTCCGTTTCGTAGTCATTCAGATGGTTTTGGCCAGGTTTCCCGAGATATCTACCTTCACCCAATAAAAAGGAGGTGAAGCAATTTTCATTTATGGATTTTTGCCACCTGCTTAAATTTAAAAGATTCAACAGCAAAATGTCAGTGTTCCCATTACTCTGAATAATTCACAGAACATGGTGTCAACTGTTTTCAGTGGGTTGTTTCTTTGGTAGAAAGTCGTTTGAAGAACTCTTTGAAGAACTGCTTCATAGCTGCTTCTAAGGCATAAAGATAAAGCAGGCTACAATATAGCATGGTAGTTTGTCCTTTAAGATGAAGAATAATGTTTTGTCGATTCTTGTTTCTTGTAGAGCTCATCTGTGTCTCCCTCGGCCAGTTTTCGGACTGGAGAGAAGCACAGGAGTTCAAGTGATTACTCCTCCGACAACAAGAAACAGAAGACGGATGATAAGGAGTTGGCCTCTACACGCTATGTGGGTGAACATAATTATATACCTTTAATGACCTCATGAGTATTCTTTTAAATTTAAACTTGTTTCTGAAGGGAAGACAATGGAAAGGCAACATTTCTTTATGTGGTCATGTCAGTTTGTTGTTCGTACATCAGCTGCACGTTTGATCAAAACTGAGCCTGGGCTCAAATCTTCACTATTTTAGATAAAAAAGCGAAGTGGCAACTTTCTAATGTGAAATCCACAACAGAACCTGAGCCACACAATTTTTTTTTTTAAATTAGTCTTTATGGTCTTCTGTGAGCGCATTAAGTAAATCCTTGATTTTATGATTACCCTTTTGTGACTGTATGTGCAAACTCTATTTTATTTATTATCAAATAAATGGGATATTAAATCTGATAAAAGTATGGATATCTGTATTTTTATTGATAGAGAATTTAAATTGAAGTTGTTTTTTTTCAGTAGAAATTTCCAACCCATTGAAGTGCATCAATTTTATTCCAAACGAAAACAAAATGTTAAGTACATGAAATTTTGATACATGCTGTCTGTAATTCAAGCCTGTGTTTCTTATGTGTCTGACAGGAAAGTGATGGAGAGAAGAGCGATGACAATCTGGTAGTGGATGTCTCCAATGAGGTACAAAATAGTTTAACAGCATGGCGTCTTTTATGTTACCAGATATAAAAACAAAAAACCCCCCAAAAGAATCCACCTGACTCTCACCCACCACAGGATCCATCGTCTCCCAGAGGAAGTCCTGCCCACTCACCTCGGGAGAACGGCTTGGACAAGCGTCGCCTGTTGAAGAAGGATGCTCCGCTGAGTCCTTCCTCTATTGCCTCCTCCAGCAGCACACCTTCATCCAAATCCAAAGAGATAAATTTGGTGAGTCATTTGGGTAATTATAGCCTTCTGATCTTCTTTTTCATCATTTCTCTGGGTGGTTTTCTATTTTTAGGCATTCATAAAAAATGCATTCATTGTAAGTATATAGAGAAGAGAATGAAGGTGTGGTGTTTAAAGAAGGCAAACTGTTGCTGGTCAGAAGATGTGAAACCAGCTAAAATATAAATGAAGAGAACAGCATTTAAATCTTTTGTGAGTTAGATTACTTTGCTTCTTTGTCTTCTAGAATGAAAAGTCCACGACACCTGTGTCCAAATCGAGCACCCCCACATCCCACCCTGATGCCCCGACACCCAGCAGCACCTCCACCCTGAGGACTGCACCCAGTAAACCGCCAGGAGTCGAGACGCTGGGTGAGTGTTGCAGAAAAAACACAACACAAAAAACTTCCCTGCATGCATCAGTGAGATAGTGGATATGAATCAGTAAGAAACGTGAATAAAGTAGTTGTTTTTGGAAACTGAAAAACCATGTCGCCATAATCCGGCTTGGCAAAAATAGACCCGACTTGTTGTTCTCATTGGAAATCAGCTAGTATTGTTTTAGCCTGTGCTAAAAAAAAAAGCCCATTTTCAGCCAGAACCTCATAATTTTTGATTGCTGTTGAGCCAAATACCAGATATGGCAGCTCTATAAACTCAATGTAAATGCAAATGTCCCAACCTGTATCAGACAGTGTTCTGTGTCTTGTAGCCCCTGGTCTCCGTACGCCGTTGGCCGTGCCCTGTTCGTACCCCAGTCCATTTGGAATGGTTGCTCACCCGGGTTTAAATGGAGAGCTGAGCGGAGCAGGAGCCGCCTACACCGGCCTGCATAACATTTCTCCACAGATGAGCGTGGTGGCTGCT
This sequence comes from Hollardia meadi, assembly GCA_037974645.1. Taxonomy (NCBI): domain Eukaryota; kingdom Metazoa; phylum Chordata; class Actinopteri; order Tetraodontiformes; family Triacanthodidae; genus Hollardia; species Hollardia meadi. The sequence continues at coordinate 69,456 of JBBPCS010000123.1, forward strand.
GCTGCAGTAGCAGCTTACGGACGCACACAAGTGGTACTCGAACACACACGAACACACATTATTTATTCCAGCTAGGATTATTCCAAATGTGATGTTTATGCCTGGATTTACAACCGTTTACACCATATGTGTGATGGAAGAAATGGCAAGCATGGAAGAATGTGCTGCCATTGAGACCGTATTATTTTTATTGGGTAGCCAGTTTGGTTGGATTCTCAGTGACCGTTCATTTGGGGTTTTGCAGGTGAAAAACGTAAAGATAAAACCAGACCAAAAATGGGTTGAAAAATGTATCTTTTGATGTCTGGGTTACATATAATCAGCGTTTCAGTTGACTATACGGTAGTTATCAGAACCTGCCTCACTGAAATATTGCAATTTAAATGCTCTCGAAACAACATTTAAGGTATAACTTTCACCCATATTTAGCCTGGCACTATCCTAGATATCTTCTGACATGCCTACCCCTTGGGGGCTTTGTGGTTTATGGTGCATTTAAAGTTCAGATGGAAAAGTGTTTTGAGAGTATCTAGCTTCTGTATTGTGACGTATTACCGAGTGAAACACGATAAGACTCTGCGTCTCTGGACGGAACATAACTTTTGTAAGAATCTGATTTGTTTTACAAAAATGGATACAAAGGCATGTATCATTAAATAGGTGCACAGGATGACCGGGATGTGATCTAAAAGGGTTAAAAAGGCGTTTTTAATTTCATCTTGACTGTAATACAGAAAACAGCATTCAGGAAACAATCTCTAAAGCCAAGTTCATGCTGTCTGCTTTGGGAAATTTGATTTAAATGATGACAACTACCAATAGCTCTAGTTTTTGTGTCATCTGTTTGTGGTTATTTTGATTATAAAAGCTCTCTCTTCGATTCTCTAGGTGGGATTTGATCCTCACCACCACATACGTGTCCCTGGCCTTCCTCCCAACCTGTCAGGCATTCCCGGTGGAAAACCGTATGTTTCCTTTTCTTTTCCCTAAAGAACACAGTTACAGCAACATTCAATAAATCAACATTTATTTCCTATTCTGTGTCACATTTGCATTTACCTATCCACCTTTGTTCTCTCACCACCATACGACCCTTTTCTCTCCTCCAGAGCCTACTCCTTTCACGTGAGCGCTGATGGACAAATGCAGCCTGTGCCTTTTCCTCCGGATTCGCTGATCGGTCCAGGCATTCCACGTCATGCACGACAGATCAATACTCTTAGCCACGGGGAGGTGGTGTGCGCTGTCACCATCAGTAACCCCACGCGCCATGTCTACACCGGTGGCAAAGGCTGCGTTAAGGTGTGGGACATCAGTCATCCAGGCAACAAGACCCCTGTATCCCAGTTGGACTGCCTTGTGAGTACCCTGCAATGACCCTTATATACATGACACTGCAATGTTTAATGACAGTAACAAAGCACTCCTGTGCATCTGTCACATCAGAACAGAGATAACTACATCCGCTCCTGTCGGCTACTTCCGGATGGGCGGACTCTCATTGTCGGGGGCGAGGCGAGTACTTTATCAATCTGGGATTTGGCTACACCAACTCCACGAATCAAGGCTGAACTGACTTCGTCAGCACCTGCATGTTACGCTCTGGCCATCAGCCCCGACTCCAAGGTCTGCTTTTCCTGCTGCTCCGACGGAAACATAGCCGTCTGGGATCTTCACAACCAGACTCTTGTTAGGTACGGAGCTGGGGAGGGTGATTTGTGAGGGTTTTGATTTATGATGGATGAATTAAGTAATGTCTTACCAACTGATAACCAGTTGTAGGAACCAAACAAATTAGAAAACAGCAACAAGAACCAGTCATGTAACCATGAGTTTATCCAACGCCTCAGTCGACACTCCCGTCCAGAAATCACCAAATGATTGGTCTTCTATACTTGCCTGAAAAATTAGCATCCATGGAGTGCTGTTGGCATTTACTTTGTCTGAAACAATGTTTGGGTGGGTTTTATGGGTCAAAGAACATCCACATGAATACCAGGACCCAGGGT
>JBBPCS010000123.1:72657-119007 GCA_037974645.1 Hollardia meadi
TATCTGTCGTCGTCCCCCCCCCCCCCCAACCAAGCAGATTAAATTTTAATTGTTTAAATTGTTAAAGTTTTATTTCAAAAATGAGAATTGACTTAATAAATCATTCACCCACCACATTTAATGATGCATAACTGCTTATTCCAGAAGGACGGATGCATACTTAACATGATTTTAGAAACTGAAACAACCATCTGCTTCGACAGACTGAAATGTTTATGGTGTTGAAGAAAAAGCGCAGTCGACTTTTGCCAGTATCCATAGATATGTTAATATCAGCGCCCACCCCCACAGACAAACACAATCTTCATGCACTGCAAAGAAAAGAGTAGAGTAAGATATGATTATGTATTATATTTACATAAACTATAAAAGATTAAACTACTATAACTGCGGCGCTTCGTTGCAGATCTTCTCACTGGGATACTGTCCAACGGGAGAGTGGCTGGCAGTGGGGATGGAGAACAATAATGTGGAGGTGCTACATGTCACCAAACCTGACAAGTACCAGCTCCACCTGCATGAAAGCTGTGTGCTCTCACTCAGATTTGCTCACTGTGGTAAGAATCAGCAAATCCACACAGATAATTCTGTCTTCAAACACGTTCCTGCCAATATTTTCTGAAAAGGTCTTAAAGAAAGGAAATTAACGTATGCACCAAGTCATGGAGAAACTGGCTTGTTTATTGAATTATGTATGAAGTTAAAACAACAATCATGTTGATTAATAGAGAAAATGACAATTTACAGCAGGTTTATAGTGAGTAGGTATAGTATGGTAGTAGTAAAGGATGTGACAGGTTTGTGTAGGAGACACAAAGATTAAAACGTGTACATGAAGGTGGTTTTCAGAGGAGGGCATCATCTGGGTAAATTGACCGGACAAGTCAATCTCCCAAAATTTTGATTACACCTAATATTGTTTTATTTTGAAGCCACCAGTTTGTCTGTCAGGACTGTATTGTCGATAACTAATATAGTATCATGCTAAAGTTTAGAAAATATCTTAACATTAGAATCATTTTTGAGTTGGTTAGTTATAGAGACAGAAAAATCGTGGAAAAACACAACAATCCTCTCTATACCGATACTGAGTCAGTCGTATTTATCCCACCATGTCTGGATCAATTCACCCTCTAAATAAGAAGCTGGTGTTCAGCTGGACATGCAGCACTGTTAAAGGATTTCACCACATTGTTTGACGACAATCTTTTGCACCCAAAGGTAGATTTAAGATAGACGCACAGATTCTGCCCCCACCCCCACTTTACTTATTTTAACACTGTTGTGTATTTTCCAAGACTCAAGCCACTCAGCATACAGCTTTGACTCTGTCTCGGCATGTGATTGAGTGACCTTATCTACACTGCCTCTGGTGTATCCTAGATAGGAGTGTTCTTATACAGTGAGGCATTATTACTCACTATGATCCAGGCTTATAAAATAAATGGAGTAACCACCACACTAAAAATAAATGTGCCATAACTAAGGCACTATGTAAGTAAGGTACACAGTAGTTATTTAATGCCCACATTTGTTAAGATGGAACTGCAGAGACGAATCAGGACAAGCTTTGTTTGAACCAGCTCCAATTGATCAAATGTTATTTGAATTAGCAGATAAACCCTCGGACCAGATAATGATAGACATTCTGCTTTAATATGTCAGTGTCCATTAGCATCCCTCCTGTTTTCGCAAAAGCATTTATTAAAGAAAAACAAATTTATAGGTATTTTCTAAACCTGATACCAGAATCTTTTAAAATGGGAATGCCATTTACAGCGTTTAGACATGTGTAAAGATTGTGGTAAATACTCTTTCTTGGTGTGGCCTAATGTAGTTTGCCATCCTCTGCAGGGAAGTGGTTTGTGAGCACAGGGAAAGACAATCTACTCAACGCATGGAGAACCCCATATGGAGCTAGCATATTCCAGGTAAGTGTAGATGCATGTAGCACCGAACACAACAAGATGGCTGACAGGCAGCTGAGAGTCGGAAGATATTAAGCTCCTATAGTCAGAAGCAAAAACCTCTTTGCTTACTGACTGTAAGCTTTTGTGGGGCAAAAGTTAAAAAAAACAACAACAAAAAAACCCTTATTGGTCAATTATAGACAGGAAAGATATTGAAAGGTGTAAAAATGTCGGCACGCGCTCAGCTCTCCTTTTGGGACACTATTTTACATCAAGGACACAAACATTTGAACAAGAAGCCCTCACTTGAAAAGAAAGTGAGCTCAGTGTGTGACTATTTTTTACAGATATTGTGGAGAAATGAATCATATCAAGCCCTCTGTCCAACACCTGTCTCTCACACACCTGGAATTAATCTCTTTTTGGCTTTTTCTCACTCTCGAGCTCACTTTTCTTTTTTACATTTTCACACATCTTTTATCCCCCTTACAGTCAAAGGAGTCGTCCTCAGTGCTGAGCTGTGACATCTCAATAGATGATAAGTACATCGTGACGGGCTCTGGTGATAAGAAAGCGACTGTCTACGAGGTCAACTACTAGGAGGGCTGCCGGTCATTCAACGACAAGGCCAACCTTCCACCCAGGCACTCTGCGATCTCTCCGTCTCCCATGTACAATTTTTAATATTTATAAAATGGATTTGAATGGAACTAACCAAACAAACCGAGTCTTTCTTGGACAGTGACCTTTTAGCCAGCTGCGGGTCAAAATGAAAAAGCAGAACCAAGCACAGGGATTTTTTTTGTTTGTTTTTTTGTTATGAAGTGGCTGTTGTGAGGATGAATGAGTATCTTTGTGGGGGGGGCGTTGTTGTTACACACGAAAACATTCCTTTACACTTTCCTTTACACTATTCTGCTGTACGCGTTTTTCTTTTTATCAACACATTTGCACAGACAAGTAGTACATCATTAGACAGATACTTTGTACTTTTTGTGTATCTGAAGGCTTAAAAGAATCGGAGCTAGATCATTCCTGCCTGACAATGGAATAACTTTTGATTTGGCACAACTGAAACATATTTAACTAAACCTGGCAACGATCGGGAGGGCTGTTATTGGGTTAATGTGAATATCATGGGCGTAAAAGCAGCTGTGGCGACGAGCTCTAGAAGTTTCTCTGCCATTGTTGTTGCCATCTCTTCAGAGTCTGCTGCCAACCTTATTCCACATCCTGACATACTGCTAATACACTCTGAAGGAACACAGAGGATACACAGAGGTAGCCATCATGCATATGTCAACATGTGGTTGAAAACAAGTATATCCAAGGTTTTATTCATTGGCTATAGTATACATTTTGGTTCCGTCTCATATTCTTGCCTTCAGGCACTGTATGTTAATATCTCATACAAACATTTTTTTTTTTATGTCAAGACATTTTTTGATTATGTTCATCTTAATCAGTAAATCAGCCTTCCACTTGTGAAACTGTCAGAACTAGTTAGTCATTAGTTTAGCTTTGCATCTCAGTGCAACAAGACAGTGGCGTGATTAAATTTACCTATAGGACTAACAAACAGAGCCCGCATTATGGAGCAATCGTTTGATATTGTATGAAACACGTTTATGTTAAGATTGATATCAGTCCCATCTCTGAACACTAAATATGACGCTACAGCTAAGCTTAGCATAAAGACTGGAAACAAGCATCTTATTGTCTTGCCGTCCCTGTGAGATTGCCAGGAACCCAGTAGTAGTAGTAGTAGTAGTAGTAGTAGTAGTAGTAGTAGTGACTCCAGGAAGTCACTGCACCCAGCCAAGAAATAGTCTGGCACAAAATCCTCCTTAAAACCACAACCTGTTGTCTTTACACTTCGGTTTTTGTACCAGTTAAACTAACAAAATATGACATTACATGGGAGTTGTATCAATCATCTCATCTTTACCTATGGGAGTAAGCAAATAATCATATTTCTCAAAATAGGAACGATTCTTTTAAGTGTAGCTTGTGTATATTTATTTTCTACCTATTGTTTTAAATATTTGTATTTATTTTCTCTCATAATTCTGGGTGGGGTGTGTGTGTGTGTGTTGACCCTGTGGGCGTTGAACAAAAAAACGTAAGATTGCCCTCAGTGCCCTTAGCACTTGGTTCTGCCCCCTCAGTTCAGACTTATCTGGATTCTGTCTGACTGATTTCAGTAAAAACTGTTTGATCGGTGTTTGAAGGTCAACAGTCCTCCATTTCCTGCCTGGATCTTCTTGTTTAGACTTTTGGACACTCCTCTGAAATACAAGTTGTCAGCGATGTGTCCGTGATTTCTCTTGGATTTACTTCTGTTGGCTTGTAGAAATTACTCAGTGCCTTTATGCTGCTACGTTTCTGACTCCATGTTGTCCTGCTGACTGTTCAACTACACGGAGATGAAATGTGATGCACTCTGCTGTTGGAGTGTTTTTTTAAAACTACCGTCCTTGCATTTAAGATGAGTTTTCAGTAAAAAAAAAGAAAAAAAGATCATCAAACTAATTTGTGTTCCACAAACGGTAACCCAGATGATCCAACCCGGTTTGTGTCAGTTGTCTGTTGTTCACTTAGAAGTAATCAGCAACAAACTCCTCCTCTACAGGAAGACAAAAACACAGCACATTATTGGTGGAGATGCAAGTCACTGGTAGATATGTCACCGATCTTCCCTAATCTTAACCTAAACGACCATTTTAAAACGTTATAACTAAAATCTGGAGGCTAATTCTTAAAACATAATCATTTAAAATTGTGTGCCTAAACCAAACCTCTTCAGCTACTGCCCATAAGTACAAACAAAATTGTAAACTGAGGCTAATTAATGTACAAAATATCACATATATTCATATTTTAATCCCATTATAGCTTTAATTTACATTTACAGACCCTTTGAGTGCAAAAAATAAACATTCTCAGCCTCCAAATTAAAAAGGAAGCACTGAACAGAGGGTCGTTTCCAGTGTTTTTACAGTTTATGAGATTAAAATAATTATAAGGCTAATCTTATATGTGCTAAAAGATCGATGTTATTATCTTTGATGTGATGAAGCCTAATGCCGCTGGCTCAATACAGTTCTTCCTTTCCTTTATCATTGAGAAGGACAGTGACTGCCTTATAAAAGACTGAATGAAAAAACATGGCCAAATTCAAGTGTGTCGTGATGTTTCTCTCTGGTTTAATTTCCAATTTCAGAAAAATTAACCACTGAACACACATCAACGTGATAAGAACTACCTAAAATGACAGAAACCATCTTTGGGAAAAATTTATTTGAGGTGTACTTTGAGTTTTTATTTTGGTCCATGTCCTACCTGATATCATTGAGGGGGGAGGGGGGGGGGGGGGGAGTTAATGACCTATACTGCAGCCCACCACCAGGGGGCTATCAAGATGTTTTGGCTTCACTTTTTGGGGAGCTCTCATGTCGTCCATCTTTATATACAGTCAATGGTACTAATCTGCCTGAGACCTATCTAGACACTCACGTAAGTTTTAACTCCTCTCCAAGTTTCTGATATGTCTTTGCAGAAAAAAAAAGCTTGGTACTGTAGTGGAATTGGCACTTGATTGGAAAGAAAGGTTTTTTTTTTTCAGTTACATGTCAAGGAGAAGCATATTTGAAAGGTGGCTAGTTCTTAAAAATTCTTTCTTTAAACATGATTTGTTTTCAGCTGTGATGGACAGATCTCTATTTGAATTAAATAAATTGTTGATAATAACTGCACTGGTGTGAATGAAATGGGACACTTTGCAGTGAAAGCACCTCTTAAAGAGAAAAAGTAAGATGTTTGTGTGATACAGGAGAGACCCTATCAAAGATTGTTATGACTGATATTTTTGTAATTTCTGTGACAGTACATTCTGACAGACTGGTCATGATATCGGTTTGTTTTTCACAGTGTTTGCCTTATTGTGTGTGTTCTTTCTAACTCTGAAACATTTCTGTGTTTGCTGCAGTCAGCTATGCTTTCAAATGAAAATCCTGATTCATTCACCTTGATGTCATCGATTGCCCAGCTGCATTTTCTGCTCTTGAATGAGTCATAAAATGCGTATATACCTTCTGTACTAAATAGCCACTCCAACCTTCATCTCCATTAATTAGCCTGTAGAAAAATATAAAATACTTTGATTATACGTGCGCTAATGTCAAGAGTCAAACCTCAGTGTTACTCGTCTCATCTGACTGCTACAAGTTAGCCGGCTAACATGAAATGATGACACAGAAATGATGTTACATACAATCATGATGTGTAGAGCATTTAGCTTGACTGAACTCATGAAGGCATTATAACTTTACTGTAAATATGTGATAATTCACGTTTACAGTGGAAATGACCTTCTTTTTGCTAGTTAGGCTTTTCTCCTCCTCTTCAATACAAAATGCCTCTGCTCTCTTTTTTCTAGTCTGTGGTTGATTTTATTAAATTATTGTGTGGAGTATTTTGTCCGCGACTCATTCACTGTTCCGACAAATCATCTGTTTTACTTTGCAATATTTCATGATTTAGTGTTTATGTTGTTAACAAATAATGCAGCTAATCACAATGAAAATACTAAGATATAAACTGTATCAGAGAAAGTGAAATCTTGGACAGATTCATTGCTGCGTGTCACAAAAACAAGTTCTTTAACACTTATTCTGTTTTCCTCTCTGACTGTAAAAGAAACTTAGAGCACCGCCTTGTGGCGAAAACAAGCAGAACAACAGCTTGTAGTTTGTCATTTGATTTGTTTACTTCTCAGCTCTGGATTTAATCTACTGGAACAGCCCTCTCTATAGCTGCCCTTTTTGAACTCCTAAGCCTGCCTGTGGATCCTCTCTAGGTCTAAGCAGAAAGCAAACAAACTGTGCTGAATAAACTGACCACATTATGTATCCACATCGTATCTGCTAAAGCTATTTGGTTCATTCCAATGACTTGACCAGCAGTTTCAGATCATTTTTCCATTTTTTTCAATCACTATCTACATTCACCACAAACCACCAAACATCTGTATTAAATATCATTGAATAAAGCAAGTAGCATAGATATAGAAACAGATACCTCATTGGCTGCTGGATCGTACGTCGCCGCCATATTGGGGAGGTCAAGACTAGCCTGTGAGCAAATACAAGTAAAGGAGGAAACTCCCGTTTTCTGGACAAAAAGCACTATAACATTTACATTTCTCAACCGATTACAGTGAGTTCTTTTTACATTCAAGAGTTTATGATGTACATGGAATATAATAGTAGATAGTCAGGTTATAATTGCTCCTAGACGCTCCAGAGACTGGATGGATTTGGATTATTTTGCTTGCATAGCTGTGGAGACAGCAAAGTACAGCAAGAGCATATTATTATTAATAGCCTGTAAATACAATAATATGTATTATACATATATTATTTTAGTATTACATGAGTAATATAAGTAAAATAGTATAGTAAACAATAAAATAAAAATAGCAAAATAGAGTACTTAATAGTATACTACTACTACTAATAATAATAATATGGTATAGTACAGTTATAATATACTATACTATAGCTTTACTGTACTCTAGTACAGTACAGTACATTCTATGAATGAGCATAGAATGAGCATGTCGAAAACTTTCTGCATTCTGCATTTCATTTACATTAAATTATATAAAGATTTAGGGACGTCTCCACAACTATTAACTACGAAAAATGAGCTAAATCCTGCTTCAGAATGTGAGTTTTTACAATTCCTTATGATAATGATTTCTTACCATGTAAGTAATTCATTCAGTCTATAATGTTAATACTCCTCTCTGGAGCGTCCAGCAGCCAAACTATCCAGATTTTAAGTAACTGGAGACAAAACTTTTTTGTACTCCATGTGCATCATAAACCCTTGAATATACTGTAAAAATGACTCATTGAAATCGGTGGAGAAATGTAAACGTTATAAGTGCTTTACATCCATAAAAACAGCAGCTCCCCTCCTTTACTTGTATGTGTTCACAAGGCAGTCTTGACCTTTCCAATATGGCGGCGGCGTTGACGTATCGCAAGAATGAGCCGAAGCGGCCATTGTGGCATCTACGTATATGGCAAGTAGCACCAGTAGCGCATGACAACACTTAAATCACAATAATAATAATAATAATTCTGTGTTCTTTCAAATATAAAGACAAACCTTTTGGCCAAAAAAGTGTCAGAGTTTGACTTGTAGTGTGTGGCAGGCATGGTCCAACAGCCAAATTATCGGATCTGTTTTAGTGTAGCATTTTAGTACAAGCTGACAGGTCAGCGCTAGTCTCTGTCTAACCTCCCATTGTAAACGTGCTGTGTTCATGCTGAGCACAGCGCTGGACTGTTGAAGTGGATTAAGTGATCTAAGTGAGGGCTGTGGAGGAGGACGCTCCACCATTACGGTGAATGATACTCCTGTTACAGCTCTCCAACCAGCACTTCAAACAACCAAAAGTGGGAGAGAAGGAGGAAAGGTGGGGATGCAATGTGGGAACGAGGCACCCTACTTTAACATTTCATATTAAGAGCACTTGCAGCTTGCAAATTGACCACTTTCCTGACAGACATAGAAGTTGGATTAAACAAACAAGCCACACAGTAGCAAGGTGGCTTTACCTTACACGTGTTGCATCATGTTGCTGGTAGATTTGGCTGCAAAGATGAGCATTCATTTACTTCCTGCACACTTCGATGTTAAAAGCATATGTTTGTAACTGCCGCTGTCACATTTGTTGTCCTTCCAAAAACCTTCATGTCCATATTAGAAACCTCACAGTCTGCTGGTATAATGTTTGCAAAGTGCCACTTTACAGAACCATTACAATACTCAACTAACTTCAGAGTACCGCCAGAATCGCTCTTAATTAATTCACTTTAAGAGCACTGACAACACGCTTTGGTGTCTCCCGAAGAGGATTATAGATGCAACAGAGCGAATACTCACTGCAGGTCAAAACAAAAGAACGTGAAGCTCACTACAAAGGCATTGAACAAGAGTCTGCAGCCATGTTAGCAGCTCTGTGAGGCTGTACTCAAGCACAATGGTGCTTTGAGCTAAATGCTAATGTCAGCATGCTAATATGTTGGCAATTACAATAATAAGCTTAGCGTGTTAGCATGCTAACATTAGCACTAAAGTGCTGCTTAGGCTAATGGGAATGTTTTTAGAGGTATTTTTTGTCATAAAACAAAGTAGTGGACAGAATAAAAAAATAACCTGATGATGGTTCTATACGGTTAAGGGATCACCCAGTTTATTATAATTCACCCTGAGGTAAACATGAATGCCTTAAACAGTTTTCATACCAGTGCATCTAATAGTTGTTAAGACGTCTTGTTCAATACCGCGAAAGTCAACCTCATATTGGCGCTAGAGGAAAAGTCGGGGGATCACCAAAGTCAATAGGCTTCTTCGTCTAGGAATCATGAATATCTGTGCAAAATTTCCTTGCAATCCAATGATGTCATTATTGACATTGACATCCCTTATTTTATTTGAACCTTTAACTTTATTTACAGATCTCCCGAAACAACACAAAATAACATCAGAGCCTGCAAATTGTGATCTAAACACCACGTACAATATGCAAAGTTTAGCGAGAGCAGTAAAATAAATAGCAGCATCCATCGTAAACCATATTACTTAGACACAATTTCATCCGAAATGAATGCTCAATTTAGTAATGCTCAAATATTGTTGGTCCAATTTGCAGCTTTTCTGCCCTCTTTGGACAGATCAAACACAAGGATTTTTTTTAACACAAGCTCAATACCTGACAACAGGAATGGGGAGGTTGGTGAACAACATCATTCGAGAGCTGCACACTAAAGCTTTAGGCACGGTGAAGATTTTAGCTTATAAAGGGTGCAATTAATGTCTTTTTAAATCAATTTGGGATCTCAGGATATCCGGAAACTTGGATTACATTGGACAAGCTCTTTTTTCAGTTGTTTATTTGCGTTTTAAAACGAGTGCCTATCTACTTCAGTTGTTTAGGGGAATGCTGCGACACTCCTTCGCTGTGAAGCTGCAGAAATGTTTTGATCGAAATCAGGAACAATCCGATCAAAACATCAGTAAACACAATTACAAATGTGACCAAACATTCAATGGTGCCTTTTACTTGACATACAATACAACAGACACATTTAAGTCAGTACCCAAACTTATAAGCTTTAATACGCAGCCTTCAGAGATAACATGTGCAGTTTAATATGTATGAATTCTATGTTCAAGGAATCAGGGAAGCTTTTAGATGTATGTATGCTGTGTAAAATGGACTAACTGCTCCTGCTATCAAAGAATAACTAAGTAAAACTGTATCAAGCAATAAATGAAAGAAAATATTCTTAAAATAAAAACAGAAAATACATTCCTTTTTGTTTTGAGAGACTTTACTGAATTCCTTGTCTGACCCCGTGATTTTCCACACACAAAAAAGATACCGTTATTCCTTTCTTTTTTCATCCAACCCTGGTGTGCTTCTTAACCACTTTCCTGCACTCTACTCCCAGTCATCAAAATATTTTATTTATTCAACTTTCAAGAGGCTTTTCATACCTGCACATCTATTGTGTCACTTCAGCACTGCAGCAGTGGGTTCAAGGGTCACGGCAAAGTAGAGAGAGCTGGATGAGTGAGAGGGTTTGAGTTCACGCAGAGAGTGGAGGATTGTATATTTCCTAAGAAAACAGGAGCAGCCATTTGAGTGGAGGTCATGGACTTTTCTATGCATGCTGATAGAATAGGTGGAAGCGTTGGAGGAGAAAGGCCTCTTAAAACTAAATGAACTAAAAGCTCTTGGTTTGAATGCTCTTCAGCCTATACTCTGCGGAATGTACTCTAGCTCAAACAGAGCGCTTGGGTCAGAAGGGATGTTTTGAAGCTTTTAGGCTAACTCAGATTCCCACTTAAAACCGGCTCTAGTTCCCATTTCTAAAAGAGATAAGGCTTTTTCTCTGCGTCCGCTTCAGTTCTACTGTAAGCATATAACAGTTACATTGAAATTTTCTTCCACAATTTTTTAGACACTTGTGTTTGAATGCGTATTTGCCTTCTTTCCTTTGTGGAGATCAACAAAAAGCTTTCTTACCAAAAATTAAGTGTAGTTCCTCACACATGCATAGAAATTATTCAGAGTTCGGGGGTGTAATGCTTGTAAAATCCACATGATGGCGGCGTGGATCATAAGAATCTCTCTTCTCTTGCTTTGCATCTTGGGTTTCTGGAATAAAATGAATCACAAGCAAACAGAAATTTACAATTTAGATGTTTTCAAAACATCACGTTTTTTTAAATGTGAGAATCCATATTTTGGTATTTCTGCTGTAGATGAATATTGATTTTTATGTACTGTATTTTTGTAGGGGACTATGAGGTATTTACATTTAGTGAGCAGTGCATTGAGGATGCAGGGTTAATTCTTGACCATGGGAATAATACTTTAACAAAATAATCTCAACTCAAGGTGCCTTTACTTTTCATGAATTTTAAACTGCACACTGCAGTCCTCATTCATTGGATGCAGTTGAGAGCTCCAGACAATGCTTGTAAATTGACCTTGAGTTAAGATTATTTTGTTAAAGATTTTTATTAAATGAATACATTTGCACAAATAAAAAAAAAATCCGTTTCTTCTATGTAATCATGTTTGAACATATCTCTTAATTATGCTGTCCCATCTTAAAAAGAAAAAGTAAAAATTACCTCTTTAATCATTGGAGCTTCTATTTTTAGTTCAATTATTGTTCTTATTTTATATATTTCAATGTTTTTTTTTTGTTTTTTTAAAACTTTATTTATCTGTATTAATTTCTGTCCTTGTGGTGCAACACCTGAATTCCCCCTCTAGATCAAAAAATGATATTACCTTATCTTAGACAGCAGGCGGCAATATGGAGCTTCACTCCTACTATCACTAACCACAGAAGAAGACCACTGCTAGGTTAGCTAGTAGGCTAGCAAGTTGCACCTACAGTTAAACGTGAGCATCAAAATGCTTCTACGGACGGCCAGACCGTGGTTGCTTCTTTGCAGGAGTCCATCTTTAGGTTGCTCCAGGTCTTACTACGCTGATAAAGTAGCTCGGCTTGGCTCTCAGCCGGATAAACAGTCCTCTGACTATCAGGTATGCTAGCCTATTGCTAATGCTAGCTAGCCAAACTAACGTTACCATAGACTGGTTGCACAGCAGACATTTTGTAATGTCATAGCTGGAAACTCGCAGGTTTAATCATGATTTCTGCATTCCGCTTAGAGAAGATCCCGGTATTGTGTATGCTGGTTCACTGTCACTGGGACATTTAATGGAACTGAGCCGTCGCTACTGTTAAGTCCACCTGTGTATTTTCCTGCTGTGACTTCTAGCCAAAATGTCTGCTGTGCATCCAGTCCATTCCACTTGCTTCTAATGTCGACGTTTACTGTTTAACGTTACATCCAAGTAACCGCTAGGTAACGGGGGTCACTTGATAGGCAAGTGTAAAATCCTGTAAAGGTCAGCTGATGTTGACAAGTCTTTAGACTGTAGTTTATTTACTGGGCTTTACCTTGGGCTTTCGTTGTGCTCATCCAAGGTCTTGGCATCATGACAGCAGCTTGAATGTATTTCTGTTATTCACTGCCAGCAGGTTTCAGCGATTAAGGCACAAATTTTGCTCCACATATCATAACAGGCCAGTTCGTGACTCCCAGTAATAATAGAGCACAATAGTCCTGCTAATATAAGGTACATCTCAGATGTGTTGTAAGAATGCCAACCAGCAGGACTGTGGCACTAAGAGACTAGAGCTGAGAACCACTGCCAGGTATAAATAATAAGTGAAACGCACAAAGGGCAAAATCTACCATAAACAACAGCTGTTCAACTGTAAACTGTGACAATTAGAATTAAGATATCAGCATTACTAATCACTAATGTAAGTATACTAAATAATCAGGTCAAGGTAGAAGTATGTTAAGTAAATTTTTTATTCATGTTTGAGGTTTTATTGCTCAAAAATGTTAGATTGAAGTTATCACTGTGGTGCATAGTGTCCACATTCACTAACAAACTACCAAATTGATCCTCACTGCTGCAACACCAAAAAAATGCCACTTGATGGCACCATAGACACATTTTCTTTATATTCCTACTGTTCATACCATTGACTGTATATAAGACATCATACATGTCTATGAAGTGATCGTGTCCAACATTAAATCAGTGTTATTGCAGCTATGTTCTTCACCTTTTTCATTCCCTCTTGACAATTTCAGTTTGATGACAGAGTCTTGATGGGGTACTAATTTTCTTTATTGCAAATGGTTTTAAGAACTTCCCGACTTTAACAATTTAGTTGGATCCATAAAGCATGTAAACATTTGACCTATCAGATGGAACCCTGGATATGTGGGCCATGCATTCATGCCATTTAGCCAAGTAGATGAAGCCCCAGCTAGCTGTCAGCTACTCTCAAATTACTTGGTGTCAATTTAGTGGCTAGGCAACTGCATTGTTACCTAGCACGATGGCTGAGGAAGAAGAGAAGAGCTGTTATGGACACTTCAATATTTGGTTATATATCCGTCGTGTCATGTCGTCATTCAATATTGAACAATGTTATTGCACAGATTTATGCAGATTACGCAGATTTTCCTTATATTGTGCAGGCTTAATACACAAGTATTTGCAAAATGTACCAGTAATATCATGATATAGACTTCACTGTTTTGTTGACCAAAGCCTTCAAGGCTTCTGTTTTATATATATGACATTATCTTTCCAGCCTGATTCGATTAAGTTACATGAGCCAATCTTATTCCTGTCATCAGTTTCTTTATATGGCACTATGTCTGCCACAAATTGTCATCAGTAAAAATCACATGTAGGTAAACAAAACAGAGGTCTTGTTGTTGTTTTTGTTTTTCAGGAGAATTATGAGCGAATGAAAGTTCTTGTTGATGAACTGAAAAACCGAACAGAGAAGATTAAATTGGGTAGGTGTGAGCACATGACAGATTACACACTACAATAAAGTTTAATAAATGTGTCACTCTGTGTTTTATCTATCTGTTCTAGTAAAATTGCTCTGGGTCCACCCGTAGATATTAAGATTTGAATCGCCCTCTCTCACATGTTAACATGCTATTTATGCTTATTAATCCAGGTGGGGGAGAAAAAGCCAGAAGACTTCATACTTCTCGTGGGAAACTCCTACCCAGAGAGCGTATAGACAGACTGCTGGATCCCGGGTAGAATCTCTTATTTCCAAATTTTGTTTTGACTAATTTATGGCTGACTCATACCCAGTAGACCAGATGTGTAAGACTGGTTTTGCTCTGGTTTCAGGTCATTACACAAACTATGGCGCAGGTAGTTCTAATGTCTGATGCTGTCCACACTCCCCTTTACACTGAGAAAAGAGAGGATAGCAAAGAGGATGGCACACCTGTCACCTTAATGTTCTATGTGCACCCCCTAAAATATTCAGCTTTTGGACAGACATCAAGCTTTTATGCTCAAAAAAGTGTAACATCGAATTGTAAAAATTTAAAGACAGGACATTTCTCATCTTCATTTTAGAATTAACTGTATTACATGATTTTTTTTATTTCTTTTAAATTTGGTTTTCTTGCAGGACCCCTTTCTTGGAATTCTCTCAATTTGCAGCATATGAGTTGTACGGAAAAGAGGAAGTCCCAGCAGGCGGTATACTTACTGGGATTGGGCGGGTTTCAGGGTAAGCACTATTTAATCTGTTTCACTGTGATATCTTAAATACTAAACAGTAATATTTTGATTAGAGCAGATATTTCTCCTAAAACAAAATGCATAACTAAATAACATGGGGTGTTAATCACATCTTTGTTACTTGTAATTTGCTTTTTATTTAAATTTCTAGTGAGATTCCACTGTTGTACTCCACCTGACAAATTTAAAGGTTTTTTTTTTTCTTATAGGGTGGAATGTGTTATTGTTGCAAACGATGCTACTGTCAAAGGGGGAACATATTACCCTGTTACAGTGAAGAAACACCTCCGTGCACAAGAAATGGCTCAGCAGAACAACTTGCCATGCATTTACTTGGGTGAGTTTTTCTTTCTGTAAGTGTTTGTTAAAACCAAAATCTCTAAGATCTAAGATCACCACCATGATTAAACATGAAAGGCACGCTGGAGACCACTAACTGTATAAACTGAACATACTAGAAGTTGTATTCATTAAACTTAGTTATTTGGTCAGCCAGGTCTCCTCTGCAATTGTTCCAAATTCAGAGGGGAAAAACCTTAATTTATGTATTTTATGGACAGTGTAGACTTAAGACATCCCAGAATGCCCTGGTTTAAGACTTTCAGGCTGCAGTTCACCATAAAAGCGGAGACTGGATGTCTGTATCATAGCCAGAGGCTGGATATTTATAGTAATTACTAAGTCCTTAAATATTGTGATGTTCTTGACTCCTTTAGTGGATT
The DNA here is from genome assembly GCA_037974645.1 of Hollardia meadi. NCBI lineage: Eukaryota > Metazoa > Chordata > Actinopteri > Tetraodontiformes > Triacanthodidae > Hollardia > Hollardia meadi. Next base: position 88,035 of record JBBPCS010000123.1, read on the forward strand.
CAGGAGGTGCCAATCTACCCAGACAGGCTGATGTGTTCCCAGACAGAGATCACTTTGGACGCATTTTCTACAATCAGGCCAGGCTGTCATCAGAGGGAATAGCACAGGTGATGCTTATGTTTGGTTTATAATGTTATATTTCACACACAAAGCTGCTGAGACCTGGTCTCACACTTTGCTCACCAACCTTTGGTCTTTTAGTACAGTCTATTGTTGTTATCTTAAATGGTTTATTTGTTGTATTGGAATAAACTTTGCGTTGATTTGTGGATCAGTTCTTAGAAGCAGAAAGGGTTGTCTGAAAACCAGAGAGAGCAGATGCAGTGTTTTAAATGAACTGCGCTGCTGTAGGTTATTCATCTTTTCATTGTCTGCCAGTCGCTAAAATTAATCATGCAATTGACTATTGAAGAAGAGACATTCTTGTGTTTAGAAGCAAAACAAGTCAGTTTGTGTTAGAGCTGATAAATGCTGCAGAGAGGTCAGGCCTCGCACTCAAACCACTTCTACTTTAACCTCTCATGAAGGTTAGTTATCCTTAAGGGTAAATATGTTTCATGGTGTATCTTGTGCTATTACACTCATAGAAATCAGCCATTCATTTGATATCAGGACTTTTGGATGCCCTCAGACTTATTCTTTTTCTTGACTCTTTTAGATTGCCGTTGTGATGGGCTCCTGCACTGCTGGAGGAGCGTATGTACCTGCCATGGCAGATGAGAGCATCATTGTGCGGAAGCAAGGAACCATCTTCCTGGGAGGACCTCCGTTGGTTGGTCAAGTCTTTGTAGTTAAAGTGTATTACAGTAGGATGATAGTTGGAGCACCATATTGGCTCATAATCCTGTTGGTGGATTGGTGGTACATATACCAGGATGACATTATAAATTAAGTAACTTACTGATGGTGTGTAGTTCTGTTGTGGTAATCTCATTCAATCTGTACAGTGAATAGTGACACACAGGTAGCAGAAACTAGTTAAAGGTGATATTGTGTCTGTTGTTTCTGTTTGCTTGAGAGTCTCTGTGCCTTTGTGTTCACAGGTTAAAGCTGCCACTGGGGAAGAGGTTTCTGCAGAGGACCTCGGTGGTGCTGATCTTCACTGCAAGTATGAAAGAAGAGTATTTCTTATAGGGCTGTGTGCCCTTTAAATAACTATGATACCAGGACCGACACCAGTACCCTTAAAAGTAATACAGATTCCAATAGAGTACTTCATTTGATACATTTTTATGCCTCCACGCCGGCAATAGAGGCATGTGGCCAGAGGCATTATGTTTTCCTGTCGTCCGTCCCATTCTTGTGAACCCAATTGACGGAAAATTCTTCAAATTTAGCACAAACATTCACTTGGACTCTAGGATGAACTGATTAGATTTTGGTGGTCAAAGGTCAAGGTCGCTGTGACCTCACATTATTCCCATGATTGTGAACACGATATCTCAGGAACGCTCTGAAGGAATTTTTTCAAATTTGGCACAGATGCCGACTTGGACCCGAGGATAAATTCGATTTTTGTGGTCAAAGATTAAGGCCACTGTGACCTATTAAACACATTTTTAGTGATAACTCAAGAATTAATGCGCTAATTATGACAACATTTCAAACAAATCTCTAACAGGATAATGAAGGTGAATTCATCACATTTTATATCCAAAAGGTCAAAGGTCTCAAACTTCACTGTGACATCATAATTATTTTGCAAATCACTTTTCTTGCCATTATTCAACACCATAATTTAGGAACAGAAGGGGAGATTAGATTGTATTGATCTTCTGTGCTGCCAGGTTAAAGATGCGTGTGAGGCATTCATGTTTTAGAATTTGGAGCTTTTTTGCAGCAACATCCATATTTGAAGCATTGTTGTCCACCACAAGCTCTTTGGTTTTGCTCATATTGAGCTTGAGCTGATTGTTGTTGCACCATGTGACCAAGCTCTGTCTGGACAGACATGGATGGAAATAGCAACTTGATTGGTTCATGGATGCACACAACAGCGAGGTGGTAATTCTAGTTTTATTTCCTTTGATGCCCATCATGTGAATGGAAGTATTCAGTTGCATAAAATACCACCACTGAACTGCAAACCCTATCAAATACACCACGCTTCACTTCACCACACCACAGACTGTATGTTTTGTAGCTGCTATGTTTGTGGGCCAATCGGACTTTGCATTACATCGAAGAAAGCTTGCAGTGATTGGCTGCGTGCAAAACCATGCAAATAGTGATTTTTCTTTCTAGATCTGGGTACATAAAGGATCAAATGCAGGTATTGTCTGGCTGTAGAAGTGTCAGTACTTCTTGGTACTGGGTTGAAGGTATCGGGTACTGAAATCCAGCCCTAATTTCTCATTATATTGCATCTATGGCTTTTTAAACTCATGTTTCTGCTTTTAGAGAACTAAAAACATCATTAGGCTGTTGTCGATATGAATGTTGGGACTCAACACTAAAATCTGAGTTAGAGCTACGTTCTTGGCAGAACATGACTTTCTGGAGTGTTGTTTTGAAATCCTAAACAACAACATGTATGCGGGGAATTAATATCCTGTGATATAAAATGTGGTATATTTTCCACAGGGGCCATTTACAAGCAGGGTTTGACACAGGAAGTAGGCTGTTCTTCTCTTTGAATTGTGAAATGTTAATATAGACTGTAAGACAAAACTGTAGTTAAGGATTATACACACATCACATGTAGATGCAAGACTATTGGAAAAGAGTAATATAAAGTGCCATTTTTTGGCCAAAATGTTTTTGATGTGCAAAGACCCGACTGGGATTGAAACATTATTCATTTAAATTAATTTGTGTTTTTGAGTCATTACTCTTCATTGTTTGTTTTTCACCTTACATAGATCTCAGTGTTTTTTTTATAACACAGGCAGAAAGGGACAAGGTTTACAGATAGTGTTGTTTTTGGAAATATGAATTCACGATTAAGAACTATAATAATTGTATTTTATTTGCATTGATGAAACACATGCACCTATCATCTGCTATTATTCTTAAGCGATGGTTAATGTGTTGTGATAATTTCACAGTGATTTGTTACTTATTTTACAGAAAGTCTGGCGTGACAGACCACTATGCTCTTGATGATAACCATGCACTCCATTTAGCAAGAAAGGCAGTGAGAAGCCTCAACTACAGGAAAAACATTGAGGTCAGTCTAGTGATGACGATCCTTAACAATTGCCTTTAATTGTTTACCAAGTTAAGCTATGTTTGCTTTGTGTTGACATCAAGTCTGTTATATTTGTCAGGTCACCACAGAGCCTACTGAAGCCCCTCTCTACCCTGCAGATGAGCTCTACGGCATAGTTGGAGATAACTTAAAACGCAACTTTGATGTCAGAGAGGTATTTGTCCTGTTTCCTGCATATTGTCTCAAAGGGGGAATCTGTTCAACAAGAAATTCCTTTTATGTTTCCTCAAATTATTTGACCATAGAAACACTCTGCAATTTGATCCTTTCAACTAAATGATGTGGAGTTTATTAAATGTGTAAATTGGTTGTTTTTTTTTATTCTGGTGATTTGAGTGATTGTTGAAGCTGTAATACACTTGATAAGCTACTACATGGGACTACATTAAGGTCAATTTAAAACAATTCCATAGCTCCACTCACACAGCTACTTCAATAACTTTTCCATTTAATGAGTGCTTAGCAGAGCACTGTCATTAATAAAATTGATTTGCGGTAGTAATACCACCAGAAACGAAAGACACACACTTTGTTTTCTTCTTAAGATTTATGAACAATACAAATAAACCTGGTATTACAGGTTCCGACTGCACTGTAAACAGCTGACAGGTCTCTCTATCAGGAGCCCAGCCGATAATGGACAGCCAGCATCAATCACTTTGTTTTTGCTCTCTCTGGCAGGGCTTGCCAGATGTTCTCAAAACCTGTTCCTTTGATTCTTGGTGTAAACCTGAGGGCAACATTTGCTGCTAACTCCTAAACCAGTGTTTAAAAGTATTGGCAGTCCATTCAGGATTATCTAACTGCTTCCTCTTTACAGAAGTTTTACTACACAGGGCACCCTTAAACTACCAAAGTAAAAAGAGTGTTTAAAATGTCAGTCTGGTGATATTATATATTTTTCTTCTCAAGATTTCCTGTGAAAAACCAACAATTAATTGATCCTATTAACACGTCTTGTCCGTGTAGCCAAAACCTGATACTTTACATACTTGTTACTCTGTGCGATAGAGCTCCACTGTTAAAAAACACATCAGTGACTGTTGCACTGGCTGACGCGTTCTTTTAAGACCATGAAGATTTTAGTTTATTTTGAGTCGATTGAATATACTGTACACTGTCCTGCTGCTATAATTACCCACTGCCAAGTCTTTGGCTGAAAATGGACCCCAACATTTGTGGCCAATTATAAGAAATATACATCTTAAGTAGGAATGAATGGACATGGGGCTTTGGATTTGTTGACAATAATGAAAATACAGAATATCACTATGGTCCCTGTAACTCAGCAGAACATATTGTTTAAAGGTATAATGTGTGAGATAAATTATAGTGTAGTCTCATTCCCAGCTCGTCAAATACAGACGCTTTGAGTTGGTGGACAGCACGACCTACCAGCACCAAAGCGTCAGTATTTGACAACCCAGGAATAAGACTCAATATCTTACAAATTGCTTCTTTAAAGTATTGTAAACATGTTATGTAAGTCCTTCTGGATTTACAGCTTTATAACTTTCCTCTCTTCATTTGATTGCAGGTCATTGCCAGAATTGTAGATGGCAGTAAATTTGATGAGTTCAAGGCTTTCTATGGAGACACACTTGTCACAGGTATGTGAAATAAAACTTTTTTTTCATTTCTACAACGCAGAGAACAAAGTTTCTATTTCTCATGGAATCTATCATTGTTCCTGTTTGAATTTTAAAATGTAACTCTTCAGGATTTTCAAGAATATTTGGTTACCCTGTCGGAATCATTGGCAACAACGGAGTCTTGTTTTCAGAGTCTGCGAAAAAGGTAAATATCATTTGTACATAAAGATGACTTTAGAAAAGAAGGTCCCGCACACCGTTCTTGCTCTGCATCATCATTTATTAATAGCACTGGTGTTTCAAAGTTTGAACACTCTTGAGGAAGGTCCAGGAGGACCGAAACGTCAGCGTTATTAATAAATGGTGACGCAGAGCCAGAGCAGTGTGTGGGATCTTCCTTTCTCAAGACTGAAGTCAAACATTCCAACACACCTGCATCTGAGACAATTGGATGTGCAAATATCTCTTTGAAATATACAATCACAACTGAAATGGTAAAAGTGAATGTTTTCGAAAGAATGGATTTGGATTTCTAAATTCTCTTCACAGTATCTCTCCAGTGTTAATAGAAAACCAGATATTTGCCCCTGGCTTCACAAAACGCTCAGACTCGTACAGCTTTGATTCTGTGATATTGACCAGACAGGCACCTGTTTAAAGTGAAAAAAGCTAAGCCTCACAATAATGTTGAATTTAGAGAGGAGTGGCAGTGTGTCTCTCAAATGTAAAGGACTTAAATACAATATTGAAGCACAGCGTTCTCCACATAGATTTGCTGCTCACATCGATGACTACCAATATTCCTCTCTGGAGGGAGCTTCAGTCTTCGTAGATGGTTTGTACTGACCTTTCCCAGTCAAGGTGCTCAGTCTTCTCATACAATAAGCTCCTAAATTGCACTTCTCTGGGCCATCTCCTGAGTGCTCTCATGAATGGCATTGTAATAACATAGCATTTACAAACCATGGACCAAGAGACAATCATAATTTTCATCCAATATAATGTACCTAATTTGCAAGCCGATCTGCTGTGAACAGAGCTGAACTTTACCCGGGCTTAGGAAAGATGAGGTGCTGAATTTGTGATTATAGACTAATATGTTTTTAAAGCACATTTTGAATTAGATTAGAAACGTGACCTAAAAAAAGGGGGGATTTTTTTTTAATTCTTTGTTTCTTAGAGGTCTCAGTATGTCAGGATGAGTATTGGGTATCTCATCAGTGTAATTAGGGAAAGGGACAGATGTGTAACAGACATGTTCAGAGAGCATATTCAAAAGAAATCAATACAGCACCTGCATTAAGAGAGCTATTTGCTGCACATTGTCATTACTTAAAGACATGTCCAGGCTTCTGTCATGCTAACTGTACTTGTTAGCTTTCCCCCAGGTGTTTGTGAAAGGGAACAAAAAGATTAGATTTCTGTTATTGAGCATGCATTTGGAAGCAAACTGATGGATCATTATTCACCAAGTGACGGGTTCACACACACTCACAGTCTGAAACTTCTGTTTGCATTTTGTGATGCAAGGCAGGATGCTTCCCCGAAAGAAAGCCAACAGAGGTAACTGCCAAGATAAAGAAAACACCTGAGTAATTTAGCAATACAAAGTATATGCAAATGAGGTGTCTTCACGTCATTAGTAGTCCTTTGTGCTTGTTTTCCCGTGCAACAGCTTCGGGCAGCTCTGTGCTGTGCAGTGTGTTTTTCTGACGAGGCTGAAGGCCATTCAGCTCCTTCGTATTTAAAGTAAAATTTAAAAAAATAGCAAACACAAACCCAGTTTTTGAAGCCTTAAAACCTTCCTGCCAAGTTGATAAATTTCGGCATTGACTGGCCTGGACTCAGATGAAGATGAGGATAAAGGTGAGACCTGCTGATCAGACTCACTGAATGGCCAATGATGAACATGGAGCAGTCGTCAATATTTGTGCCAAGTTTGATTCGGCGTCCAGCTTCTGGTGAAAGAACAAGCTCCAGATGTGATCGGGACAGTTCTGTTTGTGTTACAGTTCAGAGTTTACACTTGTGTGCTCGGATTATAGTCTATATTACACATTTATGCAGCTGTTTCATTTGCAGGTTTTATTCCTGTTTTTATCTTAAGGTGCCTGAAAGAATAAAACATTACCATCCATTCAATTTATTTTGAGATGGTGCTAATACATGTCTATGGGTTTAGTCCCCTGGGCACTTTTTCTGTAGCAGTGAGAATAAACTAGACTCACTGAATGTTTGAATTCCTTTCCAGGGGACACATTTCATCGAATTATGCTGCCAACGAAACATCCCACTTATTTTTCTCCAAAACATAACAGGTCAGTGGAGATTACTGACATCTGAGATTCTGTTCGGTTTTGTTGCTTTTGTTTTCTCTTCCTATTACTCCATCGCCTCAGTTCAGATGAACACAATAACGGAGGGTATTTATTATTATTTGAGTACATGAATAACTGAAAATATCATGCCAGTGTTGTGGCTTTTAATGGGCCCTTATTAACCCTTACCTTAAGAACCCTGTGTTTAATATAAGCCTGTAACTGCTTATTCCAAAGTGATATGTGATGGAAGGCAAAGTGATCAACTATTTTTAACACTCCTACAGTAGACGGTGTCCCTTGAGGTAACGACACACAAAGTCAACCCAGTTTTCATTTGCAGTCTCTCTACATCTCCCGTCTTAGGCTTCATGGTGGGTAGAGAGTATGAAGCAGGAGGTATTGCCAAGGATGGAGCCAAAATGGTGACTGCAGTTGCGTGTGCCAATGTACCCAAGATTACTGTTATCATTGGCGGCTCCTATGGTGCAGGGAACTATGGCATGTGCGGCAGAGCCTACAGGTATGGAGTTAATGAGCAGTCTGTTGAATGAAAAGACGACACTGATAGCATCATAAACAGAATCCTGACCAAGACCTATTATGTAAATATGATCATTAACTTTTTCTCAGTGTCTGTGCATAATTAGCGTAGTGTACAGAAAGAACTGTGCATGCTGTTCAGCGGGTGGAATAATATGCACAAGACATTCTTACGTTAGGTGGAAACAACGGCAGTAAAGGAAGCTTTCAGAGTTGAATAATTTCAATGATAGAAACACAGTTTCTAATAAAAAACAGGCTTTGTAATTAGAATTTCCTGACACTGGTGACCACTCCTCGTCACTTCATTGTTGAATTATCTTCAGATGATGTCCCCGACAATATTGCCTTTATGGGAATGATAAGACACAGAGAAATCCAGGAAGATTTTGATTGTGTAGCAGCCATGGGCTCATTACTAATACAACCTTTTCTCAAATATGCAGTCATAACCTCCTCATATAAACAGACTTTGATAAGTACAATTGGTGGAGTTCCCCTGAAATATTTTTGTCTGGGTTGTTTGCATACTCTTACCTTTCATTATAAAATTGGAAAAATTAGCATATATTGTGTGAATAAAATCAGATTGAAGGATTCAATTCAATTAAACCTGTCTCATCTGTGTCTCACTCGGCTCTTTTTCGTCTTCCATCTATTTAAATACATTTAGAAAACTATTGGCAAGCACTCTTTTGTCAAATTTGAAGAAGCACATGATTTAGCGTTTTAGAAAATTCATGCTGGAACTCATCTTTTGTTGGACTTTATGAATTATTTAATAGCCCTCAAGTTTTTCCCAGCTTCAGCTCTCATAGATCATCTCTTGCTGTATTTGTCATCAGATTATTAGACTGTTACAGGAGCTTTAGATCTTCGTGAATGCAGGTTTCTGTGTTTTTGTTTTGGTCTTTATTAGTTGTTCATCTGTGATTTAGCTGATTATTCTGGCCCGGCAAACGGAGTAAATTGACGCTTCCTTATTTTCCTCTCACAGCCCTCGCTTCTTGTACATGTGGCCAAATTCCAGAATCTCTGTAATGGGTGGTGAGCAGGCAGCCACTGTCCTGGCCACCATCACCAAGGATCAGAGAGCACGCGAAGGAAAGGAGGTAATGATTCACATTAATCATCCCATCTGCACTTCACCGGAGAGGCTTAAATTAGCTTTTGCGGATTTGCTGCCAAAATCATAAACATTATGAAAGACCCTTTTCTTGCAGCAGTGGTTTGATATGGCACTTATACAAAGATAAAATTATATCAAAGTGTTACAGTGATGGCTGAATATTGTAGTCATCAAATGTCTGTAATTAAATTGTGTCAGGTATGCTGTTATGGGTGTTATTAAGAGTGCATTAATAGCTTCAGAATGACACCTCACATCAGTGGCCTGATGGCAGGTGTTTCAATCAATCTTGACCAAAGTAGGACATTAAAAAGATTTAAAAGGTAACAAAAACTGATCATTTTTCAACCGATCAAGTTGTTTTTTTTTGGATACATTTTAAATGTACTTTTTTCCCCTACATTTGTTCTGCTTGTATTCACAGTTGAAGTGATCGATTTTATAGATGCAGCTAGCAATACCATGCAAAAAACAACAACATTTATAAAGTAGAGAAGTCCCATCACTCATTCTTCTGCCAATACATCAAACTGGACTTAAAGTCAGAGTAAAACAGCAGTTAAAGCGTCATTATCTTCTGTAACATAACATAAGGCTCACCTCCTTCACCCATGTTATCGGACCAGGAGACAATGAATGAGGGAGAAATTAATTAATTAGTCCACAATCTAGCTCAGACGTTTATGCAATCTTCCATCCAAACCTCTGACCCATGATATCACTCTTCTAGCTTCTACAACCCACAAGTAAAGTGTATGTACAAATGTATGTATACACCCCTGTGCTCAAGGTGAATCAGTCAAGAATATTGTAGTATTTTAACTGGAAGAAAAAAGAAGACGGTTTAATTTGCCACTTAACGACATATCATGACAAAATGACACAGCATTAGGAAAGTGTATTTTCTCACTGGGTCTTGTCACCAGCATACAGTGCGGAGTTTATTAGTTTCTCCTGAATAAAACTAATTTGATTGAACCAGTTTGATGCAACAGACCTGCAATGAATCAAAACGTCATGTAGGATATAATGTTCAGTTTTTGTAGAAAGTAGTGCTGAGGTGTTGATTTAACTTTACGGTTACTTTGGACGCTGTGGTTTGTGTTGCTTTTGAAGTGACATCTTTTATAATGAGAGATTTTTCTAATATTTACAGTAGATCATCCTATTTATGTGCATGATGATAGACTAAAGGCACTGAAAAGCATTACAGCATTGACTCAGTGTTTCCATTGTTTTCACAGGTGTTGCTTGAGTGTTTTAAAACCAAGGAAAAATGAATGAAATGAATGTGTACTTTCATCTTTACTTTTCACTCCACTTTGTAGAATTCAGACCTTTCAAACGCCTTTAGCACGTCATTATCTCCTAATCCTGAATTTAAGTGCACATGATGGTAAACTTTTTGTCATTTCAGCAGTCATCTTTGGGAAACCTACAGTGCCAATTCTTTTGTTTTAACGATTTGTTCACAGTTCACACCAGAGCAAGAAGCTGCAATGAAGGAACCGATAGTCCGACGGTTTGAAGAGGAAGGCAGTCCATACTACTCCAGTGCTAGGTGAGATTTGGTAACACTTCACACTGTATGATGCACTGACTCATTGTATGAAGTTCAACACTGTTACGAGAAAGTGTTCTTTGTCAAATAAGAATGTAGGGCAGAGGTGGACAGCCAACAGTCCATCAGCCTGAGTCTGACATTTATTTTTAAATCATTTTTATAAATAATGTGATCGTGCTTTACCCAGCACGGAGGAACCACAACAAAGACTCTTGATGCATGCAGAGTTATGCTGTTAGATAAGATGTCCTGTTGTTCTGCTAATATGAGCAACCTTTGCTTTTCATTTAGTCCTGTGGCCTGTATTTTATGGCATATGTGAGCAGAGAACATATCGGATGATGGAGTTCTTACAAACAAAATAACCACCATATGGTGGGAAAGTGTGTGTTTATGTTGCACTGCTAGGGGAGAATTCATGCATTAAAACTAGGCAGATTTAAGGAAAAAGCCTGACTGAGGTTGAAATCTCCTGACTAATACGGAGCATATAACATAGAACACACACGAACAATGAGTTGGATAAAATGTAAAGAGAATAATCAAGATTCACAAAGTTAATGACATCAAAAGGCTTTTAAATGGACATAATTTTAAAATGTTTAACAAAAAAATCTTGCTTGTTCCAGCTACAAGTTTTACAGATGAGTATAAGTAGAAGCTATTAACACATTTATGATGGAGAAGTTACTCACAGGAAATGGAAATAATGATGTGTTTTGCAAAGGAGGATTTCAAACTGTCTGACTCCAGTGAGTCAACAGAATTTGGCACCAACTAAGATCCCATTATTAAAGACACTGACTGACTAATAATGGTGATGATAATCACCAAAAGTAAGGACCGTTAAGGACATAATGTGATTTCAGTGAAGCTCGCTGTTACGCGTGACACCTTGCGAAAAGCCGTCATCACACTGAGCAAGCCATCGGAAATAATGGAATAAAAATGTCTTGTTGGCCATCAATACACTTGGATTGATGCGGGAAAAACACAAAGAGAAACACAAACTCTTGATAACTGACCTGCACAAGTTCTACAAGAATCATCAAATGAGTAAGGTGTAACGTGCCATCTATTAAAATGATTATTTTTTAAAATATTTTTACAGACTGTGGGACGACGGGATCATTGATCCGGCTGATACTCGTATGGTTTTGGGACTGAGCCTCAGTGCAGCACTGAATGCACCAATGAAGAAGACACGTTTTGGAGTGTTCAGGATGTAACGCTCTTCTTGCTTGTCCAGTGTAGAGCCATCAGACCAACCCGACAAGAGCTGGACATGTACTGTATTTAAAGTAGTCTTTGTAGATTTATTTGTGAGGTGTCACCAGACTAAAAACAACAAACACAGGGAAAAAATTGTGATTGGATGGTTGTGGAACATTTCTACTAATAAGTTGTGCCTTAGCTGTTACTATTCCAGAGTAAATGCAAACTGTTTCCTTCCCCTCTTCAATGAATTGTTTGTTTGTTTTTTAATCAAATACTGTAAATGGTGAATTATAAAAATGTGAAAACCTACAAGTGGTGTTTTTTTGTTATTCAGGACCTTTAACTGCAGCTTGGTGATAAAAAATATCTAAATAAATCTTCATAGGGGGCGCTGTTTAGCTTTAAATATTTATGATAGGCCAAGGTCCAAAGGGATGGTAGAAGCACACAACTTTTTTTTCAAGCTAAATCCATTTTAGATGACACATAATGGTATTCTGGTATTGACTGAGGAGCTATTTTGAGGGAAATTATAACAAAATAAAGTTGTTTAAAAAAACAAACATGTCCAAGCCTAGAGCACTTATCTCTAAATGTACACTTAGAGTTCTATTTTTTTGCCTTCCGTTTTCTTTTCAGGTTTATAATTGCACAAGCATTGTGTTATTGCAGGCAGTAATAGGAAGTGGTCTTATCAATGGCGTGCTGCAGGCAGAGTTCCCTGTGCACCGAAGCTGAGCCACAGAAGAAGAGTGCTTAACTTTACCAGCTGGCCACTTATTTCTTCCCCTCCCTCCCTCTCTTTTCCATTTTGTCAGTTTATCTCTTTAAGTGAACATGTTGCACACAGTTGGCATGCTCACATATTGGTATAGAACATCTGAGTTCACCCTGGCAACAAGTTACAGCGTTTCCCTCTATAGGACACATAGAGGCCAAGGATTATAGTGCAACAGTGGGTATGAATGTTTGAATGTCTTCCTATGAAGCCAGCTGGTTAAAATGCTTAACTAGAAGCCCTTCATGCTCCTCTGTGTGAATGTGGCTGCTACACTGAAGCTGTGGAGAGCCTCACCCGAGGGAGAGCAGAAATATCTCAGGGGTGTCACCCACACACACATCCTTCACCACCTCCCACCACAATTTTTTAATACTGTTTGCTGGTCATGCATTCACCCACATGACACTGGGAGGCATTACCAAACAGCATGAACCAGTTTTTAAAAATCTGGATATTTTTGAACTAAACCACAAACTTCTCAGAGATATTGAGAGATAATGATTGAGAAACGCTTTGGCTCATTCATGCTTTCAATAAGAGACAGACCAGGGAAATGTCAATCAGGAGTATTTATGATGCCTCTCTGTTGTCGAACCTTTCTCACTGACCGTGAAAACTCTTAATTGCAGTAATAATTGCTCACTGAGTGGCTTACAGGTCTCCTTAGACAGAAGGGCGTGGTCATCCTTTTGTCTGGCCAGATTAAGCCACTGGAAGAGGCTCACACAACGACAACTTCCACACTGAAAAGGGTCAAGTATCAAACTTTTCCTGATACTAATCCATTCTGTCCAATGTCGTACATCTTTAGTGTCAGTATTTAGTGCATCTAAATAAGGACACACCAAGCTGTTTCAGTCAGATGCTGTGCATTGTAGCTGAGTTGATTAGTGCAGTACATAATGAGGAGGCCAGCCATGGGTTGCTTGCTCTGCGTGGGCCGTGGTATCCAGGGGATCTGGTAAGATCAACAACTTTGAGGGAAACTTTTCTTGCTGCATTGTTTCTCATCAAAGTGACAGCAATGCAGCACTTCACACATGCTACAAGTCAACTAGTCTGCTGTATGATGGGTAAGGCTAGAGCAACTCATTGTCACAATGTGAAACTCAGCCAGCTTATCATTCTCAACCCCTGAGACATTTGTCCTTCCTTCAGTGCAAACAACTCAGATTAATGATTCATTTATGTCAAATAGATTCAGGAGCTCATTCACACTCTGACTGATCTGCTTGGACAACTATGACTCATGTTGAAGTCACCCCGATGCCTTAAAATAATCATGACTCACAATTTGGGTCAGTCTAAATGTCCATTTCCCGGAGGGAAATAGATTATTGTCTGCTGCAGAGGTTGGTGAAAATTAGGCTACTTTTCTACTGTCTTTATGTAAAGTTTCTTGAAAGCGCTATACAAATAAAATGTATTATTATTACTTTTCATTTTTCCCACTGAGTCTGCAGTCACGTAAAGTCTTGGAGATAAGTGAGTATTATTTTTAGGATATTCCTTGTTTTTCAATTTGAATAACAACAATGTTATAATTCTGATAGCCTCTTATTTCAATAAAACTATGTTAATGTCATTATTGGTCAGTAGAACAGTTAATATTTCGTTTTGTTAACATTGGCTTTAGTATTTTGGGTTCTACAGACTCCACTTATCTGCCTGTAAAAATACTAATCAGGTGCAAAATCAATATTTTGGGATATACTTGGGATTTGGTGCCGTGGAAAAATCAGCACTATAGAGCATGGGCAGTATAAATCCCTTGTATGTCACCATGTTTACAGCTGGAGTCTCTGAGAAGTAATGCATCATTTTGTTTACCAGACTCCTGAAACACAACATTAATCCAAATTCATGTTTATAAGCAATAAAATCCCATAAAATAAAAAAGCATGAAGCTGATAAAACAATGTCAAACATGTCTTTTGAGCTGTTAAAAGAGAGCAGGGGGGGTCAACACAATGAAAAATAGCCTCGAGACAACTTGTTATATTAGAAACACCGGTATCTGTTTTGCTGCGACTGCAATGCAGAAGAATTCAGCAAGATAAACGCTCCTATTTCTCGGGACATATCTGAGTTCAGAGGGCTGCGCAGGAGGAGCAGATCTGGTCCATCTCCCCACCTCCCTCTAACTTGCCTCCTGGAGGGAGGGAGGGAGGGGGGGGGGGGGGGGGGCGCTGCAACCTCTGTGCTCCTCACTCGGCCCTGTGTGTCGAAACGACGAGCCAGCCTTGTGCTGCAATCTACGTGCGCACCGTCTCCCGGACTGACAGGGCCGGAGGTCCAATGAAAACAAGTCGACATATTGAGGTTGTCAAATCAAAGCCAAAGGGGAGGCGCAGTCCCGTCCTCGTCTGAATTACGTCATGCACAAACAGCTGGTCGTTGGCAAAAAAAAAAAAAAAAAATCTGAAAAAATGTAGACCAGCACGGCGACTGAGAACTGCACTCGGGCTGTAGCCCCTCACTAAATATTTAGCTTTTTAACGATGTGGCAACTGGAGCGTCTGGGCTCAGGACGCAGCCCTCCGCGGCTCTTCTTGCTTGTTTACACCTATCTCTGCGCTCTCGGAGGTGAGTGCTTTCCATTCAGTGTGTGTGCGTGCGTGTGTGTGTGTGTTGCTGTGATTCACGAGGAGCTGTTCGTTTTGTCGGGGGTGCTGAAATCCTCCCAGAGCAGCAGCAGCAGCTTTTAGTCTCGGCCACCACCAGAAAAACCCACAAAAAACCCCCAAACATTTTCATGAACATAGACCGGATCAAGTTGGTTGACGCATGGGGACGGTCGCGGCTAATAATGGCACGCAACACATTCACTGATGCTGCTATAGGTAGTACGCTACAATGCCGAGAACTCACCGTGGCCGCAAGAAAAACACACACCAGGCTGGACTTTGTCATTGTTGCTGCCTTCGGTTGTTTTGTTAAAGAGGGCAAAGTTAAGGCACGTTGGCATGATGCAAAAATAGGAGCAGATTCGTCGCACAATGAGACAATGTTGGAGTTAAAAATCTTGTTGTTGTCTTTTTTAATTCAGCCTAATGGAAAATGAGCAGTTTCAATTGGATGATGTGGCATTAATGTCGAAGTTTTAAATCCCTTTAATTCCCTTTATTATAAAATGTGACCAAAAGTACATTTTTTAACATGTTTTTTTTTTCTAATTTGGGTATATTTATTTCCCTCATAACAACAACAACAAAAAAATATGTAGACAGACACAAGGAGTGTTTTTCTCCTGTTTTTTTGGTGTCCATACACCTCGACATGTCTTTGCTGCTTGAATGTGAGACAAAAACCTTAAGAGCTCAATTGTGGGACAACATTGAATCCTTCCCTACAGCACATGCTGTGCTGGCTGTATACACAAAGACCTTAAAGGTATGTCTGAGGATGTTGCAGTCCCATGATAGACTTGTTGCTGTTTCGCTCCACCAGTTTAGGCGAATCTTTGGAATTAGCTGAAGTCAGTCAGATCAATTTCCCTTTCTACCCTCTTTTTCCTGGCTTAGTGGTGTTTTTTTTCTTTGTACAGTGAGGCGGATCAAAGTGACATGCTCTTATTCAGAGGAGAATACAGAAATAAATGCTTTTCTTCAAAAAAAGAAAGAAAAGAATTGATGTTTATTTGAAGGGTGAATAAGTGTCTGAATAAGATTCAGTTCTGTCTTGAGCCCGTTAGGATTTCACATGTGACAGCTCTGGTGTCGATGTCTTTGAGGCTGGAAGAAGAAGGTCCTGTTATTTTCATGGCTTTGTGTTTGTTCCTGTCGGTGGCTGAAAGCAATATGAAGCAGAATGAAGTGTGTTTGACCAGGTGTGGAAATTGATGGCCAGTTTTTATGCCCAAATCTGTTTCTTAAGATTTTAAAAAATCCTACAAGATCATGTTAGTAGAGGAGGAATTGTGAAAAGCAGCCTTTACCTATACGCTGTTCCAAAAAATAAAGTTTAAAGACTATCCAGCTAAGCATTGGAGGATAAATCTCTAGTTCAGATGACAAATAGCAGGATTATGTCTGTATTAAACCTCTAACAGAGTAAAACAGTGGTTGGGAGGCGCTCATTGAAAAGATTACTGAATTCTGAGCCGTGCTGTAAGAAAGCCCGTAAGCATTCTGCTGCCTTTATCTTCAAATTAAATGTCTTCATTTATCTGGCAAACAAGTGTGTGTAGATTTTTTTGGCATGTTTACACCTTCACATTATGTGTAGTCACAGTGTGTGGCTGCCAGGGTTGTCACCGACACTGGTGCTGCTTTTTTTTTGGGTTGCATATCCTTTGGAGGATCTTCTTTATTAACATAGAGGGTGTGTGAAAATAAATGTGCAAGTTCATTATTCTGGTTTTCTAAAAATAGCTCGGCATGTGGGTTTCAGTCACGCTTTTAATTTATCACAACAACCTCAAACGCTGTTATGTTTGAAATAAAGCCTGTCTTGTTAATTCAGTGGAACAGTATCCACCTATAGCGTATCCTAAACATCACATCTGGCAAACACAAAGATTGTGACAATTATCTATAAAATCGGTCCCCAACTTTTTTTGTTTTTGACCCCTTGATATGAAACCACCCCTACTTACAAACCCAGCAGTGTGCATATGTGCAAATATTTGTATAATTTTTTTTGTATGCTGGACCGGTAAAACTATGAATAAAAGCAAAGCCTGGAGAAAAATCTGCAAAATAAACATGGAATTTTATTTCCCCACCCTCAGTAATTATCTCACAGCTCTTTTTTCGGGGGCCCTGACCCCCAGGTGGGAGCCACCGATTTAGAGAGCACGTGAAAGCTTAATTTCGATGTAATAAATGCTGACTTTCTCATAATTGAGGTTACATTACCCGAGGTATCTGTGCGATGAGTAATTCATTCTCATTTAAAGAATGGTGCAATCACCATCCATAGCTGGTCGTGTGTCCAGATACGGAAAAATCTGTGACTTTTAAACATCTTTCCAACCAACAAGAATTCAACTGGTATGTTATTAATTTTTAGTGGTCTGAGATTTGTAGCTGGAAGAAACCCTGTCTGTTTTTTTCTTTCTAATCAGACAAGAAGAACATACAGACTCCGTCAGTGTTAGTGCACCACTACCTATTGAGTTATGGCACTCCAGTCCGTGACATGTGACCAGTCGTAGGTACCCATGTAATGAAAGTGCAAAGAGGACGCTTAATATAAAGAAGGCTCACTTTTATTGCAGATAGCAGACCTGGGAGCTTTGTATGGGATTAGACTTCTGCTCGGCAAGGTTGCTTCACTATGTCTCCTTAATTAGCTCCTTCAGTATTCAAGGTTGGTTCCATAGGTGAGTTGCTTGGAGCTTCGAGGACTGGTAATAGTGTGGGCCGGAACAGAGCGGAGCTATGTCTTTCTTTTTCCGAAAGCACATTAGAACCCACTCCACATTCACAAACAACCTTTTCCTTTATGCATCCACGCCTCAGCGCCTTGTCACTGGCGAAGGTCACTTGGGTTTCTTTACTCTGTGTCATCATCAAGGCGAAAAGCAGAAACAATAGCAAACCATGCAGCTGGAAATGAAAGCATTAGTACAGTCAGCTTCCTTACTTGCTTTCACTCTTAAATGAATGGGGCACTTCCTTTAATTGCAGCACCAAAACAGTATTGTGAAGTTTTGCTATTTTTGTACAAATTGCACGTAAGATAAATTATCCCCCCAAAAGAAAGAAAAGAGTGACAGACATCACTGCAGGTATTCCAAGTGCAGATGGTTGATATGCAGAAACACAAAGGGAGTGTTTTGCAAAAAGAAAATACTCCTCCTCCAGTGAAACATCAAGGTGCCTCCACATTGTTCCCTTTGGAATATCGCTTCCTTCCTTTTTATCGACTTATATTAATATCCTTGATAACACTTATCTAACAAATGCAATATGTTCTAGTATAGCAGTAAGATGACTCACGCACAGTTTTTCATAGATTTTTGCCCACCTGCTGGGTTTGCTCGATGCCAGCCAGGCTCATGTAGGTAATATGTGAGATTACACCTGTCACTTGTTCTGCAGCTTGTATATGCAGAGCCTTCAGTGGATGTAATCCAAGGATTTGACATTATGCAGGACGCGTGAGCCTGCATACATACATCTTCCTCAGATGCTTTAAATGGAGTCTGTGATCACAAATTTAGATTATCTAGCTCTCTACAGCAGGTTCAAGGAGATGCTTGTCATTATGGACTTAAGTCAGAGAGGCTGCTTATGCCGCGCTTCTGTTTACATGAATAATATTGTTGACAAATCGTTTGTCTGTATAAGCAAATGTCATAATCACCAAGTCAGTGTTAAGGGATGGCAATATTGGTCTGTATGTCGGTCGAGTTCTTTGTTCCAGAGTGAAATCTCTTTACTGTTGCAGGTTGCCATAAAATGTTGCAAACACATACTGCAGTTGAATTATAATGGCTTTGGTGATCCCATTACTTTTTTATCTAGCATCACCAGTAGGTCAAAGTTTTAACTTACATTGTAAAATTATCTACCGGAAAGATTGACACCAAAGTTGACACTCGTGGTTCCAAGAGGATGATTCCTAATTGTTTTGATGATCCCCTGACTCTTTATCAATTTGTCCAATGCTTTGGTTTGTGATTTAATATCTACAAAACTAATGACGTCGCCATTAACCTCGCTGTACTTTATGTAGTGCAGTTTAGCAAATATTAGCATGCTAACAGAGCAAGTTTAGATGGTTAACAGGTTAAATATTATACCTGCTCAATCAATAGCATGTTAGCATTGTTATTGTGAACATTTTAGCCTACTAACATGCTAAACTAAGATGGTAAACATGCTAAGCATTATAGTATTTAGCTCAAAGGTAGCTGGTAGCACTACTCATGGCTGTAGACTCTTAAGTCTTGTCGATCATATGTAGGTAACACTTACATTTTCTAAATGAGACATCTCCTGTGTCCCTTATGTTTATCTTCACAAATATTCAGGGGCAATTTTCTCCGGTTCTGTTCCCTACAGATTGCCTTTTTGTGACTGAATACTTCACTCGCACGCCTCGTAAGCTGAGTGCTTTCAAATCTTTTGCGAGCGTGGAACTGTTTCACTTCAATGTGCCTGACGACACCATGATGGCTGTATGGAACCTCATCACTTTCAAGGAGCAAGGGGGCACCTTTGGAGACAGCTGCCCGAACCGCAATGTGACGGTGTAAGACGACATGTTTGTCACAACATCTTTTCCATGAAGTTGTTTGTGTTGATCCTAAAGCCTTTCTTTTCTTGAAGCTCAGGTGTGCTCCTTCTGTAGGGTATAAATAGATATCAATCAGCATCTTGTACACTTTACCTTTGGAAAAAAGGTTATAGCAGATGATTAAACCTCAGCAGTGTCAGCTATTACTGGCAGTCTCGACATACGGAGGAACTGCTGTGAAAGCATTAGCTGCATTTAGCTTTTAATTTTGCCTGTTTATTTTTATCATATTAGTGAGCAGTGCTTGTCATTAGAGCTGGTATCTCAGGTGACTTTTCTGTGGCCCTGGAATATTACATGGACATGGTTATCACATATATGTGCTTTATCACAAATATGTGGGTTTGGATATGATTTTAAATGTTTTGGATTTAAATTTTTTTTTAATAATTTCTATAGAAATACAACCTGTGCTCATGTTGTCAGCTGTTCATGTGGATGACTCTTGTACTTGGCAGATGCTTTTGCTGTTTGTGAAAATATTAGGCCCAACAGGGATTGACTTTTGGCTTTGTGATTAATAGGTACTTCAGGTCTGGAGCTCCTCCAGTAATCAACCCCCTGTACACTCGCTTCCCTCGGGATACAGCCGTCCCAGGATCCTTTGCTGTGACTCTGACGTGGACTCTTCCAAATCGTACAACAGGAGCGTTCAACGTGACCAGCCCGCTCCCTGGAGACTGGTTCCTAGCCGCACATTTACCCAAGGACGAAGGCAAGATCTCAGTCAAGGTGAGCCGGAACATTTACCACAAATCAGCGTCATAGTTTAGTTGGAGCTAACACTGGTCACTTTGTTGTTATGCACTGCTCTTGGCCGAGGTCCAAATGTTTAACAGTATGGGCAGTATAATGGTAAATGGTAATGTCAGCATCCTTACGTGCACACAGTGTTAATGCTAACATGCAGATTTTAGCAGGTATAATGTTAACTATCTTAGTTTTGAGTGTTAGCATTCTAACAGCATTGCCAATTAACACCAAACACAATATACAGTTAAGGCTAATGGGAATGTTGTTAGTTTTGCAGGTAATGTAGAAGTACTCAATCTGCATTTTTTTCTAATGGCCAGCAGGGGTTGACTCCACTGGTTGCAAAGAGAAGTACGATTGTATGTAAGCGTATGAGAAAATTACCCTATTTCTCACTTGATTTATTACCTCAGTATAATACTTCACGGTCTCAATTGCTACTATGAAGTCTTTTATCAATAAAGCATCATGTTCATTTTGTAAATTAGGGTCCTAGTTAGAGTTAAATAGACGATAAAGCAGGGTATGCTTTAGGTGTGGCTACCTTGTGATTGCCACCACAGCGTGCCCTTGGGTTCTCAGTCATCCTCCCCAGCTCCACCCTTTAATAGTCACTTCTGGCTCCAAAAAACCAAGATGGCGACGGCCGCAATGCCAAACTTGATACTGCAAAACAATAGTCCACATGTCATAAACAAAAGTATTGGACAAATTGAAATATTCAAATCTTGACCTGATATTGGTGCTACATGAAAAGTTAAGGGTTCACTAAAGCTGTTACATGAATGTTTGAAACTAAATTTCATGGCAATCCATCCAATAGTTGTCAGGACATTTCACTCAAAAACAAAATAATTCATCCACATGGTAAAAATCACCAAATCACCAAAATCATTATGATACATTGTGTATATTCATATGAATGTCTACTCCAAAATTTCTGCCTATCAAAACTAACATTTTGACCTGTTGGTAGCGCTGGATGAAAAGTCAGGGGATTACCATGCCAGCATTGAGAAAAACTCTCATCAAGCAGCAAATGAAAAGCTTGAATCACTGTTTTGTTATACATCACTCACTAATGAAGACGAGTAAAAACAGACGTGTTCGGTAATATAACTTGAATGAGCTCTACATCTGAAATATTTTCTTCTTGGGTACTTATTTCCCCTTTGCGGTAGAAAAAAAAATCAAATAAAAATGATGCATGCATTGGAATTATATTAGTATTCCAGCTTGTGCTGCAGATCTTTAAGAGGCAGAACAGTTTCAGAGAGTTTTTCTTCATCTCATCATGTTCTCCTATTTGGGCCTCATAAACGCCCGCTGATTTCCATTTCATTTCCATTTATATGTCCCTGGCATAATGTTCAGTTGTGCTTCCTTTGTGGTTTCCACTGGCTGGAAAAGGTGTACCTGGAATGCACAACAATTACCAACACCATCAAAGGTTGCTATGCACATTGCAACACAAGAGCTGGTCTGCTTTCAGGGCACAGAGAGTAGAAGCTGCTATGGCTAAAATGTGCGTAGCCTCCAATGACACGCTGTGTAGATTGAACCTTTTCCAGATTCTGCTTTCTCAAGCGATTTTCTAGCAACCAACATGTGATGTTTTCAGTTCAGAAGGGAAACACAGGTGGAAGCGACGCGAGCAGAACAGAGGAGATGCACACTGCATTTAAAACGATCTCAGTCATACACTGAACTTAGCAAAAAGGATATAAGGATTTAGCAGCCAAAGGCCGTAATAAACTGTATCCTTTATGACAATCAGGATACACTAAATGCTTCTCTTTACACAGCGATATTAGAGAGCCACGATTCTCCGTATGTGTGAGCACACATCATTCGTTCATTATTCGACCTGTAGCTCCTTGGAGTAGCTTATCATCATTATTTACTCTTTTTTTAAAAACCTTATATTGTTTTTAAGGAGACAAAAAGCAACATTGGTTACCGTCCAAACACTTTTTTCTGTCGTTTGCTTATCAGGTGCATCATATCCTGTATTGAGGTCATTGCATATCATACAAAGCTCAGTGTAAATGAGGAAACTGATGGGAAGTGATAAGAGTAGTGAACGATATTAATGTTTACTTATCCATCCAATCATCTTTGTGCGCCGAGATGTTTTTTGGTATGACTTCATCAAAGTGTAAGGGTACCATTTAATCTTGTATCCCCGTAATGGTCACACTATTTAGATTTAGCTGTAGTAGCATACAGTATAAGGGTTGTGAGAATTCAGACAAAAAGACAAATTTAGTGGTTTGCCAGGTTTTATTATCCTTTCATTAAATATATTTTTCCACACATTTTTTTTTTTTTACAAATTCAATTGTTTGTCTGTTTGTTTTTTAAATTAGCTTAGGTATTTATCCAGCTTACAAACGACACCTTTATAGTATAATACCATCGAACATATTCCTGCAAAGAATCCTTCCTATGCGAGCCTTAATTATTGTTCCTTTTAGGAGTATTCAAAGTATAAGAAACTCTCTCAATATAATGCATTTCAAGACAACAACACTACAAGCTACAGATTCAAAAATGACCATGGAGTTCAATAAAGGCGAAAATAAGTTTTAAAATTTATTTGAGCACTATATTGTAATGGATTGCATTATAGATTTGTTAGAGTGTACGTAATAAACTGGAAACTCTGGGTATACTCCAGAGTTTTCCCTAAAATTGCATTTTCTTCGTGGATCATTCTGAGCGAAGGAGCTAAAATAATGCAATTAGTCTGGATTTCAATGGGGAGTTTTAGTGCACTATGGCTTAAATTGATTTTTAGAAGCTTTAATATCCTGACTGAAATTCTGGAGGAAATAAGTTCATGTCTGTGTCTTTTTTTTTGCATGAAAATGGTCAAATTTAAAGCAATTGAAGGCTGTCTGTGTTTACACTGTAAAAACGTTTGGCTTCGGATGAGCTTTAATTAAAACACAACTTACTGTACAAGACACACGTGCAGGTCCAACTGACAGGCTGTAATAAATCAAAGGGTCACCTCGGCAGCTCCCAGACTAATGCCACATGCCACAGTAATTGTGGCTTGAGCAGGAGGGGTTAGTGACTGGCTGACAGAAACAAAGGACCTCATTTGGCATTCACACCTGTCCTTTTGAATCAGGGGCAAAAGGCCCCCGGCCCTTTTTTAAAAACAAATTTCACAGCAGATCATGTGCAGAACCAGTGCACGCTCTCCTGGCCGTAAGTCATTCTGTCTGCTCGGCTCATCTCACAGAGTAATGCACATCAAGCATTAATGGTTCAGAACAACATGAACGAAATAGCGGGTGCATGTTTCACTGCGTGGCAGGCAGAGGGAGGACAGAGTGATATTAATCCAAGAGGGTGACAGGCTTTATGCACACAGTCCATTAGGAATTTTCAGCCAGTCTGAATGATATCTAATCTCCTTCTTACCAGCTTTTAAGAGATATTAACGAGTTAACCACTAAACCACTGTTGTGTGTTCTTTGCAGGGTCTGTCTGAGGAATGCCAGTATCTGTTCCAACCTCAGCTCATTGTCCAGAGGCTAATTGGGATCTCAGTGCTTTATCCTGGATACTTCATCGACCAGATGATCCCCATCCATAACAGATCTGCACTTTATAAGTAAGTCTTCTAGCTGAGCTTCCAAAAACCAAAAACCAGGATGGGTTGGCTTTAAATTTACACACTTAATCACAGACCATCTCAGAGAAAATGCACTTTGTTTTGCACAATCCACCATCAGAGTCTTCTCTATAAGCATATCTTGCATTTTCATTTCAAAAAGATGCAATTTCCACGTGTGTGCTTGTAATCTGAGCACCTTTATTACTTCGCCTTCTCTAAAAGTCACCTCAGCTGTGTGAGCAGAGCAATATTGTTTTTTAAGGTATGTGGTTCATTTTTTTCACAATCTTTTGAAGGTGCCTGAAGGACGGAGACTCAATATTATGTGAGTTCTGCATACGCAAAATGATGTGGAGGGTATTTAAATGTTACTTAATTATTTAAATGCAGTAAAGTTAAACCTGGAGTGCGGAACTTTTTTCATATAAACAAATGTCTGTTACCTTCAAGCTCTTGTCAAAGGAGTTCTCACAGTGCTGATTTAGCTGATCACCACCAGATATACGAAGTTCCACACTGCGGGTTTAAATACGATGTAAGTTGTTGGGTGTGTTTAATCATTGTTGTGTGAACGTACAGTATGAATATTATGTACTTTTTCTATGTAAAAACTGGTCTCCAGGGCAGAAGCATTGTTATTACAGGTCAAGAAAAAATGACCTTAAAAAGAATCAAACAAAACTACATTAGTTATAAAGTTAGTGCAAAGTATCAGTTTACCTGCTTAAAAAGTTTCCATAAAAGTAAGTCATATAATTAAAACTATAACAGCAAAGGCAAATAAACATGAACTTAAATACATTTTTGATGATACCGTCCTACATTTTGCTATATAATACAGCGCATAGCCTAGGTTGGTATTACCTAAAGCATGTCTTTGTATGTGTGTGTGTGTGTGTGTGTGTGTGTGTGTGTGTGTGTGTGTACTTGTGCAGAGTGTTCATCCCCAATTATATATCAAAGGTGAAGGTTCAGCTGGTAAACTGCAGCACCAAGAACAAGAGTAGCGAGAGTTGTCCCGTGGTCCTGAAGATAAGAGCGCGGGCGCCGCCGGTGCATAATTCAAGTGCCCTCGACTGCAGGGAGTGGAACCCTTGTGAATTAGACACTGTCGTACCTGCCTGGGAACAATGGTACTACATCCTAGTGGAGAGATATCTCACTAACTCCAACGTCTACTTCCGAATCGGGGTGCAGGTCACAGGTGAGTTTGTTTTCACAGGCAAAAAGTGATTGATGAGTCCACAGGGATTTATTTTTATTTCATTTTATATAACGTGCGCTCTTTATTTATATTAGAATTAGGATATTTGAGCACACTGCTTCTTGTCTTAATGGGCAAATAATGTGTGTTTTTCATACTGCAATGTGCACACAGCTTTGAAAATTAGGGTATTTTACCTATTGTGGCAATTTAACACAATTATTTAATGATTATTTGATGGTTAAAGGTAACATGTTGGACATTTCTTTTTATCATTTTCAAATACATTTTTGATAATGTTCTTTGCTACAATCTGTTTGCTTTCAGTGCTGTTCAGAATTTCCCTTCCTGCTGCTTTTGATGTGTAATTTAAGACGACACTGGAGTGGTTTCTATAAACCTAAGGACTCTTTAATTAGGCAAAACAAAAGCTCAAAGTAGATCTCTGCAGCATATCACACCCAGTATCTAAAATTATACAGTCAAAGTATAAAGTATTGTGGCTTTCATTTTGCACAGGAGCTCCTTTAAAATGACTCGTAAACGAATCCTTTATATTAGTATTAGGTGGAATTTGGAGTGTCTTTTAAAGCGTGCAGATATGTGTGGCAGAAGTGTAATGCTGGACATGTGTTTTGATGTGAAAAGGGAGACCAGACACAGTTGGACCATTAAAGGGCTTCTATAAGAAAAGCCTGGAGCCCAAACTGAGGCTATTTGTACGGGTTCCTAAGTGGACAGTGATACCATGCTTAAGTGCTACATGCTGTTCTGGGGTTGTGCAGAGCTGAGATATTCTTTCTGCTCAATCCAAGGGGATGGCTCACAAATCTGTGGGAAGTCTCCTCCCATGTAGCAATCCCCTCTCTCTGTTGGACACTATACGGTGCACTTTGTCACCATGGCAACACAGACACTAATTATTCACACTCTGTTTCTCCCTCTGCCTGCCAGGCAGATCTTACTTGACCTTTAGCGGATTTAAATTGAGCAACACCTCAGGTTCAGGCACCGTCTGGAGTGCTCACCTTTTATTGGTTATTGTTGTTGTGAGCTGTCTCAGAAATATGTGCCCTTTTTTGAATCTAGTCCAATTTGCACACATCACGGTCGCTGGATACACAGGAAGCATTGAAACTAGGTTGCGCGTTAATATTTATTATTATGGCTTATACAGTATTTTTTACTGCAGGTGTTCTTCACTAGATGATTGGGCATTGGATTTGCATGTTCTGTTTTATATGAAGGCAAAATGAAACCAATTCTTTGGATTATGGATATTGTTTAATGGTATGTTTTTACAGCTCCTCCACTCACACCCACTTACACATAACAATACATGAAGATGTGCTTTAGATTTGGGTCTTTAGTGATTTAACAGATTTTTCTTGTTTGGACCAAAGTTATATTCGCTGGAGCCAGCAGTGTTTGGAATTTCAGTATTTTTAGGAGTGCTTCAGCTGCCTTTACGGACATCAAAATACTTCAAACCATTTCAGAGACAACACTATGCAAACGAGGCAGAGCTAGAAAAGCCTTTGAAATCCTTTCCCTTGAGGATTGGCTGTATTTGATGGTACTTTGCCAGTTGCCATCAATGACCATTCTGCAATGAGTTGCTTTTTGTTGAGTGAAAGCATACTGTTTGCAATTACTGTGAATCTTTGTCTCATTAAAAAGCAGTGTACAGCACTGAACCTTGCTGTTTACATTGTGGAAGCCAGCCAAAGGGGATCATTTCAAACATTTGCAAAAGACTTGGTTGCTTCGCATGCATAATAACATAAGTAAAATAACTGACTTGGTTATTGCCTGTTTGTTTGAGACCTGCTGGGGATTGGTTCTTCATTGTTCATTCAGAGACTGATTTATTGATTTCATCATACAGATTATTACATTATACAAGATTTTGCAAGGTGCATTGTTTGTTTGTTTTTAATTCCTTCTACAATAAGCCAGTGAAAATCCACCAAAATGTTCAGCTCACACAGGAATCCGTCTGTCTTCCTCCTCTGACTAGATTGCTCCAAGTCCAATTTGTCAAAGGACCAGGCACAGCCCAGCTCCTCCATGAACATGCCTCAGTCCTTCGGAGCGGCGATGGGTTTCTCCCTGTCGGAGACGCTGTCAATGGCAGCCCTGCCCAGCCCATCGCACAACGACAGTCGCCTGCACAACTCGGAGGACAGCATCGTTTACCTCGCCCCCACCGCCGACACTAACAAGTGCTGGCCCATCCGTCCGACTTTGCGCAATGAGCTGGACACCTTCTCTGTGCACTTCTACGTCTTCTTTGGTCCGAATATATCGATTCCACCGGACAGAGCCGCTGTGTTCGCTATCAACCTGATGCCTGTTTTAGACAGTGGAGGAGTCCTCAACATGGAGCTCAAACTGAACATGGTGAGTTGCTCTGGTGACACTATTCCTGCTGCTTTTAAAGGCATGATTTAAGTTAATTGTAAAAATAGAATTATTTATTTAAATAGACAGTTCACTGTGACTCAAATTGGTTGACAGGTATTTTCATAAAGGTATTAACACGACACAAACTAAATCTAAAGTTATTAATGTGTTTGGATACTTGGATACTAACTTTTTTGCTTAAACAAGATTATATTTTCATTTATGATCAGCTGACAAGCACAATCTGCTTATTAGGTACACATGTACCCTTCAGTTATATGTCCATAAAATAAAGGATTGAGTGTTTTCCTGATATCCTGACTATGCTTGAGATATTTGTAGTCGTTGCCTATATTGTATAACTATTGTACTCCTGGTATATCAGTCAGGTTTCTTAAAGGAGTCCTCTTAAAGTCAGTTAAAAATGTGTTTTCTCCTTGTTCCTCCAGTTGAATGTTTGAGCTTCACCGTGTAGAATAAGTGCAGAGTCTGACACTATAAGTGAAAGTGGAACTTTTCTTTGTGCTCTCTGAAAATCAGATTTTCTTTAGAGGCGGGGCCTACGAACATGATTTGTGACATCACAAATAGATTGGAAGCCAATCCTGGTCCAATATTCCGCATACACAAGTGTGATGTGGAAACTTGAAGCCCCCAGTGCACATATACACTGAGAATGGACTTTATAGGAGACATCTTGTGTCCAGCAGTTAAATTTGTGAAGCCTCACACTTCACCCATCTTTTGTATTACAAAGGATCGGTTAGTAATCAGTAAATATGCAACAGTGAGATGTGGGGAAATCCCAAGCCGGGAATGGTGAATAATTGGCCTCACAAAGCGTCTGGTTGAGCTCGCCTGTTAAATATGGATGCTCGTATGGTCAGAGACTTTTCAGTGGGAGCTGAAAAAGTTCACAATGAATGAATGAAACAGGCGCCAGTGTTTGACTTGTGACATATGCTTCTCATTGAGAGCAAACGAAAGGCAGCGATCAGTCGAGCAAGATTTTAAATGTCTTTGTTAAGTTGTCCTTTAGATAGCAGTGGCATTAGAAATGCACCTGCAGTAGCTCTGGTCTACTGGGAGCCAGAAACTGGAGAGCTACAAGCTGGCAGATGGACTTTTAAGCATTTTCTACTAATAGAAAGCAAGCCAGCCCTGTGGGTTGAAAGAACTAGAGGATGAGGCATAAAGCCCCAACAAATATCTTTGATTGTTCAGTTCAAAGGAATATCCTGACATTTTGAGAAATATGCTTTTTCACAGTCTTACTGGGAGCCAGATTAATATCAGTTTCATCTCTCAGCATTCAGAAAATATATTGGGCGAGGATATTTTTAGCCTACAGTACCTGTAGCTTAACACAAAGTGTAGAGGCAGGAAGAAACAACTGGCTTTCAAAAAAGAGGGAAGAATATGCCCTTCCAGCATCTCTAAAATTAACAGTCTCACAGTCCATTCAGAAGTGTATTACATGATCTTAATAGCAGATGGAATAGCCCAGTTGTCGTGGAGAGGAAGATAATATTTGTGCTTTAAGTACACACTTTAAATCAATTTCTGCTTAAAAGTTTAGATCGAATTCTTGACTATAAAACCAGCAGTGTGATACAATCGAAACCTTCAAAAGAATCTACTGAACAGACCTTTTGTCAACTAGGTTCTCAATTTTGAAAACAATCTATTCGCATGTTGTATTTTGTTTGCGAGCAAACTAGCCACCGATAAATCCAAGAATGACCCGAGCCAGTGTAAATGAGCAAATTCATCAGAATTCAGAAAGATTTTCATTGTCATTATACTCAGGTACAATGAAATTACTATATTTCTGCATTTAGCACTTGCACTGCAGTGAGCCATGGACTCAGTTATTAGTCAGAAAAAGAGCTTTTATATATATATCTAATTGCTCTGGTATCAATATACAACATGCAAATGGAGCTGAATGGATTAAACAATTAATTGATTTAATAGAAAATAAATCAGAAATTCTAATAACTTTTTAAGCACAATGATAAGTGGTTACTTTGGGCTGTGGGTCGACAAAACAAGACATTTGAATATAAGGTCAAGATGGGCGAAAACCTGTGATGGACAATCTTTTTTTTAAACTATTTTCCTAAATTTTATAGATGAAAAAATAATTGATCAATCAAGAAAATAATTCTATTCTATCCGATAATGAAAATAATAATTTATTGCAGTCCAACGTATAAAAACGACAGGTTTGAAGTTGTCATGCAGCCACTTTGCCGTTTCTCCCTGCTTCCAGACTTTGTAATAAGCTAGGCTGGACACATCTTTCATCTCTACTGAACACACAGAGATGAGATTGATAATCAATCACTACTATGCCACTATCTCCTCACAGAAAGATCTTCAGTGGTTTAAATGGCATCCCTGATCCTTTCTTTGACCCTGTTTTCACTTGGTATTAACATCCAATCTGAGTGATCCGATCACAAGTGGACAGCTCTAAGTACAGGTGTGAATGCACCCAGGACGCATTGAGGACGCATTGAGATCCGATCACTCAGACCACATTCGGAGGTGGTCTAGGCCACATGTGGCCACATTCTTATGGCAGTGTGTACGGTATGTGTCCCGGGCCACATTGAAGGAGCGCCTACTCAACTAACGTCCTCTGCGTGAGCGGAAGTACGTACTCATTCGTGCGACTCTCCTTCTGTTCCTCCTTTTTCTCATCTCCAGTTGGTTCTGAAATCGCGTAAGCTGGCTTTGCCCACGATGTCTGAAAATGTCCAAATGCCTGTAGAGATAAATTACGAGTGCGTCGAAAACAGGGTTTACGCTAGATTTTTTTTTTTGACGACCAATATGGCCGTTAATATTCCAGAATTCTGGCCATATAGAACAACTACCGGACATATGTTTTAAATAACCTACATTTAAACAGCAATTAAACATAAACGCTATGCTCCAACAGATGTATTTTATGAAAAGAAGTCAGCAGAATTAACTCTTCACAAACTTTGCGAACTGAGCATATAGGATACAACAATAAAACAAAACAAATAGCCTTGCTATTGTTAATTAAATAAAGACATTAGCCTACATTAAATGCACGTCTCTTTAATTCCAAGCCCGTCAAATGAAATAACTTGAACAGTAAAAAAAAACGAAACGGCTGGTTGGTCCTAATTCCGCGTCTGTCAAGTCCCCGTTTATTTGCGGCGCAGCTTCATTGAATGGAAGTGCTCCGCTGCTCGTGCAAAGTTGAACTGAATGAAAGGAATACACCATGTTATATTGCACAGACTCAAAAACTATCAATGTTTCTTTATTCCCAGTAGCGTAACTAAAACAACACGTTATTATCCAAAATGTATTTTTAACTTTTACTTAATGTTC